>OY757904.1:3955077-4029281 GCA_963585895.1 Sepioteuthis lessoniana | reverse complement strand
GTAACAGAAGAAGAAACCTTATCAGCAATCAACTGACTTGGTAATCCAATCCAAGGGACTCCAACATAAACTGGGCATTTAGAAGGGCCGAGTGGTCTGATGTTATCCCTAAACTTATTAACAGTTTTCTTAATGGTGTCAACCACACAACATCCGGGCATTCAAAATTGATCGATTCTGCTATCTGTGAGCCTTTGAATGCCTTAAATAGTTGTGTGGTTAATTACAGCGATGAGTGTTTTGTGGCCTTTCCCTCTTTGTCTTGCAACCCTTTTCATTTTCACCCACCTTTTACTTATCATATTTACATTGTTTTCAACGACTTCTGAAGGCTGCTGCTTGACAAATCTTAGATGAAAGGGACTTTGAGATATCAATAAAATTTCTTCATATTGTAAATCACCAATTTTTGTATATGTCACTTGGTATTTGTCTTTTAAAATTTGCATGTACCAACAATTTATGTATATATATATATATATATATATATATATATATATATATATATATATATATATATAGAGAGAGAGAGAGAGAGAGAGAGAGAGAGAGAGATTGTAAATATATCATTTATTGCAATAAATTATAATATATAGTACTGATACAATTCAATGTTTACGTAATACTCCCAAAGATATAAGAAACTAAATATTTAGTTATAATGAATTTAAAATTCAATATATATGCTGATTCTGTATATATATATATATATATATATATATATATATATATATATATATATATATATATATATATATATATATATATGTATGTGTGTGGGGGGGTTTCGTATATTATATGTATGTGTGTGCTTGTAACTCTGTGTGTGTAATAGTAAACGAACCATAGTAGTGACATACATGTATGCATATGATAGAGAGAGAGAGAGAGAAGAAAGAAAGAGAGAGAGAGAGAGAAGAAAGAAAGAGAGAGAGAGAAGAAAGAAAGAGAGAGAGAGAGAAAGAGAAAAAATATTTCATAATAACTCGAATTTGATGAGAGATAACTAATTTGACTAATAATAAAAAAAATAAAAAATCCCCAGCCTGATGTTAGTTTTAGGCGATTTTATTTGCAAATATTTGCCATATTCCACAAGGAAAACAGACGCAGTATTCTGCAGACATTGGAATTTTTAAACAGATTTCAAATATTTATTCAAATTCCCAGAGAAACATTCATAGTTGTAATTTGTAGCCGTCTGAATAGATTTCAGTTGAACTCCCTCGATGTAATTAAAATTCACTCTTCCAGCTCCGTTGTCTTTCATTGTCTTGCTATTTCAATCAATTATTATCTGAAGCATGGGCACAAAGACACATACATGTAGATTATTTCATTAATATATATATATATATATATATGTGTGTGTGTGTGTGTGTGTGTGTGTGTGTGTGTGTGTGTGATAAAATAAAGTTGGCGACCGTAGTCGAGGGCGACCAGAAGGCTCCCTTTTCAATAACTACTACACTGAGATGTAAGGGAGAGAGCTCCTCCTTTCCCTGGATTGCTCCACTTTACCCTTGATACGTACCCTATATTGCTGAGTGTTAAGCAAGGAAGTATCAAGTACTATTTTTAAAGTCTTTGGTATGACGCGACCTCTGATTGAACACAGGTCTCCCGGACCATTAGCGAATGAACCATGTATTACTTGTAATATATACCAGTTGTCGTGAAATAATATTTAAAGAAAAGATATAAAAAATCTGTTTCGATATTATTATAAAGAATATAATCACTATCATTTTAAAAAACTGTAACCCCATCCAGAAAAAAGATAAAATCACCTGGATAGGTGGTTCTTCCACATCCATCATATTCGTCAGATTTAGCACCAATAGATTTTAATTCTTTTTATCACTAAAAAAAATTATTGAGAGGCAGAATATTCAGAAACTAAGAAGTTTGAAACGGTTTTCAAACTTCTTTCAGAGAAAACCCAATATTTCTTGAAACCTGGAATCAAAAATGCACAACTGTCGGGAAAATTAAAGGGTCAGCATTTTTATGATTATATTTAGCTAAATTTAACATACATTAGTTTTTGTATTCTGTAGGGTAAAACGTTATTACTTGGTGAACACCCAAATATTTAATAAATTTAACTTAAATTTGTTTTTATATTCTCCCTGAAAAAAGTTAATTACTTTCTGAACACTTTTTGGATATATATTATCATACAATGCAGATCGTTAAATATTTAACCTCGTGTGATGTGATTGATTTTTTTTTCTTCAAGCATTGAAAAATATATAAAGGGTGCTAAATTATACATCACCCGTGTATCTTTCTTCTTCTTCTTCTTCTTCTTCTTCTTCTTCTTCTTGGATCCATTAATGTTCATTTATATCATATGAAATCGCTTCGTTTAAAAATATGTCGAATTTTCTCTCAACAGCCAACTCTTGATTTCTAGTCTATTCTCTTTCTCCTTGGTTTCATCCTTTTCTATCTATCTCTCTTCTCTCCTCTCTCTCTCTCTCTCTCTCTCTCGCTCTCTCTCACACACACACACACACGCACACACACACACACACACACTCTTTCATTCTCGTTAGTTTAAAAGGAAAATTTTCATAAATTTAATGCAGAGAATTATATCCTGTTTTTTAACCGATGAATTGTGGACGAAAAATTGAACACTTCCGATTCATTGCCTGAAAAACGTCTAGAGTTCAAGATTTGGTCGTAATAAGGGTGTCAGTAGTGATTCTATAATGATATAAAATTAGACGTCCTGATATTATTTAATGGGAGTACTGGTAATAATGCAGTTTGATGTGAATTCTTAAATCTTTTGAATTTGTATAAAAAAGGGGTTGTTTGGAAAATGGCTGTTGCAATTTTTCCGTCTCCTTGAGGTAACATATATCTTTCATTTAAATGATGATACAATTTGCAGTAATCATTAAAAAAAACAAGAGTTTAAGGAATTCAGCAATTTTTAGCAATATTGCTTACACCACAAGAAATCACAACTGGTTTAGTACTTAACTAATTTGGGTCGATATAAGGAAGGTATATGCAATAATGATACAGATTTAAGTTATGAATAACATTAGATCAACGTCAGCTCCTATTTATATTTCAAAATATGGTGAATTAACAATAACACTCACAGCTAAGAAAAATAGATTAAATATACACTTACAATTTTAAAAAAGTGATTAGAAATTTTGAAGCTTCCATTTTGTATAGAAAATTGCGCCCACTTTCATATATATATAGACATAGAATTTCATAAACCCCTACTGAGAATTTGCTTGACGTTGGCAAATGATTCAATGGTTAAAATCCTCCTCTACCTTGAGATTTTTCATTATATAATATATATATATATATATAATATATATATATATATATATATATATATATATATATCGGAAAAATAATTTTATTTAAGATGGTCCTACCATTAAAGCTAAACTGCTGGAGAAGACCTCGCTTAATACGTACACATTATCACATGAAAATAATAACAAAAGCTATCAGAAAGAAAAATTACTCATGAAAAAAAAAACACCTTATTAAAAAATAAGATTAAACAGGAATAAGTTTTATTCCTATTCAAACTTTTTTAAAAGTATAATTTAATTAAGAATTTTTGAAGAAAAATGTACTGATTAGTTTACCCTATTAGGAAAAAGTTGGTACCTATGTCAAGTTATCTACCAAGCAAATCAGAAATGTGTTTGACGCAGGAAGAAATGTTTGATTTGGCGACACAATTTTATGTAGGATCCTGAATTGACCGTATAAATAAACGGACGCAGCAGCTTTATTTTTCCGTTGATACATGCGTTTATTTAATCAAATCAATATTTTGGTAATGATGATATTGATATAATCGTAAATGTTATATAAATTCATAGTTGGCATCATCAGTAATAGTTGTTGTAAGAGTGTTAGGGTCTATTTGGTGGGTCACACTTTTTCGCTTTCCTGTTGCCACTTGCGATTAGTTCCCCAAGTCAATTTAAAATCGCCATGTTGATTTTCACATCAGATTAGCTTTTCCTGCTAGCAAGTTTGTAAAAATGATAGTTAATCCTCATTTATCCAAGACTTTTCGAATATCTTTAGTAACTAATCTGGATAATACGGATCATTGCTTCCTTAAACTTATTGATTTATGAGTTTATTTGAGTAATATTGATTTTGAAAATTGTCTTTATTGCTAATGTTTTGAATATTTTATTATTATTATCATTACTTATTCATAGATTGCTTACACAAGTAACAATTAGTAAGTTACTGTGATCCAGCACTTTCTACAATATTCTCTTTTCACATGCCATTTCGACGAAGGTTACGATTCTCTCTCAAATTTCAAGTTCTTCCACTTATAAACTATAAAACATAGTGAAGACTGTAGTAATGGTGATTTTTTGAACACTGAGTACGTTACAAAAATAATTAACATTTCTGCCTCTTTCATCATCCTGTCTTTATTCACTTCTCTGGAAATTTCACATAAGAATGTAAATACTACCGAAGAATATTTGTCCCTATTTTGGACCTTTTAAATTATTTCCTCGTTATCCATAATCTGACACATTTGGTTCCGTTGTTCTTGATAATTAGATTTGAAATTCTGACTTAGATTGTGTGATCTTTTTCAATTTCAAATCACAAAACACAGATTCTTATTGTTGCATGTATTTGCATGGTCTAATCGTAGTTGTTTGGACATTTCCCCATAGATGACTCTTTCCAACTCACTCTGCCTATATTTAACTCGTCACATTCACGTATAATAACGCTGACTATTTTATCCCCACACAGTGAATTTGCTATTTTCTTGTATTTCATCAATTTTGTCATTACAGAATTGCTACGTATGGCGCTATTTTGAGTCAGTGCTAACAGAAATTTGGTTTTCCTCTTTAGCTTTCATTTTTGCAATCATGTCCATGTCGCTTCGTTTGAGATTTCTTAGATTTTTCGGAGGAAATATTCATGCAAATAATTGGAGAAAGAGGATTTTTCTTTTTTCTATATTTTCACATAGTTGCATTCTTGTTTTTATGTTTTCTAGTTCTTTTTCTTCCTATTATCAAATGTGCAATTTGGGGAGGTTTTTTAATAGCCTTTCCTTATTTTCCTTTCTGTTGACACAAAGTCTCTTGATCGATGAGCAATCATCAATTCTAACCAGTTCAATAACCTCCTCTTTCCTGATGCATCGGCCACAAGCAGGATGCGACACAAGTCAGTTTTTTAAGCAGAGTTTGAATTCGGTATTTTCCTTCTCCTAAACTGGTTGGCATGCCAAGGTTAAAGATCCCAGTCTGCCTTAAAATTTACCTATAGCTTAAGTGAGAATAGTTTGAGGCATACTTTCCCAAGCGTATTAGTGCTATGTAAAATACAGTCTTGCCTAGGATTTGAAATGGTCCATTTTCTACTAATGTAACCATAACTCTACGAGCACCTATTAGCATATAACCAGTGTTATCTCCTTAATGTATTGTGGACATTTTGATTTAATTCTTTGTGTAGTTGACTCTAGAGACCTGAATTAATTTTTTAAAATCAATTATAAACAAACATATTGATGTTAAGAAAAGATTATCCTGATATTAATATTATATATTCTTTTTAACAAAACTTCTTTCAGGAAGTAATCATCTATGTCGGGGTTGTTGAATTTATACATGTCCAATATATATATATATATATATATATATATATATATATATATATATATATATATATATATATATATATATATATATTGAATTTGGGTCATGATTCGCTTTT
The DNA here is from genome assembly GCA_963585895.1 of Sepioteuthis lessoniana. Taxonomy (NCBI): domain Eukaryota; kingdom Metazoa; phylum Mollusca; class Cephalopoda; order Myopsida; family Loliginidae; genus Sepioteuthis; species Sepioteuthis lessoniana. Next base: position 4,023,515 of record OY757904.1, on the reverse strand, counting down.
TATTTAGTTTTTCTTTTGATGAGTTAGATGTCACAAATGGGATTCAAGTCTGTGTAAAAATCGGGAATAGTCCTATTTTTATTAATAATCTGACCACTATCATTGGTCATTATGGAGACCATAAGAGTCGTTGGTGAAATCCAGAAAATTATCCTTTTATCATCGTATTTAAAATGTTAAAGTCATGTGTGAATGACTTGTAATATTAGAAAAGAATTCTTAGGTAGAATGTGACTGTGATTTTGCCAAGATTGTGGAAGGTATTGCACATATAAGAAATTTACCCATCACCAGGGTGAAAGATATTTCCTTCAGTGAGTGTTACTCTATATTTATTAACATAGCATTTAGTATTTGAAGTCTTTTTTTGCAATTATTGCTATATAAAATGTCTGCATTAACAAGTAAGAACTGTCTAATATCACTATGAGTGCTATCGCCTTGTGTAATCACACACACACACACACACACACACACACACACACACACACACACACACACATATATATATATAAATATAAATATATATATATATATATATATATATATATATAATGACCGATAAAAAGTGACATGTACGTGTGCGAGTAAGGATGGTAATTATATAACTTTTAAAAGAATTATTGTAGGTTTTTATATATCTATCAATCAATCTATCTCTCTATATATATGCATGTATATATATATATATATATATGTATATATATATATATATATATGTGTGTGTGTGTGTGTGTGTGTGTGTGTGTGTGTGTGTGTGTGTGTGTGTGTGTGTGTGTGTGTGTGTGTGTGTGTGTGTGTAAGCAGACGTCAAGTGAATTAGAGAATTTTGCAGAAGATTCATCAAATATTTAAGAAGAATTAATAAAGCGAAATAAATAAAATATATGATGTATATGTGTCTTGAAAGTTATTCAAATGTTTCAGTTCTTTTGCTAAAAGGAACCAACAATTAACATTTTACCCAAATATTTGTCACCTTATTGAATAGGGCTTTGGAATACGCTGACTGCACCTCTGCAGTCTGATAAGGCCGCCCAAAAATATACTAGGAATGACACTCAAACATTTGATGGAAACATAATGTACTCTTTCATTACCATTACTTCCTGCTCTACTCTGAGCCGGAGGGGGGCTACCTGCTAGGGTCCCATCTATGAGTCAAACAGAACAGTTTAATCTTTTACTGATAGATATCGAATAGAATTATCGGTGTTTGATGACCATACTTGAGACCATTTAACGGTGTGCAAACAAATCATTAATATTAAACAGAATGATTTGTGTTTGTAAGCAATACTTCAAACCATTTACCTGAGTAGAACTAATGATTAATATTAAACAAACTATCTGGATACAGAAACCATTTAACAGGTGCCCACAAATGAGCTCTAATTCTTTTGAAAATAAAGTTACCAAGACTTACAAATCATATGAATAATATATGTATAAACAGGTTTTGGCATTAAATCATTATCGAGGGTTGATATGTCGTTTAAACAAAGAACCCAAATAACCCAAACCTAAATAATTTATATAATTTCAAAAGTCACTTTTAAAACAAGAAAGAAAAACTGTAGTAACTCTGTGTATTTCTGGAAATATCCAAGAATAAAGAGCAAACGATTGCCGAATATCTTGAAGAATCATTTGGAAAACATCTGATTAAGTGAAGAAATGTGAACATTTTAATGAACCTAATATTTTACTTCAGAATATGATAAATATATTTCTAAATTCTTTCTAAATTTGATGAACTGGAAATATATCCTATAAGGCTAGAAAATCCCTTATCATTCTTAGCATCATATTCGCTATCGAATTAAAACAAATGTAATTATATGCACAGTTTTTAAAACATTCGTTACTAAGTTACATCAAATATAAAAACCTCCAAAGCATTTCCCGCAGTAAATTAATGTTTGAAGAAAATTGATAATGTGCATTCAAAATTGATATTTTCTGCAATTCTGTTATATCAGGTCAATTGGATTTGACAGTTAAATGAATGATAGTAATGCTAATCGAGTTAACATGTGCTAAGCAACGAGCAAGCTTGTTAAATCCAGTGAGACATTCTTTGTCTATGTTTCTTGATTGGTATATTGAACTTAACTGATGATTTACTGAGGAAGATTTTTCCATACTACACTTCATTTTCAGAACCTTTTTGTACAATTTTTATTTGTATCTGCATTTTACATGTTTTTACAGCAATAATTCTATGTGCTGTTTAAATGTTACTATAATATTTACCATGGCTGAGAATAACGTGTGTAAGAGAGAGAAGTGAGGAAATCACTAATCCATATACATGCTCAAATTGTTATACGCACACAGTGAAACAAAAATGAAAGTATTAATATCTCCTTGTATACTTCTCAAATTACATTATATATATATATATATATATATATATATATATATATATATATATATATATATATATATATATATAGAAACTTGTATTTACGAAGAAGTGCTAAAATACTTTTTGGCCCGCTCAACAAATTGTATTGAGAGAAATTAGTTCTACACATTCATTTCTTTTTTCAAAACTTTTGGAACATTATTTATTCAAAGTTTTCAAAAGACGTCCTATTAATGTCATTACTTTCTCGATTAGGCCAAAAACCTTTCAGAACCCAATGACAATTACCCACTTACCTGACATTCCCAAAGAATCTATTGGAACATTCTTCGTATTTAAATACTTGCATGAACCATTTCAATATGTTTTTTTACAAAATTCAGCAACTACAATACAAGAAGGGCTTCTTCAATAATTTATCGTTAAATGTGTAAAAGATATATAAGAAATTTGCGAATCAGAATCGTAACTCTCTTTTCATCTTTTAATCACTGTTAACATTGAAGATATTATACGAAAAATCTTCAATTTTATTTCAAGTAACACTGATTAAATGAACAGAAGTAGTATCAATTTATTCATTAACCTGTAAATTTGAAAATAGTAATGTCTATAGATCAGTGATGTCTATAGAAAATAAATGCCGGTGCATAAATCATGAAGGCGAGTGGGGGTGCATAAATGATATTAATATTTTGACGTGAGAAGGTATTCTTTCTAATAATAGTTTAGAATTCCACTTCTGCATTTAAACATTTTTACGATAACTTATATCAGAGACGTCTTATAACTCCAAGCCCAATTTTCTCCTTTTGCCATCAGCGTGAAATTATGACATAATCAGTGCAAAACAAGAAAAACAAACAGTTTATTTAATTCCAGTTTCCCCGAGAATTATTATATTCAAGATACAACGAATATGCATATTTGTCTTCACGAATGTATACACAACAATTTGCAATAAAGCCAAGAAGGTAAGTGAAATGACGAAATTATATCCGCATGTGCAGATATTTTTAATGGTTTCTGTATATATGTATTGAAGTCTTATGTAAGCAGACTTTCGCCTTCATCTTAAAGCTATTATTCTGTGTGTGTGTGTGAGAGGGAGAGAGGGAGAGAGAAAGAGAGAGAGAGAGAGAGAGAGAGAGAGAGAGAAATAGGCAGAGTGTAGATACATGGGTAACTTTAAATTGAATTTGAATAGTTACATACGTATAAGTATTGGGGTAGAAATAAAAATTGCAGAAAGAAAAATTATGATTTTGCTCAATAGAATTTTTTGTTTGGTGTATACACATCTGCATATATATACATACATAAACACATACACACAGACACATACAAATATATAAATATTTATCCAACCCCTCCGCTCGGGCAGGATATGACACAAGGTCAATTTTCAAGCGGAGTTTAACAGGTTTGAATTCAGAGTTTTCCTTCTCCTAGACTAGTTGCCTCACCAAGGCGGAAGAACCCAGTCTGTCCTAATATTTACCCAAAGCAGGAGGGAGAATAATTGGATTCATACCTTTCCCAAGGGTTTTAGTGCTATGTGAAATGCAATCAGTCTCGTCCAGAATTTGAATTCGTGTCGCCGTGTCCATTTCCAACGACGATAACCATTACACCACGGGCACATGTATATGTGTAAGAGTGTGCATACACACGCACAAGCACATATATATATACATATATGAATATATATACACACACAGATCTCAACCTTCATCGGATATTAATGCCTGAGCCATCATTATAAAAAGACAGTATTAGTACTATTCAACCGATAGCTGTAGGGATAAGCGAATTCATAGCTTTTCCCAGATTATTACTAATTGTAATAGAGTGACTCGAGTTCTACCTCGCTTACTATCATGTCGCAATGTAGCATTTTAGCTCTATGTTACTGGAACTCCCCACATTTTGTGTGCTATACTTATAGGCCACATCTCGACAAAGTGATAATCTTAACATATCACCATAGTTTCAGACCAACGATTTAAACTATTCGTTGATTTATTCTGATTTTGTCATTTCATTTGAATGTTTATTCCTTTGGATAAAAATAGAAACCAGTTCAAACATATGAAAATAACGAGGCATAAAATGTAAATCTATTCGTAAGTTCATCTATAAGCATTCATGCCAGTGAATATAGCATTTCATATCGTTGCCAGTTTATGTATTGCCCAGTCGGCTGGGGCTGTAGAAGACACCGACTGCATCTCTGCAGAGGGGTAAGACCCCACCCACCCACAAAAAATGTCCTGGATATGACGCTAAACAATCTGATGGTGAGGTTCCAATGATGCTGGGACTTTGGGGGATGTGGAACACCCAATCATAGCCATTACTCCCAGGTCTACTCTTGACGGAATGGTAGCACCTGATAGGGTCATATCTATGGGTTAAATAGAACTAAACTGAATACTTATGCTAAACTGAATTGTTTGAATTAAAACTATTTGACTAAACTGAATAGCTTGAAATTGAAATATTTACTATACTGTCTATTCTCATTTAAACTGCGTACTTATGCAAAACTGAAATTGTTTGAAATGAAACTGTTTTTGTCATTCAAACTGTACTTACACTAAACTGAATTGTTTAATATAGAATTGTTTTGGCATTTAACTGTGTGTAAAAAAATAATATATACTTATACTAACCTGAATTGTCTTAATTAGAGCTGTTTGACTAAACTGAATAGCTTGAAATAGAAATGTTTTTAACAATTAAACTGTGTACACATGCTAAACTGAATTGTTTGAAATAGAACAGGGACGTGTGATGGGAGAGATTCCGGAAACTCTGCTATCAACACAACTTGATGATATATATATATATATATATATATATATATATATATATATATATATATATATATATATATATATATATATATATATATATATATATATATATATATATATATATATATAATTACAGATTGTCACTGCAAAATAATCGTTATGACTATAGCCCTATCCTGTTTGATTATACGTGGAAATGCAAAGAAACGAGCCGCGTGGACCTTTAAATCAACTGAAAAATCATAAAAAGTTTGTTCGCATGTAATGAGGGGTTAGCATTGCGTTTAAATGATAAACCGAATTCCCTGAAAAAAATGTTGAATAAATGCTAAGAGATGGTTTCCAAATGTAAATTCGAGACCCCTTTCAAATATTCCAGCTGATTAGGTTAGATTAAGGGATAAACTTATCAAATATTTTAAATCTGAAGTTGAAAAATTAATTGCGTTTATGACATTACTAATTTAGATACGGAACATATTTTAACTATTGACAAGTGTTTTAAAATATATGTGCAGGAAGACTATTTATATCAGGTAACAAACAGTAAAATACTTAAACAGGAAAATAATAACTACCTCATTTATATGCGTACCAGCAAATAGAGTATTTTTCTGTGCAGATTTTTCAATCAAGAACCCACTAGCATACCTAAATACTAAATTCAAAAAAAGAAGGGAAATCTATGTACCTACTGCATGAGTATATACTCATAAAGAATACAAATAAATTATACAAATAATCTGTTCTGTTTCAAACAACTCAGTTTATCAGAAGATGCAGATTATCAATCACTTCTGAAAATACACCTGCTCAAGCCGAATCCCTACTCCATACAGCTAACAGCAGAAGTTATTGGTTTTCACATGAATGCAAATAAAACAGAGTTCCAGTGTTTTAAACGAGAAGGAGACATCTTCATTTTAAGTGGGACCTCTGCAGCAACATCCCATCAACTGAAGGTGATTCAAACTTACACCTATTATAGGCGTGGACTGGTTATCGATTCTGTGGAAGGCTGATCTTTCCGATAAAGTAAAACGGGATTATTCCATGCAATTACAATGTCAGTACTAATGTATGGATGCACCGAATGAACGCTCACAAGACACATGAAGAAAAAGCTTGAGGGGAGCTTCACAAGAATGCTGAGTGCTGTTTTGCAGAAATTCTGAAAGCAACACCCCACAAAAAAGCAGCTGTACGGCTGCTTACTTCCCATCTCAAAAAGTATCCTAGTAAGACGAACAAGACATGTGAGATACTGCTGGAAAAGAAAGGACGAACTTATAAGTACTGTTCTTCTAAGTTTAACTTGATGGGCCATTTTGAATATTATAATTTCAAAAATAATAATGCGACTCTGTTCAGATACGAAAAGTCTATTATTCAGACTGTCTCTATTCTAGCAGTTCGACGCAAACACAAAGGAGAGAGGAAAACCTTCTAAGCGTATATGAATCTCGCTTGCCGCTACAAAAAGGTTCCCACGACCTTGTCTCTCACCAACCTGTATCACCGTCTAATCCATATTGTCTCTGTGAGATTCAAAACTCAGCTGACTCAATTTTCAAATTACCTAATTTTTTATATATTCTAAAATTGAAAATCCATGCCGTCACCGCGACTTGATGATGATGAGGATGATAACTATTTTTCTGACAATACAAGGGAAGATTATTTATAGACATAACAGTTAATGCATTCATTACGTTGTTAGATTTATCTAACACTTTTTGAAGTTTGTATGTAATATTAAATATAATGATGAATAATGAACAACATAACCAGGTATTTAGTAGCTTAATTTAGTTTGCCCCACCCCACCCCAATGAAGAATGAAGTCTTTTCTTTTGCATATCCAAAACTGTTTTACAATATTTCTTACGGACTTGCATTTTTAGCCTCCTGTGATCAACTTCATTCTCCTAAAGCGCATTGATTCTGAATGGATTATGCGGAAATATAAGTATTTCTTGTGTCAACTAAATACTTTTTTCAAGATTACGATACGAATGTATTCATGTATCAATATAGGTATAATTGTTTGTATACAAATAAGGTCACATGTTGCTAAATACAGACGCTCGTTGTCTAGCAAACAATAGATAATGCTATCGTGTCTTAATTTCTTAATACTGTTTTATTAAAGTGTATAGATGCACCTGATTCAAGACACCGAAAACAGTTTAAAAGTGAGAGTAAGAATATATAGAAAAGTCTGCTGATTGTCCAACAGCGCATGTGAGAAAGTATTATTGACAATATAACGTCTAGTCTTTCTCCTGATGTATTCAGTTTTCGCCTTTTAAACAGAATACATTTTTTTCGATTTTGCCTGTATGATTAACGATGAAAGATAGCAAAGGGCAAATCTTTTTTCGGCAACACGAGTTCAAATCCTGGACGAGACTGATTGCATTTCACATAGCACTAATACCCTTGGGAAAGGTATGAAACCAATTATTCTCCTTCCAGCTATGATTAAATAGTAGGACAGACTAGGTTCTTCAGCCTTGGTTAGGCAACTAGTCTAGGAGAAGGAAAAGTCTGAATTCAAACCTGTTAAACTCCGCTTAAAGATTGACCTTGTGTCATATCCTGCCCGAGCGGAGGGGTTGGTAAATAGGATATCTTTTGTTTCCTCCGAGTGACAAAAGAAAGTTTTAGCACAATTTAGGTGGGATTAACAAATAACTATTCTCATAAAAAATTTAATTTACAAGCGACAATTGGAAATGGCAAAAGAAATAGTTACATTTTATGCCATCACAAAATAGCTTTATAAAATCGAATATTTATCAATGTATTATCGAAGTGTTACGGGTGATTATGATGACACAAAACGTTGAAATATTTCGAAGAAATCAAGCAAAAGACGTGAATAATAATTGTTTCACGAATTAAAAAAATTCTTTAGATATCTATATAATTGTCCGTTGCAAATTAATCTAATATAATTTAATAGATATTTTAATATAATGAAGCATTTTTTTATCTTGGTCTTTTTGTTAAATTTGACTTTTAACAACATCAATAAAAATGTATGCAACTGATACCAGGTATCATTGACGACAGCATAATTAGTGAATCCTGTGAGAAAAGTACAAGACTGCTAATTATTTTGCTCGGGAATCAGAATAATTTTTCTCTTCAAAAAATGAAAAAATGTTTGGAATAGCATCTCTCTCTCTCTCTCTCTCTCTCTCTCTCTATATATATATATATATATATATATATATACATATATGATAAGTTATCAAAATATCGAGGCTGAATCTTAATTTTTGAAAATTATTTTAGTAACCATTAATAGTTTTCATTTTAAGCAATCAAAATTAATAACAATCTTTATACTTACAAGGCCCAGTTCTCTGCAAATTTCCATATTTTCTTAAACTAAAAATTCATCACAAGGAAAGACGAAGGACATTGAAAGGGAGAAATCAGCACAAGTAATTATCATTTGCAATGAGGAATTTCGAAAATGTTCAAACCAATGAAAAACTAGATGCAATAATTATACTGAATGTTAAGGGCATTATTTTAGCATATATGTCTGCATGTGTGTGTGTGTGTGTGTGTGTGTGTGTGTGTGTGTGTGTGTGTGTGTGTGTGTGTGTGTATTTGGGCAGCATTTTTTCGTTAATACGTACCTGATTAAACAACGGAAATATCCTTTGTCTACACATTTTTGTATTTATCCTTTGGAGTCGTCGTATAGATTTTATGGTATCCGGCGGGAATTGGTTAATAAACCTCTCATGATTAATTCGATCCCTGATACTTCTATCCGGTCTTGGTCCATCATCAATGGCGTGTATATTGCAAAAGAGATGTGACCTTTTCATTTTCATAACTATTTTGTAAGCGTTGATCATTTATTATTTATATTTGTGTGTTGTTGAAGTGTTTATTTTAAAATTTAGTTCTATAAGTAGCAACAGTAGCTAAAGACAATAAAGTACATTAGTACTGGGTCCGAAATTTATTCTATTGAGTTTAGGTAGTTTCTTTCTGAAGTGGAGCGCTTCAATAATATGTAATTTTTCTTGTTATTTTGTTGTTCTTATATTGTGTTTTCGAAAAGAATTTTCCCAAACTAAGTTTTTAGGAAGGACGTTTTTTTTAGATATTGTGCTATTGAACAGAGAGACGCATAGTGAGTCGTCTTGATTGCGTAGTTGTGGTTAAACCAACGTATATATAGTTATTTTCAGAAATACAATCTCCTAAAGGATATTTAAATTGATATATAACGCTTGTTTTTTTTCATAAAATTCCAATCTAGGCAGAGGAATTATTTCTAATAACTAAGTTGGAGGTTTAAAATTTGTTATAGTAAATGATAAGTTCTATTTTTTATTTCGATCCAGGGGGAGTATATTTCTTTTAATCAACGTTTTTAGAATATTTTCATCTAATTTATAATTGTAGTGCATTTGCTTACGGTAAAATGTTTGATAAATGTTTGTTTATTGTTTGGCGTGTAGCAGTTTTTATTTTGTTGGATGACATTTTTAGTTGTACGTTTAATTTGATCATCAACAATATGGTTAGGGAACCCATTATTAATAAGAGTTTCTTTTACATTTTCTATGTTTTTTAATTCTTCATGAAATATTGTTTTGGAGAAGGTGATTAGTTTTGCACGGGATATAAGGTTATTAATAATTGCCTTTATGTATCGGAAGACACATTCACTTTTAAATGTGAGAGTATAGGAGTGTTTATTTGTGGTTTTTATAATTAGAGGTCGAGAAGCAATTATTATTGTTATTAGCTGCCATATCAAGACGACTCACTATGCATCTCAACAGTTCAATGGCACAACATCTAAAAAAATATTCCTGCCCAAAAACAGAATTTCGGAAAATCCTTACCGAAAACATCACAATTTTAGAACAACAAAATTATAAGAAGAATTACAGATTATCGAAGCGGTCCACATCAGAAAGAAACAAGCTAAACTCAATAGAATCAATATTTAATACAGTATTAATTTGAGTAAATGTCTTTAGCTACTGTTGCTACTTATAGAACCAAATCCAAAAGAAAACGCGCTTCAGCAATACATCAGTATAAATAATAAATGCTCAACACTAACAAAGTAGTTATGTACAAGCAAAGGTCACTTCGCTTTTGCAATATATACACCCCTGATGATGGCCCAAGATCGTGCAGAAAGTACAAGGAAACGAATGAATTATGAGACGTGTATTAACCAATTCCTGCTGGATATCATAAAATCGAAAGGATAAATACAAATATGTGCATAAAAAGGATATCTATATTTTTTAATTAAATATATATATATATATATATATATATATATATATATATATAATAAAAGAGACTATTTGATTTAAATTACTTGGTTTGAGAAACCTTACGCAAGAATACTAGATGTTTTTAATTAATATAACAGTTCAAGCATATACTAACGCTTGAATATTCTGAATATCAAATATTTTTATCATGTTCTTAAAAGAATTGAATTATTGAAGAAAAATTTTTTTCTCTCTAACGAAAGTATTGAAACTGAACTAACGAACTCGCTTTGCTATTTGAAAAATTTGGGAATCTATAGATAAATTATTTAGTACCCATCAGTCTATGGAGGTATGTGTAGCGTAATTATTATCGACTTAGGTAGTGGACTTGGCGAGCTGAAATCAAATCCCGGACGAAGTTGTTGGCATTTTACTTCTCGAAAATGCCGTTGGGAAAAGTTTGTCTCAATCTTATCTTCCCCAGCTAGGGCAGACTAGGCTCATTAGTGTTGATAGAGAAATCAGTTTAGGATAGGGAAATACGTTGTATTAACTTTCTCTCTTATACTACTGGTAGCACAGGCCTTGGAAAATACATACTCATCAGTTCCTGTTTTGTGGATTTATTTCAGTAGTAGATTTTATTTTGAATACACAGTTTCAGTAATAGTTTATAAGTAAACTGCATGTTTTAAGCAAATTAAAAATTCCTTTTCTCTGAACTAATAAATTATTTATTACTTTTAGTCAAATCAAAGTATTTGAATAAAAATCTCGTACGCAAACAATACTAAAGCTCAGATAGACTACGTCCTTATAAACAAGAAATGGAAAAATAGTGCATTGTATTGCGAGGCATACTCCTCTTCTTGAGGGTGTGTCCACCGATCACCGAATAGTCACGGCAAAAATACGGTTAAGCCTACGAAAAAACGCCAAACGAACAGCGACCACCAAACACTATGACTGGGCCCTATTAAACAACAGAGATATAAGAGATAAATACGTATTAGAATTAAGAAACAGATTCGAAACACTACAAGAAAAGACGGAAAAAAGTACACCAAACGACGAATATGAAAATTTCGTCAATGCACACCTCGAGGCAGCAGCAAAATACATTCCAACAAAAATTAAAACTAAATATAGAGTCCCATGGGAAACTGTAGCGGTGAGAGAAAAACGTGCACTAGTGAAAACAGCCTCCAAAAACTATCGAAAAAACCCAACAAACACAAATGCCTTAAAACTAAAAACGGCACAATATCAATTAGCAGGCATATATATAAAGGAACAGACAGAATACATTCAAAATCAGATAGATAAGATTAGAGACACGGTGGAAGATAGACAATCTAAAATAGCCTGGCAAACAATAAACGAAGTGAGCAGAAGAAAGAACACAGCCAAAGCAAAACTTAAAGCAGCAAACCAACAAGAAAGAATAAAACTGTGGAAACAGCACTTCGAAAACTTACTTGGAAACCCACCAAAAATAACGCATGAACCAATCACCAGAATAATTAGCAAACAATTAGTCATTAAACTAAGACCGTTCACACAAGAAGAACTCGACTCGGTTCTCAGAAAAATTAAAAATAGGAAAGCAGCAGGGCTGGACGAAATTCCCCCGGAAGTATGGAAGACCAGACAATTCGACGACATACTGCTCCGCCAGTGCAACGCAGTATACAATCAAAATCCGATAGATAGATGGATGAAGGGATGCATACTCCCCTTCCCTAAAAAGGGGGACCTTGGATTAGCCAAAAACTACCGAGGCATAACACTTACATCCATAGCTGCCAAAATCTACAATGCACTACTACGAAACCGAATAGAACCCGAAATCGACAACATACTTAGAAAAAACCAAAATGGCTTCCGAAGAAATAGATCCACGACCTCACAAATATTAACCATCCGCAGAATCCTTGAAGGTGTACGGGCAAAGAACCTACAAGCGACATTAATATTTGTCGACTTTACCAAGGCTTTCGATTCCATTCACAGAGGAAAGATGGAACAAATCCTACTAGCGTACGGCATACCTAAAGAAACCGTAGCGGCAATAACGATTCTCTATAGAAACACTAAAGTAAAAATACGACCACCGGATGGAGACACAGAATACTTCGACATTGTAGCAGGAGTACTACAAGGGGACACGCTGGCCCCGTACCTCTTTATCATTTGTCTAGACTACGTACTTAGAACATCGATTGACAAAATCAAAGAGAATGGCTTCGAACTGACGAAGAAAAGAAGCAGAAGATACCCCGCAAGAACAATTACCGACGCCGACTTCGCCGATGACATAGCGATACTGGCAAATACACCTGACCAAGCCGAAACTCTTCTGCATAGTTTGGAACGAGCAGCAGCAAGCATAGGCCTCTATGTTAATGCACACAAAACGGAATATATGTGCTATAACCAAACGGGGGACATCTCCACTCTAGAAGGAACCCCACTTAAACTAGTTGACAAATTCACGTACCTAGGAAGCAGCGTCGAATCAACCGAAAAAGACATCGAAACGAGGCTAACGAAAGCATGGACAGCTATCAATAGGCTATCGATTATATGGAAATCAGACCTAACCGATAAAATGAAACGCAGTTTCTTCCAGGCAGCGGTCACATCGATACTGCTATATGGATGCACTACATGGACGCTAACAAAATGGCTGGAGAAGAAACTAGATGGCAATTACACAAGAATGCTGCGTGCAATCCTGAACAAGTCCTGGCAGCAACACCCCACAAGCCACCAACTGTACGGCCACCTGCCCCCTATCACGAAAACTATTCAAGTTAGACGAACCAGACATGCAGGACACTGCTGGAGAAGCAGAGATGAACTCATAAGAGATGTACTCTTATGCATCCCCACACATGGCCGCGCAAAAGCAGGGCGACCAGCTCGAACGTACATTCAGCAGCTATGTGAGGATACAGGATGTTGTACTGAAGACCTACCTAGGGCGATGAACGATAGGGAGGAGTGGCGGGAGAGGGTCAGGGATATCCGTGCTATATCCGTGCTACCAGCACGATATGATGATGATGATGATGATAGATAGGAAAAAGTGTGAAAGAAAAGTGTAAGTTTCTTTAGGAAGCGAAAGCCAACAATAACAGTGCTTTTTAAATTCTATTTATTTATGTATTATTTTCTTTTTTTGAGAAATATTTTTGGATGGAAATTCCTCAAGACATGTAGAAAAATTGAGTATTCTTTAAATGGTATGCGAAATGACATTCACTGAAAACTATTTCCGGTCCTTGAAAATTATGTCGCAGTTAACTTTATTGATTCTGGTGTAAGCGAGAAACATGTATTTATTTTACAAGGATTCAGCTTTTTTCCTTCATTCTGTTTCTCTTTCTTTCACATACATAAGCATATATATATATATATATATGTGTGTGTGTGTGTGTGTGTGTGTGTGTGTGTGTGTGTGTGTGTTCATCTAATCATCAATCTTTTCAACATTCATGCTAACTTCCTTGGTGATTGCAGAATTTTTTGCCGAAGAATATCCTCCCATAATAGCATTTTGCCACAGAACTTGAAAAACAAGCCAAGGAAAATTTATGATCACTTTATTTATCTCCAGTCTAGCCATTCGTACGTATTTTCTTTTTGAGTGGACAAAAGAATAATTGATTTGTCTACGTCAATAAACAAAGTCTTAACTGAGATAGATGTGTTATTTATTCTTTTACAGCGATATATTTTAAAGAAAGTGAACATGTTTGAAAAAAGTAATTAAAAAGAACGAGTGTTGGATATGAATATATAAGTGTATACTTTCTGTCTATGAAAGAAAAGCTTTCTGTAAAATGCAGACTAAGTTATCGAAACTTTTCGCTTCACAGTTTAATACCTACTGACATAAAAAAAAATTATAACTTTCAATGTCAATATCTATGCATATAAGACGTTCAGTTTTATTGATTAAGAAAAGTTTAACAATGAATAAATTTTGTAAATACACACTTTTAATAAAATGGAGTGCAGCTGAAGCTACCCAGAGAGAGGAGTAGAAATATATATATATATATATATATATATATATATATATATATATATATATATATATATATATATATTGTCGGCCGTCGCTAGCGTAATGCAAAGCTCTTCGAAAGAATTGAGCACTCTGGTAGCCGATAGGGTATAAAAAATGTAAACAAAGGCTGCTACTGTTGCTAAATAAAATACCTTAAAATTCCCTCAGCCAACGTGGTCTGAAACTTGGTGACCAAGAGGTCTGAAACTTAGTCTAACGTAAAGTTGGACGGGTTTCGCTCCCGGCTTCGAGCTTCCTGCGTGTCTAGCCACACTGAAGAGCTCTGATAGAACGAAACAGTCTGTCTGTGGATGACAATATATATATATATAAATATATATATATATATATATATATATATATATATATACATATATATATATATATATATATATATATATGTCTCTGCGTGGGTGTGTGAGTGACAGCTTTTAATTGGTGTTGGTTAAGCCTGCTCCGAACAATGATGTGTGAAGTTACTTGGGGATTGGTGTCTAAAAGTTGTCTCTTGCCATATTCGTACAATTGGTTTGAATTCAGCTTTCCTTTTCCTAGGCAGGTTGTCATACTAAGCTTAAAGTCTGGCCAACTATTTATCCATAGCTAAAAGTAGAATAGTTGGATTTATTCCTTTCCCTAGCGTATTAGTGCAATCATTATCTTTACAATATGCCAAAATGACAAATATCTTGGTTCTAACCATTGATTCGTCCATACTTGCAAAATTGTAATTGTTCCATAGCGGAAGCAGTTGACATTTACATTGTATCCAGCAAAAAGTCATATCCACTCGAATCATCAATAAGCAAATGAAGAATTGTTTGTGAAGCAAGACAGAAACATACGCGTATTATTCAGATTTTTTATTCTCATTCTCATTTAACATCATTCAAAATTTCTGGTTTTTTATATTATTGATTGATTTAAACAAAAGCATTTTAGTACTTTTAAAATTAATATGAATTAATATTCTATTGTTACTTGGTCGTTAAGGCACCTTGAGCATCCCCCTTTTTTATCATCTTATTACATCCACCCTAAAAAAAAGAATCTTTGTAGTGAACATATACCCAATTAATACAATATCTATATAGAAATTCTCTTTAGTACTTCATCAGATAGCTCCGAAAAATGAAAAAATTCATTTCCTTACCATTTTTTCAGATATCATCCAATTTAATCTTAGAATGTTTTACACTCTTGCTGTTTTTCATCTGATTTGTTCCAAATAAATATTCCCTTATACGTAAAAAATTCCAATTTGTTAATAGATTAATTTTGTTAAATTATCCAGTTCGCGAGAAAAAATATTGAAAAGAATGTCTACCATGATAATGAATTTCATTAATTATCTTGAAACTTTCAATCAGATCATTTCTTATCCTTCTTTAATGAAAGTAGTAAACCCTAGATTTCTCTAATTTTTCACTAGAACTGTAAACGTTTTACTTTTTCATTATTTTGTTCCTCTTCTTTTTATGCCCTTTAATTTCAATATTACATTTCAATTTCCCATGTCTCAACACTGGAGCTCAAGCCTGGGTACAATATTCTATGTCTTATTAGGGTTTTATATATTTTTGAATCAACATTTCCTTCCTTGAAATAAAATGTCTAACCATCCAGCCCATCATTCCATTTCCCTTGATAAAAAGACAAAATATGATTGTCGGCTTTAAATCTATCATCCAAGCCAAACCTTAAAATATAATCCTCTTTTACTTTTTTGATTTGCTTGTTGTTTAATTTATAAGAAACTTTAATGTTTTGGATTCAATTTGTATTTCTTAACATTTTTCTACATAAATCTTCATTTTCAAATATCTTTTCAATGTATCAGTTTATTTAGATCCATCTGAGCTCTTTATTTTGATAATGGTAGAAAGTGGTTTAACATCATCAACAAATAGTTTTTTTTTTCTGATTTTATATTATTAAGTAAATCATTTTTCAGTATTAAAAACAACAAAGCCCTCAGAATTGATCACTGAGAAACGCTGAAGGGTATATGCTGTGTTTCAGAATAATTTTTATTGATTTTTACTTCCTTAGTTTTTTCGATAAAAATATCTCATAATATTTAATATATTTTTAGAAATACCTAATATTCATTTTCACTAATAAATGATAATGAATTACCATATGAAATGCCTTGCGAAAATCCAAATCTATATTATCAGTAATATTCATTTCCATCACATATTTATGCATAATATCAATACTTTTCAAAATATTAGATTATGTCGATTAAACATTGTTAATTACAATTTATTTCATCCCCTGTAAATGTGTCAAAATATTTTCATTTACCTGAATTATTTATTTGATTCATAAAACTTGCAGTTAAGTCTTACTTAACCTCCTTATTTGACTCTCAATACACCACCATCTATGTTACGCTCAAGATTATTTTTGCACCAGGATAATCCTGATTACCATATAATCCTTACAACAGCAATTCTTCGAAGAAATACAATTTCCAATTAAGAGAAAATATATAAATATTTTTCAATAATATTTTGGTTGGAGGTATTGACGAGGAATAAATAATCGGAAGTTTAACATGTAAGGAAAACGTAGAAAGTATACATATGATATTAGATTTATTACTATTGTTCTCTTTTAATTCATAGGTTTTTATGATAAAAAAATCCACTTAATAATCAAAATACAAGAACAAATGTCATGTCCATTACGATTATGTACAGAGTTTGTGTAGAATTGAAGCAGGTTATTGCAGTTATATATGCTGCGTTCATCATTTTATTAAATAAGCTTCACTTCATCTGGGGAATATTTAATAGGTCACAATGCAGTTGGCTTTGTCTTTACTCTTTAGAAGTAGTGAGCCAAAAACTCTGTAACAGTTTTTATACATTGAATCATACGAATTGATACAGTAGTTTTGCATTTGAAACAAACTACTGTTACTTTGATATATATTTAAATGAAATTTAGTTTGTTTTTTTCCTTATGCCTAGTGAATATCACTTTTCTAAATATATTTGGTCAAATGTGAACCTACTATTTAAAATGGAAATGGAAATTGGTAAATTTCTCCAAATATATAAAAAGTTTTCTGTGGAATTTTATTGCAACGGCCAAAAAACTCACTTTCATTTTCATTTCTAACACAATAGAAGTTTCTTTTTTACTCCAAAGGACAAATACTTACAAAAAATAGTTCCAATTCTTCTTGAAAATGTGTTTAATTTTTTAATTAATTTCGTTGATTATAAACAAATAATTGAAAATACGTAAATGTATTATGAATGTTGATTAACATAAGTTTTGAAGAGATTCATAGCTTTATCCAGGAAAATTTCTTCGATTAATCGCGAGTAACGATCAGTTTAATTGGGTTGTTTTTCGGGGGGGGGTGTTTTTATTTTTTGTTTGTGTTTTTGAGGGGGTTAGTCTCTTTCTTTACTTTATATCTAAAACAATTCGTATGTTTTTATATCATGCAACACCCCCCGCCCATTAAAAGCCAAATTGGGCACTGCTCAAGGTCTTCATATGCTACGCTAGCAGACAATTATTTGTGAGTTCAATTCTCATTGTTTTCACATATTTAAAATCTGATGCTATACTAGTTGGCGACCGTAGTCGAGGGCGACCAGAAGGCTCCCTTTTCAATAGCTACTACACTGAGGTGTAGGGGAGGGCGCAACTCCTTTCCCTGGATTGCTCCACTTTACCCTCGACACGTACCTTATATTGCTGAGTGTTAAGCAAAGAGGTATCAAGAACCATTTTTAACGTCTTTGGTATGACGCAACCTGGGATTGAACCCCGGTCTCCCAGACCATTGACAAACATTCTACCCACAAGGCCAATGAAGTGCTATACTAAATTAATCTTAATAAATAACTTCTCACCAAAAGTTACAATGATATGGTGATGAGAAGTGACAAATAAATAACGAAGAATGAAGAATTTTGAATGAATGAATGGGTGGGTAGGGATGTCTAAGATCCACTGAAATAATTCCGAAACATGAATTTCTTTTCTATTTAATAGCAGCAAATGGATTAATCAAGTGAAATATTATAAGGACGTGATATTTCATGAAAATATTTGTTAAATACAGATAAAAACAAATATATGATATATTTGATAGAAATATATTGTAGGATAGCATGGAAATCTACTGGTGGATTTTTTTACAAGTCTGATGGCAATTTTATTGCATGCTTAAAAGTTATTAACTTTCAATAATCGCCGAATAATTAACAATTGGACTCATTCTTTATAACTTAACAAAAATATAGCAGTACTTTTTTGTATTTGTTTAGTGTATAATACAAGGGATTAATAAACAACTCATTTCAAAACACTAAGGTTTTGAAATAAGATAATTTTTTTATGGTAAAGGATTTTTCAGTATTTTGATTATGAAAAAAATAATTTGCAATTTTATCATATGCAAATGACAGGTGTTGAGATTGCAAAACTATTCCTTAAATTATATCTACCTGAATATAGAACATGAGGTATTGGTCGTATGGTAAGCAATCGAAAAATGGTGAATATTGATAATTAGGAAAAATTTATTTGACTGCATTCTAACAGTCGAAAGGTTGGATGTTGAATAATCAAATTAGGTAGCAGACTTATAGGATTCAGGAGAAGGATGAAACACAAAACAATTTTTGTTTCTGATGAAAAAATTTCAGATTTACCAAGACAGAGTTTCTCAGATTAAAAATCAATAAATGTATGAATAAGTAAATAGATAGAATCCATTATATATCGAGATGAAGTCATTATGTATAATTTATAATTTTACAAGAAAAATATAATGACCTCTTTGTCTTGCTAAATTATTTATTAGCATTTAATTAAACATCACTGATAATTCTCCAAGCTGTCAAATAATTACATAGTATTATTGCCATGTTAGGTCAATCAATCAGGACAAAAAAAAATGAAGTCAGTAAATCTCTCAAGAGTCACTTGCTTGAATTAAAAATCAATATTAACTTCACAAGAAAAGATAGAAATATAATTGGTGACTGTTTACTGTTATGTGGATTTATCTTTTATAGCAACCGTTGCTATACGTAATCGTTCGGTGTGAATATTAACTTGGCAACAAATAAAAAAGCATAATTTAGAATAATGAAATAATTGGATGGAACTTTTTAAATTTTTTTCTGCGCGCCAAGTCTTTATTCCTTTCCTGAGGAAACAGCTTTTTTTTCTTTTCTTTTTTCCTCTTTTAGCTATTTTTAATCTCAGAAAAATCAGGTTAAGAAAACTATTTTTGGTCGTGATCAGATTTTACATATACTTATTTAAAGTTCAACAATTTAACTACTAATATATTCTTATACAAGAAAATTCTTCCAGTAAATCAAAAAATATAATCGATCGTGATAAACAGTTTTACTTTCTTTGAGAAACAAAATTGAAGTATTTGGGAAATTACCATGTTAATACAGCTGTGTGTTTTCACAGAAAACAGAAAATCATATAAAAACTGTATTCTCTGGCTTACATATATCCAATATCATTCATTTTCAGAGAAATAAAACATTTTCTTATTTTTATTTCAAACAAGTATTCTAAAGCAAATAGTCTGTTTGTATTCTAATCTCACATTTACTCGTTGCCATTTTTCATATACAAATGAACACTTTCTCTTTCATTCTCACCTCCCCCCATACACAAACTCACACACATATATATATTGTCATCCACAGACAGACTGTTTCGTTCTATCAGAACTCTTCAGTGTGGCTAGACCCGCAGGACGCTCGAAGCCTGGATCGAAACCCATCCAACTTTACGATAGACTAAGGCTTCAGACCACACGGCTACAAGCGGACTACGTTGACTAAGGGAATTTTTAAGGAATTTTATTTTTAGCAACAGCAGCAGCAGCCTTTGTTTACATTTTTTTATACCCTATCGGCTACCAGAGTGCTCAATTCTTACGAAGAGCTTTGCATTACGCTAGGCGCGGCCGACAATTCCTTCGCCAAAGTGCTCAACCCCCATGGGGGAGCGTATATATTGTCATCCACAGACAGACTGTTTCGTTCTATCAGAACTCTTCAGTGTGGCTAGACCCGCAGGACGCTCGAAGCCGGGATCGAAACCCGTCCAACTTTACGAGTTCGAGCTCGCTCGCTCGCTTTGAGGCTGCAATCCAATATCTTAGCTAATACGCCACGGGGACTCTCTGACTGGCTGTCTCTCTCTGTCTCCTTGCACACACACATGCACGCACACACACACACACACGTGCGCACGCGCGTGCACACACAAACACACACACACACATATATATATATTTGTGTGTGTGTGTGTGCATGGAGACAGAGAGAAACAGCTTGACAGAGTCCCCGTGGCGTATTGGCTAAGATGCTGGATTGCTGCCTCAAAGCGAGCGAGTGAGCTCGAACTCCAGTCGTATTATTACGTTCACTTTCTGCCAAATAAACTTGGGAAAGGCATGAATCTACATATTTGTGTAGATATGCATAAAATAGTAACACTGCTGTTCCTCTACAAGCATAGCTTTGGCACTAAATAAGATACGAAGTTTTCTTGCCATGTAAAAAAGAAACCGAATCAAACCAAACCTATATATATAACTAAAAAGCAAGTCATCTGCTGTTTCGTTTGATCTTTTTCAACTCCACTCAACATTTAGAAGCCTGTACGTAATAATGTCTAAAAAAAATCCCACTAAAACCACTGATAAATATTAAGAAAGGATTTCATTTCAATCCATCTTGAATTCGTTTTTATCGAATGGTTTTTATTGGATTCTACGATTTTAACGCACACACACACACACACACACATATATATATATATATATATATATATATATATATATATATATATATATATATATATATATATATTGTATAGGGTGCTTTAAATACTTATGCATTGTTTTTTATACAATAGGTCAAGTTCACTGGTAGATAATATTTCCAAAGAATGCAATTCAAGTCTTCACATCGGCTGCCTATTTTAAAAGTTGGTTTTAACCTATGGACATTACTATATATATATATATATATATATATATATATATATATATATATATATATATATATATATATATAAACTTTGTTACTTTGAACCAACTTTGAGGGAAGCTGAAAGGAGACCAGAGAATTTTTGAAAGATGATGAATAACAGGAAAGTGGAGGAAAATCTACATTCGAAGCGAGGAAGAACTCGGAGAGGGAAATGTTGGAATAGATGCACTGGATTAATTTAGAATATACCCCAATATAGCGGAGGCCGTGGCTTAGAGGTTAACTAGATGAACTGTGACGTTGTAGTATTCGAGTCCAAACTTCAATCACGCTATAGTATTCATTGTCAGACAAATACGCTTGGAAGAAATATGAACTCACTTATCTCATCAGCTACAAAGTTGGTTTTGGCATTAAATAACCCATGAAGGTTGATATGCTATTAAACGAAAAAAGCCAACTAAACCAACTAAGTATATTGCTCGATAGATGAACATATGAAGATGTCAATTTTATGGGTAGTACTTTTTCCGGCATATTTCAGCTGGATGTGTTTTTAGAGATTTCACAGATATATTGGCTCGATCTTCGTCAATCTTTGTTTTATTTTATTGTTAGCGAGAATGACACCTTAAACTTCAACTTCCTGTCATGCGTGTTTTACAGTTATAATTGCTACCCGTGTTCTTCGGATACAAAATTATCATACTTTGTGACGTGTCAAATGTACATTCACTCTTCAAATAAGTATTATTATTGGGTGTTGATATGCACGCATATTTCTGTGATTGGTATGCGTGTGTGTGTGCGTGTGCGAGAGAGAGAGAGAGAGAGAGAGAGAGAGAGAGAGAGAGAGAGAGAGAGAGAAAGAGAAAGCACCCATAAAATATAGAAATCCTGCATCATAATAACTGAATATAAATCATCAGACAATTTATATGATAAACAAATCATAAAATGACCCATTTTACCAGTGTTAGAGAGATGATTAACACCCTAATGACTTTATATTGTCACTTTTTCTTTTGCACGCCCCCTATCGGCAGGGCTGTCGAATACACTAACTGTATTTCCTTCAGAGGTAAGAATTCCATTCAAAAAACGTAGGTTACTGAAATGCATCTGATGATGAAGCTACAGTTAGGGACATATGGGGAGTGTGGAGATCTCCTTCATGGCAATCACACTCTGATCTGGAGCGGTAGTACCTGTTGGGGTCCCATCTATAAATACCAAATTATTTGTATTAAGAATACTTACAGAAAGAAATAATCGTTTACTGAGGATTACTGTTTGCTACTCTAAATCATTTAAATGTGTACAAATAAATGATTATTATCCAAATAAAAATGATTACTTGAAACCATATAATTATAAGAATTAGATATGAATACTTGAAACCATATATCTGAATGAAAATTATATGTAATTAATAAGACACTGGGTATCATAAAACTTTCGTCAAATAACTACCCAAAAAATGAAAATAAATCTTTCTTATTTTTAGGCATTAAATAACACTAGACGCGTTGACACGTCGTTTAAATCAATCAATCAACAACTCCTTTTTTCCTTTAGTTTATTTTAAAATGTATCTATTATATCTTGATATCACTTAGTTATATTCTTCATTCTGTATATCTTTCTGCTTTTATCTGCATTTAACACTGCAAATACAAATGAAAATAGTGAACCGGATTTCATCATATAAATCCCAATGAAAGGGTTATAATTTTCTGAGGATGATACCAACAGTATCATGATAAAATAAAATCCACTATCGTTTCTCGTTTATTATTTTAATATTGATTCTATAAAATCATGCGTGTTGGAACTACTTTTATTGTCAACCTATTGTCAACAATATTCAAGTAGATAGTAATTTAGTTTGAACTTGGACGTAGTAATTTATCAGCATTTTAGTAGAAGCTATTGTTCACTGTAAAGTAAATAGTTCTTCAAGACTAAATGAATCAAGGCGCCAGTGTGTGCTCCACTTATCTGAAAGAAAAACCATGCAACAGAGATAAGAGAAACCTACAATGGATATAAAGGAGAAATACAAGGAATTGAATCGCTTCGACTCACAATTCTGCAATGCATACGAATGCTCCGACCTGAATAAATTGAATCCGGTCGGAATTTATGCCAAATTTGGATGAAAAATAAATCCTTCCGGTTTACTTGGGTAAAGATGTTCGCTTCTCGCTAAATTAAGCTTCTAAGAAACTATATTTACCTGTCGATGGAGGTCATCAAGGTTAGTAACGTAATGCAAAAGGAAAGATATTTCAAGATTTTTGTCTCATGAGAAGACGAAGTTAAAAACCATTAAGCAGTATAAGATAATGATTTGAACCAGATATTTAGAGTTTTATATATTCACCATCAACATTTGATACTACGTTCCGTAGAATTAAAAGCGGTTGGTACATAGAAAGTACGAAATAAAAAAATGAAATGGTAATTACATCATAAAATATCCGAGAATAAATATTTAGACAAAATACTTAATAAAGATGTGAACTGTAATATACTAAAGACTTCAAAGTTACTTTGATTTGTAAAGAAAACTTCGCGTCGGCGTAATGGCTAATGAGCTGGACTACGACATTTTAGTGATTTCGAATCCCAATCGCGCTATTACGTTCACTTTCGGACTAATACCCAGGAGAAAAGTATGAACCCTCCTTATCTTTCCAGCTATGGGTTAAGTAATACCGTTGCTGTTCTACAAAAATAGATTTGGCATTAAATAACACGCGAAGGGTGATATACCATTAGATAAAAGAACAAACCAAACCTTAAATTTCTCAGTTTATTTTTGCTTTTATGTTATAAGAACCCTTGAATGTTATTTAATACCAAATCCTGTTTTTACTCAATTATGTACTAAATATATATGATCTGTGAACAAATACTTTGTAGCTAATATTCTAAACGAGTCAGAGTTGATTTGTTTGCACACAGTTAGATAGTTTCAAGTATTCCAATCTTACACTAACAATTTAATGTAACTTCAGTCATTTATTTGCACACAATTTAAAAAGTTATGCTTGACTCATAGATAGGACCCTAACAAGTACTAACACTTCGGTTCAGAAATGCCAATGAAGAGGTATTCCACATTCTCCAGACTTCCAGGACTGGAGGCTCATCATGACATGGCTTATAAATAGGATATGGAGGTGTCCGTAATGCTTATCGTCGTAGGAAATGGACACGGTAACAGTTCAAATCCTGGACAATGCTGAATGTATTTCACATTTCACTAATACACTTGGAAAAAAGTACGTAGTGCCTTCAATAGGTTTTCAGACATTTTGTACAGGCATTTAAAATTATCATAGACTCTTGATAATTCAGTATGTTATTCCTATACATTTTATGAGATGACTGACCAATTTTTATGATTTCAAGTTTAAATGAACAGCTACAGCAGGAATTGGAATACACCCTACTAAAGCCTGATTGTCACAGCTGGTGAATTTCAAAAATGCAATCTGGACGTGAGGACGCTTTAGAAGAACGATATGCAATAAAATTCTGTTTTAAATTTGGAAAAAAATGCCATAGAAACGTATGGAATGCTTCAGACTGCTTTTGGAGAATCTTGCAAGAATCGAGCATCAGTTTTTGAGTGGCAGAAGAGATTCAAGGAAGCCAGGGTGTCTGTGAGGGATGATGAGAGGTGTGGGAGGAGTAAGGAAGTCAATACACCAGAGTTGATTGGCCAAAGGGTTACGTTTAGGGTTACAATGTTAATGTTTTAAGGAAGAGATTCCTTGGGAAGAGGCCAGCACTCTTCAAATCGGGTCAGTGGCATCTCCACCAGGACAATGCACCAGTCCACAACTCCATCCTTGTCACAGACTATTTGACGAAGATGGGCATCAGGACAGTTCCTCACCCTCCCTATAGTCCAGACCTTGTTCCCAGTGACTTTTGGTTATTCCCTAAGCTCAGAGGCTATCGTTATGAGACAATTGAGGAGATGAAAGAGGCTGTGACGAAGGTCATTGACACGCTCACACAAGAGGAATCCCATGGGGCCTTTCAGAATTTGATGGAACGGTACAACAAGTACGTTGCAGCTGGAGGAGATTACTTCGAAGGGGACTGGAGTTTCACATGTGTACTATCAATAAAAGTGCCTATACGAAAAAATTTTGGAAACTTATTTACTGATCCTCATATGAATCCAATTATTCTCTTATCTTCATTTCTTTCGCTGTTATTTATTTTCATTCAACCGGGTTTCAATGTTTGTCTTACAGAAAATCTGCAATATTTCAAAACTGTTTCATATTCTTTTATAACTTAATTATAGAAAGCGTGCTTGATAACAGACAAAGGGTTGTTAGAAGGAATGAGTATGTAGAGTAATTGGTTATTTTCTTTCTCAAATGCTCAGGAATTTCCTTTTTCGAAATTGAATTAAAAAATCTATTAATTTTACATTGTTCAGTGAAATTAGCTTGTTATCTATTTCAAGACGAAATTCTTAACGCTTTTATCCAATAAGACAATCGTTTGGTAGAATTTTTGTGTCATAAGCCTAATGTCTATTCTTACCAAATCAAAATCTCCCATGTGGCATTTATTTCTGTGCTTGACCTGTGAAGGGCATCGGATAATAGCAGGTGCGTTCTCTTAATCAGGTTACTTTCCAATATTGCTCTGTATTATTTGTGAGATGGGTAACCCATTCTCTCTCGAAATATAATCATCTATATTAGATTTCATTATATCCTCACTGATGAAGGCTATCAGATTTTCTTTTGATGACATTTGGTCTTTCTTTTGTATTTCCTGATAAATATATGGAATGGTATACGTACAATTCTTTGTTTTATTACCTTCTATTTAAAGCTTAACTCTGATGAAGTATCCATAACAAGTGGAACCGCTTCGCAATCTTGTCCTAAGTAAACCACAGATTCTCTGAATCCTTTCTGACACGCCTCAGAATATTACATAAACAAACCGCTCCAGTGTGTATTGTTGTTATTGTTTTAATTTTTTTGTTTGTTTGTTTTGATTTGGTTTCTTTGGGTTTGTTTTGTTTTGTTTTTTGTTTGTTTTTTTTTTTTACTATTTTCCTCTAATTGTATTTCTTTGTAAGTGAAAATCGATGTTACGCATACAAGTTAATTATTACTCTGGAGGATGTTCTTTTTATTGATCCTTTTTTGTTGGTGCATGTTTGAGATGCTACTTATAAGTTTATCTTGATGTTGTTGGTGCGTTTTTCCAAGCTGTATAGATAGTGAAACTCGAAATTTAGGGAGTTCTTGTCAATATTGGCTTATGATATACGAATATCGCTAACCCATGATATGTGCAAGTTATTAGAACATCTAATTTTTCTTTATTTCGTTTTAAATGCATTGAAAACTTCACGCAAATTGACAATAATTGCAAATCCAGCGTTGAAATTAGAATATAAAGGTATAATCTACGTATCGAAATCAGACTCTAAAAGCGTCATATTTGAAATATTTTTTCATATGTTCATCGTATATGTTTGCTACAGTGAATTCCATTGTCATATATTCGGTCGATATGTTCTATAAAAATTGGTATTATATTCTTTGCACACGGAATATCACCATTCTTACTATGTTGTCTATCGGTATATTGGCGCAACCCTCAATGGAAAGGTTAAATTAATGTTCATCCCGAATCACTAAAAAAAACCCACATGAGGTCCAAAAATCTCCATCAGATGGTAATGAAGAGGAACATTTTTAATTGCCTTCATAAAATATGTAATATTCTACCGAGGACGAAGACAATATCTAGAATTAAACTTCTCAATGCATTACATCATGATATGCAACAAATGACTTTTATATTTGGTGGGTTGGTTGGGTTTTATGGCATATCAACCTTTGTAGCTTATTTAACGCCAAATCCATTTTTATGCATATAGTCACTTCTATTTCAAACGATTCAGTTTAGCATGAGTGCATAGTTTAATAGTCAAAAATATTTTTATTTCAAGCTATTCAGTTTAGTCAAACAGTTCTATTCTAAGCAATTCAGTATAGCATAAGTACACAGTTTAGTTCTATTTAAGTCCATTTTATGCAAATAATCAGTTCTATTTCAAACAATTCAATTTAGCATGAGTACTCAGTTTAATTGTCAGAAACATTTCTATTTCAAGCTATTCAGTTTATTCAAACAGTTGTAATTCAGCCATTTCAGTTTAGTATAAGTATAGATTTTGTTTATATACAGGTAAATGCCAAAACAGTTCTATATTAAACAACTCAGTTTAACATAAGTACAATTTCAATGTCAAAAATAGTTCCATTTCAAACAATTCAGTTTAGCATAAGTACGCAGTTTAATTGTCAAAAACATTTATATTTCAAGCAATTCAGTTTAGTTAAACAGTTCTAATTCAAACAATTCATTTTCACCTAAGTATGCAGTTTAGTTCGGCAAGAGTGGACTTGAGAGTAATGGCAATGAAGGGGTGCTCTGCATTCCCCAAAGCCTCAGAACGATTAGAGTGAATTTGAGAGGGATTGTGGATGCTTGGTGGGACATAGATTCAACTTTCAGTATTAAATGCTGATGAAGTGATCCCTGTTTTCGTTCAAAACCTGAGACAGTTTCCTAGAAGATTTACTGTTTGCTACTAGATGATGTCAGATTTTTAGGCTTACCAGTACCTCGTATTTTGTGGTGTCTAGACGAGGTGTATCATTTGGATTTTAAAATATATGATTCACTTTTGTCTTGCACTTTTTTCTTTGAGGGATCTAAATCGTATTTGCTGATATTAATAACTGCCGTCACCGATCAATATTGAATATTTTGCATCTCACGATTCTTCAACGTCCATAGTATTTGTATTTAGTACGTCTTACTTCTTTCAACTTGTAGAACTTATTCAGATGTTGTTTTTTTTTTGTTTCATGAAATTTTTCCCAATTTGAGACTTAATCCTGCAATTTGAAGTTTTATCCATCGGTTATAATGAATTCTCCACTCAAAAATGTAGACTTTTTCTCTCAAACGAATGTGTTCTGTCATTTATTACTAAAGAATATGTATATTCTTTCTTCATGACGAGCTTATTTTCTGTTCTTTCTCTTTAACCAAAGTCTGTTCTGTTCTTCCTTTTTAATGAGTGGGTACTCTGTTCTTGCTTTCTAATAAGTGAGTGTTCCGTTCTTTTGCTCTTAACGAGTCTGTACTCTTATAAAATGGATGATTATTTTGATATTTAAGTTCGATGGAATCAACTTCAAATCAAGACAAGAGATTCTGGTTAGAATAGTGACTTTTTTTAGCTTTTCTAATCGTCTTGTATCACATTATGTTTTTAATTATGCGTTAACTTATGTCTGAATGCCCGGGACGAGGAATTATCATTAATTATACATTGATCAATTCTGAACAGTTATAATCACAACATGTTCGCCATCATATTCTAATAGCTTTCTCGGGATTCTGCACCGTTTGCTTGTATGAATTCTGGCAGAAACCTTAAAATATAAGAACAGGCATTATTATATTTGTCTCACCCGCAAGTATAACATAGTCTTCTGAATCTTGATACTAAATGTAATATCTTCGGGTGGATTGTGAGAAAAGATCCAGAAGCTTCGAGACAGGGTTCAAAAGTATATGCATCCATTGGGAACATCTAACACAAGCCAGGATACTTCGCCTTTAATGATTGAGAATCTGAAAGGAAGAAAAAAATTATGGGCTTTGCAGGTGGAAAATGCAAATTACTCTTTCATCGAAAACTACAATCTTATATTTGCATTTTTTGGTCAAATGGCCGAAGAGATATTCATTTGAATGAGGAGTATGAATACGAATAAAGAAAAAGTGAAAAACTTTAATCAAAAAATTTCAAAAAATATAAAGCGTGACTTTAAATATTTCTATAGATAATCGTATTGTAATTTGATTCACTTTTTAATACTGAACATATTGAAGAATTAGTCCTTTTAATGTCAATATATCGATGTGGGTGACAGCGGCCGTGTGAACTTAGATGAGTTTTATAAAGATTAATTATGTTTACTTTTGTTTTATTATTACAAATTTTACTCTTCTTAAGTCATTGCTTTTTATTTCAACGCTTGGAGTCTCTTAACTCATCGATCCGTGTGCAAATAGTACGAAGAAAGTGGGATTTGAATTTGCATTTGATTAATTCGAGTCTCGTTATAAACTATTTTTGCCCTGGTGACCAAAGATTTTATCAGTCCAGAGTCTAAGGATAAAAATAATTACAAAATTAAGCTAGATTAGGAATAAGAAAAAGTAACTGTACGCGTGAAACCAAAACACAATCTTTCACTCTACCAACGATTATGCTGCGAAAGCTCTTTATACTTTTATATTTCATATCTACACATCAAACATATGCATATGCAATTGTGGGTTCTTCTATAAATATATATTTGGGGAGGTGAATAATAAAGAATATCAAATAGAACTAGTTAATTTAATCGGGACGAATTCTATTATTTAAAAACACCTGCTTATCCAAATTTCGGTCAGCACAGTAACTTTAGCAATGATCAGAATTAAGACAGTTTGAAAAATAAGCAACTGTTTTATCACTATTTATTATGTCTTCTAACTTAAGTTATTCTCACAGCACCTCCCCAAGCAGACATGAAATTGCATTGCGTAATGTTTATCGTTTTAAAAATTGGATGCAGTGAACAGAATTAAAATCCTAGACGAAGTTGTTTGCGTTTCATTCTGTGCTAAATCCGTTGGAATATCCATCTTTTTTCTCCCTTCCACTTAGGGTAAATGTTAAGATAAACTGGGGTCTATAACTATCGTAGGGCAATCAATGTAGGAGAAGGAAAATTTTGAATTCAAATCAGCCGTATTTTGCTTATAAAGTTGACCTTTTGTTGCATCCAACTTGTCGCTGAAGTTTTCGTTAAATATAGACCGACCAAATCAGGCATTCGAAAAGAAATGCTTGGAGAATTGCTCGGCATTCCCAGCTCATAGCACAAAACGAAATGATTTGCAATTAGCAAAAAGAAGAGATTCGGGCCATCAGGAGCCTATCTTAGTCACCAAGAAGCGAACAAAACTGAAGTGCTTCGGGCACCAATACATCTGAAAGTTAATTATGCAGATCATCATTGAGAAAGGGCCAGAAATATGCCAGAAAACTCAATACAGGCAATAGAAGATATCAGGTTTACCTGCCCTCAACCTCATCCCCGACAACAGCAACATTCACGACCCTGTTCAAAACAAAACCTATCTGAACTGTCTTATAGAAGTTATAGTAAATTATCATCGGACATTTTATCTGAGAAATCTGATTTCGACGACGAAGATTCAATTCAATTCTACAAAACCACGTATCTGAGACAATATTTCGCTTAAATTCTTTCTTCAAGGTGATATTATTTAAAGAAAATCTCATGTCGATCCAGAGGCAACAGCTCCAGCAAGTAACTTGATTGGTTTACTTCAATATCAATGACTTCTATGCAATATCTTTCTTGGCTCGTTCATTTTTCGTTTTATAATGCACTTTTTATGTAGAGCCTAATACTATAAGAAAAGAACGGGGACATAGTGAATTCCAATCTCTCTAAATTGATTGTGTCCGAAGGATTCTCAGTTAATAGATTAGCAAT
Source organism: Sepioteuthis lessoniana (assembly GCA_963585895.1). Classification (NCBI taxonomy): domain Eukaryota; kingdom Metazoa; phylum Mollusca; class Cephalopoda; order Myopsida; family Loliginidae; genus Sepioteuthis; species Sepioteuthis lessoniana. The sequence continues at coordinate 3,992,317 of OY757904.1, read as the reverse complement.
CCATCAACTTGGAATTTTACCGACGTGAGTCAAGAAACTTGAGTGTTAATTTAATCTCTTGTTTACAGGGAATATTATATCCACTATAAAAAAAGAAGATTGTCTTTATAGAATTTCAACATTATTCTTGGTATTATTCTTAGTTTGATTGACAAGAATCAAAGAGCGCAAAAGTTATTGACTGTTTTGCAAAGCCGTGCAAATAAGCAATGTTGTGAATGAAATGGAATTTGTGATTTATTACGAGAATTTATGGATTAAAAAAATTAGATTCACCCTTTTTTTAAATAAATATGGGTACATTTAAAACAAAAACTTAAACAACATTCAAGAAATGTCTGCTTCTAAAGACGAACTTAGATTCCAAATAATTAAATTTAGATTCTAAATATCTTTGGTTCTTTACATTTTATTTCGGATAACATTTTTGTTAAATATGCCGGATGACTCTAATTCGTTACATCATAAAGTAGATTTATATTTTTAAACACAACGCAAAATTTCTTTGTTATATAAGTAAACTTGATGATAACCAAACGATTTAACGTCGTCCTCCTGATACAAAAACTAATTTTTCGGTGATAGGTGTCTCTCTGATGTCTGTCTTTCTTTTAAACTTTTCTTTCCAAATTTCAGCCTTTTATAATATAAAAATGATCAATATACGTATACATACTTACATGTAGAGATACATCAATATATATATATATATATATATATATATATATATATATATATATATATATATATATATATATATCGAGTATCCGGTAAGGTATCCGGTAAGGTGTAAAATGTAAACAAACGAACGCTACTGCTGCTGATGCTGCTAAATAACTTATAATCCCCTTACTGACGTGGTACGCTTGTTGGCCGAGCGGTCTGTTACTAAGTCTAACGTAAAGTTGGGCGGGTTTCGATCCCAGCTTCAAGCGTCCTACGTGTCTAGCCACACTGAAGAGTTGTGATACAATGAAACTGCTTGTGGATGACTATATATATATATATATATATATATATATCCAATTAAATATGTGCACACAAATGACTAATGTTGAATTGTTAATGATACATAGAAATACTTGAAACAATTCAACTTTGTGTAAACAAATCATTAATAGAAAATTGATTTATTCGTATAAGATAGAAATACTTTAAACCATTCAACTGTGTAAGAACATGAGTTCAGACTAGTTTAAAAGGTTAATGAACAAAATGTGTTTACAAAACTTATATCTAATATATATTTATAAACTGGATTTGGTATTAAATGACCTAAAATAGTTAATATGCCATAAAACCCAATCAAACCAAATATGCATATGCGTATATATACGTGCATGTGGGATGCGGTTAATAAGAACAGAAATGCACTGACCAAAAAAAAAAAAAACTCAGGGAGTTCTATGTGTAAATACATCCGAAATTAAGGAAATAAGGAGTCAATGATCAAAATGTAAAAAGGTAGACCAGAACTGAGAGTGTCAAGAGAACTAGAATGATCCCACAATTTATCTTGAGCCTTCGTCTATTCATTCTTAAAGAATATTGATTTTGTAAAAGTGTTAATTAGATCAATATTTCCTATTTGGCCTGAACATGTTGCTAGATTTGCACTTTTTTGATGGTGTCTAATACACTCAAGTCAACCACACGTATTTAATAACTAAGAACAAAGAGATTAATTCAAGTATACTATAGTAAAAGTTTTAAAAAATATGAACAATGCTCAGTAAATACCTGTAAAAACCGTAATATCATATCATTGAATTTCTTGAAAAAATTAAATGTATCATTTCCGTGTTTATGTTACACACGTGATTGTTTCCCGAGCAGAAAATAAAACTTCAATTGACGTAAGAAATTGAGATAATTTGAATTAATTTGAATTATACTAATTTGTATCAAATATCTAGAAATTACCTGCATTGATGAAGAAGTCAGAAATTTTTAAAATCATATGCAATTTTTATTGGCGATTATCTTTCAAAATGAAAAAAATTCAGATAGACTCTATAAAACCTGTGAATAATTAGTCTCATAAGCTCTATATTTAGAATATCATGATATAACTTCTACCTAGTATTGTGATCATCCCATGAACATCTTTTATTTGAATGCCAGAAGCAAAAATTTCATCCTATAACTTCGTCAAAGATCTTTCTGAATGAATATCAATATACAATTGACTTATCCATATATTTTTTATATAATAAAATCTCCTTAAGAAGACATTAACCTCAGATTAATTCATGATCTAAATCCCTCACCAATGAGAATAAAAAAGATGGATAAAAAAGTTTTATTGTTAGAAAATTATATTCATTAAAATGAAGAGAGAGTTTTCGTGATGAGTACAACTGCTGTTTTGAGAGTGTACCTCCAAGACTTGATGAATATATATATATATATATATATATGAGTGTGTGTGTGTGTGTGTGTGTGTGTGTGTGTGTGTGTGTGTGTGTATTATTATTAAATTGTACCTTTTGTTTCAGATATCATAATGTCAGATACAAGTATTGAAATTATGGAAGGGTTTGTGCATTATTTTATACTGTATTTCAAAGCCGCTAAATCTGCTCGCAAAATTTGGAAAATGCAGAGAAATAAGACAATTATCTATTATACTACCTTAAACTAGTCAAAATGTTTAAAAGTTGGAGATGTAACCCTTGAAATAAAGCCATGTAACATTAATTTTCGATTATGATTTGAAATCTAAAAAATAGCAGAATCCTGTTACCAACCCTTGAAAACTAAACTATTTTTGAATCACCTCACTATTTCTAAACAATATTAAAGCCATGGATGCACTCGATTTAGTCTCGCGTGTGAACTGATTTTCGTTTGTCATTTGGCTTTTATTTTTCAGTCATATCAGTATACCACTTGTTCTTGCTGAAAGGATTTTTTTCTTCTTCTAGAGCAAACACTTTGGTTTGTCTTTGTGGTCAGATGTGTTCGATAACAAATGAATATTTATATGCCTTTTGTTTTTATTCTTTGCTGTTTTATCAGTAAATCAGCCTTCCACCACCAACAATTTCTTCCCGAGACGTCCTCACTCTTATCTTCCATCGTGCCTACTTTTTTCCCTCAGACACAGTTGGTGATAATGTCATTCATTTATTTTCAACATTCTATTTTACCAGCGTCAGCGCAACTTTTGCCAAGTGTTATAAAATCTTTTGTGACACCAAAATGAGTAAAACATGATTTTTTTAAAATATGATACGATCAAAGACAAACAATTCGTTTAAAGTGTAAAAGATTCTTTTAAAGAAAACTGGTATTTTAAAAATATCATATATATCTATAGATATTGGGTTGAGTAATAAATAATTTCCGTTTTTTTAAAAGCAAATCCACATTTCAAACATCCAATGTTTTAAACACAAATAGAAATTTCCCAATTAAAAACTGCCTTCATCGGTCATTCTTATTTTGATAGTTAATATCATATAATCTATGATCTCATGCCATTAAAATGGACAAACTGAAAGTGAATTTTTGGCATATAATGTTGAGGGATTTTATGAATAAAAAAAACGCTATAGAACTAGCAAAGAAAATTTCAAGCGTTTATGTCCAAGATGTCACTAGATTCACTGAGTCCGAAAATGATTTTAAAAGTTTCGCTTTTGCTATACGTCATTGGCGTATTAGACACCATCAATAACCAGATTTAAAATTCTCCGTTTAATACTGTGGTAGAATATTTGGAAGGGAAAAAACGAATAACTGTATAATCAAAAGTCGAGATGATTTGTTGCCTAGCAATAACTATCGATTCCTCATTATCCAATGACAAGTAAGGGATCTAATCGTTTCTAACCCAAGTCCTCTCAGCAGTATGTGATTAGTAAACACTGTCAATTACTTTGAAAATTGATGTTAATACATATTGAAAATAATCTTTGAATCCCTTTTGGAACTTGCTTTATTGAAGAAACCTTTATGTATCCATAAAAAAAAATATTTCCTGTGAATTTGGTGGAGTCGATAAAAGTGAGTAACTGCGTTAAATGAAAACATTATTTTTACAATTAATACACCACTTTCGATTTGATGATTAATTATTTAGAATGTATCATCCAATTTGAATCTGTTGAGAGAAACACTGAAGAAAAATGAATAAAAATCGTGTTTTAAACTTTAATTTGCGTCATTGGATTTCCATATGGTAAATATAAGACGAATTTAGAAACTGAAATATGAAATTGTTATTTTATATGTGATAAAAAGAAAATAATTATAACTTAGGATTCGAATTCTGTAATCGAAATTTTCAACTATTTTCTGTAGAATGCCTAAAAGGAAATTTTGATTCCAATCACAGATTATTGATTTAAACATTTTATTCATGAATTAAACAGTTTTGGTTATTAACACAAACAAGAAATCTTGGACCTCCGGAGGAATTTCACTACAGATGAAAATGCCCAATTTTTTTTAAATTACGTTTTTTTTTCATGGACTTTTATCTGAAATATGAAAATGATAAAATACCTTTTTTAAAAACACTACGGGAAATTATCATCTTATATTTAGCCTAGGGTTTCTGAAAAGAAGATATTTCATCAGTAAGTCTCAAGATCCTCTTCTTTGTACAACTGATACCCATAATTAACAAAGTCCATCTTGTGGTATATTCTAACCTTCTGTGATGTTTGCTTTTGTAATTAATTAGAGGAATAGTAGTCTCTATGAAGATTCAGCTAGATATCTGTTTTATACAGTAAAAAGGATAATGATTTGGTTTCTTTAATCTTTACGGACATAAAGTGAGGATTCAATTTAATATCATATTTACACTATAAATTAAATTTGTCTTTACGAACTTAAAAACATTTGGAAATTTCAAAAACTACTATGCTTAACATCCAATCATGGGACCAATTTGTACCGACAGAAAAGTATATGTCTATATATACAGCCGTGTTTTAGTTATATAATTACAGACAGACGGAAAAGTTATTATCAAATATGTTAAAAAAATGTTTAATGTTTAAACTTAAAACTGTGATGATTAAAAAATGTCTCTTTTTATTCTTAGTTACACTTGAAATATGTTATTTTACTTCACATATTAATAAAGGTAAACAGATTTTAAGTGAGACACGTCGGTTTTTGCTTTCTTTTTAAGAAGAAATCGATGAATATCTGCATCTTCATATTTAAATACCTACATAAATAGACATCAGGGCACGTATAGAAATGTGTATCTCTGCTCAGATATTTTACATGTATACATACATGTGTGTGTGTGTGTGTGTGTGTGTGTGTGTGTGTGTGTGTGTGTGTGTGTGTGTGTGTTGCATAAAGAAACAGAGAGACTGAGAGAGACAGAGAAAAGAGAGGGCAGAAAAAGAAGAAGGAAATGTTTGTATATCAACTTGTCCGTTAGTTGACACAGTTGAATTTGTCTGAAATTTTCATTGTTTAGTATTAAATCTATGCAATGAATGGAGAATCGCTAAGTGAGAATATTGAACAATATCTGTTATGGATTATTATGTATACAATACAAACTTTTTGATTTACCAAAGTGTGAGGAAATAGATATGTTTTGCGGAAAGTATATGAACGCTACGACTTGTAATCAACGTGTCCTAATGTATGTCGCGATATTAATCGTGAATGAATTTTGTTTTGTTTTTTTCAGGTGTTGGAAGCACCTTGGGCATTGGCATTTATGTAATTATTACACACGTGGCCCATCACCAGGCAGGACCATCAGTCGTTATTTCTGTACTTGTTGCTGGTGTTGCTGCTCTTCTATCGGGTAAGTCGGCGTTTCATATGCTCCCTCGACTTGTCAGCAGAATGATTACCTGATTAAATTTTTGCACTTTCTTTTACTCCGCAATAATTAGACGTCGATTTTTGTTGATAATGCACGTAGAACAATTATTTACATATTACAATCATCTAACTCTTTGTGAGGTTTTGACACCAGCGTTAGCTGATGGTATTCCATTAGAGTCTGAGTGACAGTAAATATCCTCAAATCTCTAGGGCTCTTCTGGGTATTCTGGCCGATATCAGCAATGCTGTAGTCTGGAGGGTCTCGATTCGCCTACTCATTTCTAACTATTCCAATTTTTTCCCAAGACTTTGGGGATTGTTCACAGTGCGCCAACTGCAATTTGTATCACCATCACCTTCATGTTCCACATCTTTATTAGTTCTCTGCCATGGTCAAAGTACTTTTCTCTCTTTTTGCTTTCTTTGATTTTCATTCTGTAGTCCACCCGAATGGCAATATTCCCTAGACAGCAAGTTTTTTTCCTTTTTTTAAAAAAATCTTCTGATTAGGATTAAATGACTAGTTTTTATTTCAAAACCCTTGCCATTTGGTAGTATGGTGAAACTGCATTTTCTCACACAATTCTCTGAAGATCACCTTCCCTACCCAGTCGTGTCAAGTCTTTTACTTCTTTTGTACAAGTTTTCTATATTTGCTTTTTATGTGATTAATCGTTTCTTCTTTATCGGCACATAAACTACCCTTGCCAGAATTATTATCATTATTTTACTCCTTTGAAACTTATTAACACCTGTGTTAGCTGCTGATTCACACTAAAGTCTGAGTGACACCAAGTCAGTTCAAGTCCCCAGGACTCTTCTTACTATTCTGACTGATCTCAACAATGCTGTTGTTTGGATGGCCTACATTCGTCCTCTTTTTTCAAAGTCCTCCACTCTTTGTATCAATTCTTCGGTGACAGTACTGAATGCACATTTTACAGTTGGTACCTCCGTCATTTTCATATTCCATATTTTGTTCAGTTCTTTAGCAAAGTCGTGGTACTTATCTCTCTTTTTGCTTTCCTTTAGTTTAACCCTGTGATCATCCGGAACAGCAAAATCCACTATTCGACAGGTTCTCTTTTTTGTGTGGACTATCATTAGGTCTGGTCGTTTGATCAAGATTAGATGATCCGTTCGTATCTCCAAATCCCAAAGAATTTTCAACATCTTTTTTCTAGGACGAATTCTGGATTATGCATATACCATTTGTTAGCATGTTCATTTTTAAAATTCTTGCATAATTCCCAGTGGATCACCTTCCTCATCCAGTCGTGTTTAGTCTTATACTATCGTTGCGCCAATTTACCGCATTCGCTTATTATGTGATTGATCGTTTAATCTCTGTCACCACATAATCAACATTTGCTATCTTGTTGCGTCTTATCTATTTTTGCTTTAACATAGTCTTCATGGGGTTGTTTTGTGCTTTTATTAGAAAAGATACTTTAGGTTTCTTTTTCTTTATCTTGTCCAAGTTTTCTCATGTGAGATCTTACTCGTTAGTCACAATTGCTTTTCTGTCCACTTTTTTTTCTTGTTATTATTTATCTGCTGATGCTTGTGCTAACTGTATTGTTTCTGGTCGCTGTAATCAGTCTTCTTCCACGTTTTTTTTTTATTTAGTCTTCAAGCCACTGTATCGATGCATCGATGCTCTGCTGGCAAGTCCTCATCCTCCTTCTTTTCTCTACACATAAAGTATGTTTACGTCATCTCTGGCATGTAAGGCCTTATGCATCGTTTTAAGTTTTCTTGTTCCCTGGTCTATTGGTTAAAGTTCTTCTCATCCACTTCAAGAATGGTCCTGAGTATATTGCGAGAAGGAAAACCCGGCTATTTTTCCCTTTGATGATATCTGTGCTATATAGTGTGGTTTCGAGAAGTTTTTGCGTTCTCGTGAGGTATTCTTTGTTTATTTTTTCTTTCATCTCCATTTGTTTGATGGTGTCCGCTTCCAATATTCCCACATACTTGTAATTTTCCTTTTCTTCGAGCGTTTTGATTTTTTGTTGATTTGGTAGTTCTCACTTTTTTCTAGCTCTAACTGTTGGTTTTTATCTAGAGTCTGATCGACAGTAAGTCTCTTCAGATCTCTAGGATTCTTCTGAGTATTCTCAACAATGCTGTGGTTTGTATGGTCTCGATTCTTCTTTTGATTTCTAATCCCATCAGTCTGGTTTTTTTAGGGCTTTGAGGACTATTATTTGCACGCCAACTATTATTGATATCACTGCCACCTTCGTGCTTTAAAGCTTTTTCTACTCTCTGGCAAGACACAAGTATTTGTCTATGTTTTCGCCTCCTTTCATTTCCACCTCGTGTTTTTTTTTATTATTACTTTACACATTTGAGAGTTTTTCAAACCAACGTTAGTAAATGTTTTTTCCCTAGAGTTTTCATGACTGCAATTCCCCTCGTTTGCCGCTTGAAACCATCCAAATTTTTTGTTTTCTATTTATTGTTGTTCTATTGATCCTTGTGTTGTTTGTGTCGCTGTACTTGGCTTTTCTTTGTTTTTTATGTTTTCTTCGAGTCATTTTATCGATGTGTCAAAGCTATCTTATGTGATGGCGAGTCCTCTTCCTCCTTCTTTTCTTGACACATATAGTCTGTCTATGCTATTTCTGGAATGTAAGGCCTTATGCATGGTCATGAATTTTCTTATTCTCTTGTCCATTTATTAAAGTTCTTCCCTCGTCCACTTAAAGAATGGTATCGAGTATCTTACAAGACGGATAGCCCAGCTGTTTATCCCTTTGATGAAGTTTCTGCTGTATAGTTTAGTTTCAAGTAGTTTTCTTGTTCTCCTGAAATACTCTATTTTATTTTTTCTTTCATCTCCGTGTGTTTGATGTTGACTTCTTCCAATATTCCCAAGTACTTGTAATTTTCATTTTCTTCGAGTGTTCATATTTTTCTTGATTTGGTAGTTTGATTCCTTCCGTTATTTGTCTTTTTCCACCTTTCGTTATTAGCATCGCTCATTTTTCTCTGCCAAATTCCATCTCTATATCCTAACTCTATATCCTCACTGCCTGTATAAAGGTATTCAATTGCTTTCATTATTATTTACTCCGTGTTGTTTTTCACATCAGTTTTAGCTGATGGTCTTTCACTGGAGTTTGAGTGACAGAAAGTCTCCTCTGTCACCAGGACTCTCCTCAGTATTTTGACCGTTCTCAATAATGTTGTAGTTTGGATGGTCTCCACTCGTCCTCCTACCTCCAAGTCCTCCATTCCCTTTAATAATCTTTTGGTGACTGTACCAAAAACATCAATCACAATTGGTATAATTGTCACTTTCTTGTTCCAAAGATTTTTTCAATTCTCTAGCAAGGTCCAGGTACTTATCCTTCCTTTTACATTTTCAGTTTCATTCTGTGGTAAGCTGGTATCAACCCCTCTGTCTCTAGCTTCAGCCGAGCACTTTTCAGCCATCGAATAGTTTTACAACTTACATTTCGGCATGTCCAGTTATTTTTTTTATTATTATTATTATTATTATTATTATTATTATTATTATTATTATTATTATTATTATTATTATTATTATTCATTCATTAGAGCTTTTCACATCAGCGTTAGCCGATGGTTTTTCACTGGAGTCTGAGTGACAGCAAGTCTCCTCAAGTCTCCAGGACTCTTCTTAGTATTCTGGCCATTCTCAATAATGCTGTTGTTTGGATGGTCTCTACTCGTCCGCCAACTTCCAAGTCCTCTAGCCCCTTTAGCAATCCTTTAGTTACTGTTCCAAACGCACCAATTACAATTGGTATAATTGTCACCTGCATGTTCCACAGTTTTTTTCAATTCCCTTGCAAGGTCGAGGTACTTATTCTTCTTTTCACATTCTTTCAGTTTTATTCTGTGGTCAGCCGGGACAGCAAAGTCGACTATTTTGCAAGTTCTCTTTTTTTTTGTTGATTATTATTAAGTCTTCAAGTGGCAGCACAAAATGAAGCCATAAGGAACAGTCATGTTAAATCGAAAATCGATGATTATCGATTTTCGCACTGGCCTTCGATATTTTCCAGGTCGAATATATAATAGGTGCTTTAAGGCATTTTTTTTTTTTGCGCTGAATCAAAAGTCATACTCATTTATTTCTAATCAGATCAAATTTTTAAGATAAATGATCCTACTTGAAATGTATAGAACAGTATTATAACTTTATTTTCTTGTTGAATAAACAAATAAAGTGATGTTTTGGACTGATATATTTGCAGAAGCTCACATTGTGCCAAAGTAAACAGACAAATATGCAAAAGAAGCTATTCATGGATGAAACATCTTTTTAGGGGCTTCCTCCTGTGCTCGGCATTCACTAAAAAGTCTCCATTCCACAGCATTATACTCTTAGTCTATTGATTTGATCAATACAAAAATGTTGTTTTCTATCATTTAGGGTTTTCAGACTATTGCCTTCATCTTTATTATTATTTCTACAACGTTTCCGCCGATATGTCCTCCGACCTTGTTCATGTGTTTGTCGAACTCAGAACCTCTACCCGGAACTTCGAACTGCGTTCTTTATTGAATCCCCAGGGGTCACCTGTACTAATCCCATTAGCCATAACCGGGTACAAGTGCTAAGTATTCCTGTATTGCTGCTCACCTGCAGTCAGGATTGAACCTGCAACCTCCAGATGATTGTCTCTTTAGAAGCTTAGGGAACGAATGCCTATAACCGTTACACTATGTCCAGCAGACTTTCGAAAAAAATTTTAACACAGGCCACTGTTTTTATTTAGTGTACTCTTTCACAGCCTTTAGTATTACACAACTAACCCAAAAAGAAATGAAGGAAGTAGATTTGATTTCAAACTTTTCCTCTTTGCTTGGCTTCCGACTCAAATCTGTTGAGTTCTGTTAGCCATATTTTACTGATGATCGTAGATAGAGAACAGAAATCTTTTAATGGCTTTTCCAAGGGTCTGATAAGAATTAAATACAAACGAATAAACTCCATCGGAATTTGAACAATCAGTATTTAAAATCAGTAAAATCTATTTTTTAATAAATTTGTGAACAATCAGTACTAAAACTTCCACGCTGATAGTAATGATCATCAGATGGTGGTAATATAATGGTAAAGAATAAAGAGTAATTCCCTCCCACCTGAATAGAACGTGTCTTACTAGCTTCTCTCACAGCTCATCATTTATATGTAATAGAATTATGTCTGATCACAGAGTCTGACGATAAATGACAGAGAAAATACAAAATTTCGTGACGGTGCTTGGAAACAACTTCCGACTTTTTATTTTTTAGTTTATCCTTATCAGGAAAACCCACTTCCCTTCTAAGTAAAAAGCAAAAAACAGAGTTGAAAATCATTTGAGAATCGCTTGCAAAACTGCGAAAGCTTTAGTAAAGAATGTTTGTAAACTCATTTTTAAAATTACAGATATTTTTTTCTTAAAAGTTGCTTCTCTACCAAATAATATCGAGGCCTTGCTTAGCTCTCCGTGTCAACACATTTTTCCCATAACAATACATACAATTCATCATATATATATATATATATATATATATATATATATATATGAATTGTATGTATTGTCACAATAATATATATATATATATATATGTGTGTGTGTGTGTGTGTGTGTGTGTGTGTGTGTGTGTGTGCTAATTAAATTAACCGAGCCATTGACCTAATGATTAGAGTGTTCACCAATGGTCATGGAGACTGAGGTTCAATTCCAGGTCGGGTCATACCAAAGACTCAAGAAAAGGTACTTGATGCCGCCTTGCTTAGCACTCAGCACTATAATGTAAGGATCAAGGGTAAAGTTGATCAATTCAGGGAATGGAGTAGCACCCTCCCCTACACCTCGGTGTAGTAGCTATTAAAAAGGTGCCTTCGCGTCATTCTCAACTAAGGTCCCCACTTTACTTATTCTGGACAAGAAAATAAATCCTTATAGATACAATTAGTGAGTCAGGTAATGAACATCTAATGAAATTAATATCAATTTTTGTCAAAATGCACAGCTCTAATAATAATTCAAAGAATTATTTATTTCATAGCTCTAATAATAATTGACGCTGAGGTTAAATATTTTTCAAGAAATTTAAGTTTAATATTCTTCATTACTAACCTATCTTGTGTGCACACCGAAAAGAGAAAAAAAAAGATTATTTTCGTCTTGTCTTTTTCATACATTCTATAATTTTCTATGTTCCCGTAATATTTTTGAACATGAAAATAATCTTTGTTGTTTTGATTAGCATCAGATGAATCTATCTTCTATAAACATGTGGTAGTTTGAAATTAATTTCAAAACAATTATTAAAATGGAATGATTTTTTTTTAAATATTAGCTTATAGTTGTACTGTAAACGTAATCTTTTAATAATTTTAATAAAACTGATGTCTAAAATGTTGTTATTTCAATTGTCAAGAAGAATTTCTTAAATGTTCAGTTGTTTATTTTATCCATGTTTTCCTTTGTTTTGTTTTGTTTTTAATAAAGCATTTTGTTGTTAGCAATCTCAAACAACATTCCGTAAATAATTTGTAGGAATACTTTCAAAATCTCCTGGTGAATCAAAATTCAATCCAAGAAGCCAACTCATATAATTAAAAGAGATTTGCCTGTATCTTTGTGATGCAATTGTAATTATCGGTAAATTTCGACTATTAAATCTATTAATGGATTTAGAGAGTCCAACATGTTGCGCCAAAAAATGAACAAAAGATTATATCACCGAATATTGGGGTATTCAGATAGATAGATAGATAGATAGATAGATATAAAAAGACTGAGATCAATGTGAAAAAGTAGGATAGACAGAAAGAAATGAAGTCATACATACATACATACATATGAAGAGATATAAATCAGAGGACTAAGATAACTTGTTAGTCAGCTGGCTTGATACATAGGATATATTAATATAAATATTGATTGCGCTTTTCCGTAGCATTGTTATACGTTTTCTCATGCCTTCATTTTGAATAGAAAATGTCCTTATCTCTCTATCACACTGTAAAAATCTTCATTATATTAATAATATTCTAATACATTTTATTCCCTTTTCTACCATATTTAACAACACGATTTTATTTAATTTGATGTAAATGCGGACAGAGATGATTTTGAAATATCAAAAATAATTTCTAACGAACTTTGATGGCCTGTCATTCTTTTGAAATTTTTTTTTATAGGAAAGGAAGATCAACATGATTAATTTCATATATCTCTCGTTTAAATATTTACTCGTTAGTTCATATCAACGATTTATATTATTCAAACTTGAGATTTAAGCATGGAAGCTGTAACCCCTGATTCAACGTCTTATAAAATTTTATAGCATTGACCTCATTCTCTTGTTCTATCACAGTTTTTAAAAGTATTCACTCATTGATAAGATATAAAACTTTACACCATTGAAATTACAGAAATATCTATAGAATAAATTTGATAACTCTCTTCTAATTTTAAATATTCTCTTCTTGAAAATGTAATTTTAGCAACAAGCCTAAAAAAACCGAGGCTTGTACGGATGTCTCAGACTTCTCAGGTATCAATTCATTGATCTCATCTTTGTAGTAGATGTATCAATGGAAGTTGATTTAGTGACCATAGCAATTAATTTCAAGGTCATATAAATAGTTTTCTTCCGATATCCAACCATCATTGTAGTTATTGACCTTTGTAGATGATATCGTAAATATTACCCTGCTAAAAGGTTGGCTCAAAAGAACTGAACTGCTAGTGTCTCTTACTATGAGAGATTATTCACCTTTAATTGTGGCTAAAAAAATAGTCTCAAGTTGATTGCCCGACAAACATGAATTCATTTATATCTCAACTCGATAAGCATATCACCAAACACCAGTCATGACCTTTTCTATTTTGATCACAATTTTTCACCTATTCCCCCAAAAAGTAAAAGGTCACCTCTGTTATTGGAATGATGATCTTTATAAGAAAAAAAATGTCTGTACATCAAAGTAAATTTTTATCTGATGTCGATCCACATTTAAACCTTTTATATCAAGAGTTCCACCAGGAATATATTTATCGAGCCACCAAATGAAAACTCATAGCAGAAACCAAGCAGAGTACGTTTCTATAATCTAATGATTTTTCTTGTTTTATTTGTCACAATAATCATATACAGTGTAAGAAAATACGCAAATGTTTATTCATCTTTAATTTTATAGAATAGAATATGATTTACTAAAACGTTTTATGGTGTATTCAAACCGTATAATTCATCAAAAATTAAACCTTAGTAAAAAAAAAAAAACAAAGGTAAACAGACAGTTTCTACTTGAATATCTTTAAAAAGCTGTCTTTAAACATATTTATTAATAAATCAAAGTGCAAATCTATTTTGTTGTAATTGCTCCAGGTTGCAATTTTTTAGGTTCATCAATCTAAAAAAATTTTTGAAAAATTCTGGAAATCAATACATTCTATTGATTACGAGAGGCGCGCTTAGTGTAACGATTGTCATAGTAAGAAAATGAATTTACAGAACCAAATTCAAATCCTGAACGAGGCTGTTTGCATTTCCCTTCGTGCAAATCCTCTTACAGAAGGCATGAATCAATCTGATCTCCTCCCATCTCAAGAGTATATGCTGCAGTTACTCCTCACCAGGTGCCCATGGTGTAGTCGTTATCGTCGTAGGAAATGAACACGGCGACACGAGTTCAAATCCTGGACGAGACTGATTGCATTTCACATAGCACTAATACCCTTGGGGAAGGTATGAATCCAATTATTCTCCCTCCAGCTATGGGTAAATAGTAGGACAGACTAGGTTCTTCAGCCTTGGTTAGGCAACTAGTCTAGGAGAAGGAAAACTCTGAATTCAAACCTGTTAAACTCCGCTTAAAAATTGACCTTGTGTCATATCCTGCCCGAGCGGAGGGGTTGGTAAATAGTACCAGAAGAATCAAATGAAAAAACGCATTAGAAAACTCCGAATCGAATGCACCATAATAACCTGGTCTAAATGAGATATAAAAGAATAAGCTGACCCGATATGAATCTCACTAAAATAAACAAGTATCCCTTGACTTTAAAAACTAAAAACTTTACAGAAAAAGCGAGTATGACTTTTTCTTGATAAAGAAAACTCCGTAGTATCTAATATGTACGACTCTGCGACAATAAAACTTCAATCAAACCGAAGAGGTCAAACTCCACAATATCTAAACATCCTGCCTCCATAACCATTCAGATATCCTGCTCTCGTTTGTCACTGAATAAAAGTCTCAGCGGAAAGTGGGTATTATACAAGCCACAGTAATTTACAGCAATGGAAACCGTGGTATTCATCACAGTGCACGTGAATCAAGGGGGACAAATCCAAAAGTGGATCAAGGACACTTTTCACCAGGTGCTCCAGCGGAGTAACATCATTGGTCAAATAGTTCAATCAGTAATCTAAAGCTATTTATCTATAAAGATGGCTTCTATTGATTAGAAAGAAAGAAAAACATCCACCGAAAGATTACCATGACTCAAATACATAATATACGTCCCAAAGGCATAGAGCCTCATATAGATAAACAAGAGGCTCGTTTTGCTGAGATGGGAACTCTGAACCGAGTTTTTAAAAAATCAGCCTTAGAGCCCAAACCAAAATTACTTAAATGCAAAAACCTTGTCGACATGGTGATTTTTAACGTTAGACGATTAAATACAATAAATCAGGTAACTGAGCTTACAATATTTGCAGCCGAGTAAAATATAATGATAAGCGCACAGAAAAATACTTGTTACTATAGTGAACTAGAATTTAAAAAGCATGACGTCGGTAAAAATGGATATTTGTTTCGGTATCTGACTGGAAAAACTATGTCAATGCCATCATAGGAGAAATAATAATGCTTCTCGGTCGTCGTCCCTTAAAATGACTTAATAAAATTGAGAGAACACAACAAAGAAGGGAATATGTAACATTTAATGGCAACTGCTGTGCAACAATCGTTTCTGCAGAAGGGTCCACTATGAACTTATATCAACCTAAATACCTCTGAAACACAACAAGATTATGTGCTTATAAATAAGATGTGGATAGATAGCTTTGAACTGTGGGGCGTACTCCGTTTTGAAGGAGTATCTTTCGATCACGTAATTGTTTCATCAAAGATTCGCCTAAGTCGACGAAGATTAAGAAACGAACACATAAAACGTAACGACGTGATTTGTCCTCCCTTCTCAATACTGATATAAGCAATCGCTTACGGTACTTGTTAAAAACCGGTTTGATACTCATTAGGAGACATCTGTAACTCCAAATGACGAAGAGGAAAACTTCGTTACCGCCGATACAAACGCAATAGCTGACTGCATACCAACAATAACAAAAGAAATATGTAGATTTCCCTGGGAGTCAGTAGAAGTTAGGAAAACGAGATTACATGAAAAACTATTCTTAATTAATAAAGACACCCAACACAAAAAAATGTAACGAAAAATTAAAAGCAGAAAAGCTGCAGGTTTAGACGAAATACCTCCTGAAGTATGAAATACAAGGAAAATTGACGACATACTTCTTCGATTATATAACGATGATAATGAAAAACCCAATAGAAATATAGACAAAGCCTTTATCCTTCCTTTTCCTATGAAGGGTGACCTCAAAATCACAAAGAATTACAAAGGCATGACTCTTAATACCATAGCTGCCAAGGTGTACAGTGCCCAGCTTCTCAGTTGTGTCCGACTTGAAACCGGGAAAGTTTTTAGATTAAATCAGATAATCTTTCGGACAACACACCGAATCATCAAAAGAAGAAGAAGATATATTAGACTTTTATATGTTCCTAATCTATCTCTATTACGCACGAACAACTTCAATAGATCTGATAACAGATACTATTTACCAACCCCTCCGCTCGGGCAGGATATGACACAAGGTCAATTTTTAAGCGGAGTTTAACAGGTTTGAATTCAGAGTTTTCCTTCTCCTAGACTAGTTGCCTCACCAAGGCTGAAGAACCTAGTCCGTCCTACTATTTACCCATAGCTGGAGGGAGAATAAGGGGGTTCATACCTTTCCCAAGGGTATTTGCCCGAAAGTGAACGTAATAGCGCGACTGGAGTACGAACTCGCGTACTACGATTCCGCAGTTCATCGCTTTAACCATTACACCACGAGGACACCCCATAGATCTGATAACAGATAATGGTTACACGTTAAAATGGACAAGAAGCAAACGATATCTCGCAACAACTATTACAGATGCAGACTACGCCGATGATCAAGCGCTTTTAGCTCCAATCGAATACCTGCTCTCTAGCCTGGAGATAGCATCAGGAGGCATTGGCCTCTACGTGAATGCAAATTAAAGATCTCAAATGTTTTAAACCAGAAGAAGCTATCTTCACTTTAAGTGGCAAGCTTCTGAAATAAGTAAAACGATTCACATACCTTGGCAGCAATATCTCATCAACTGAAATCAATGTCAATATATGAACAGGGAAGGTGTGCACTGTTATTGATAGGTTATCGATCATATGGAAATCTGATCTCTCTAATAAACCAAAACGAGATTTCTTCCAAGTTGTGGCAGTGTCAGTACAATTGCATGGATGCACCGTTTGGACTCTAACAAAATACAGGAATGTTACATGCTGTTTTAAATAAATCATAGAACCAGAGCCCCCAAAAACAATTGTATGGTCACTTACTTCCCATCTCACCGTCCAAGTTGGACGAACTAAACATGTTGGGCACTGCAAGAGAAATAAAGATGAACTCAGAAGCGATATTTTTTTCACGGGTCTTAACGCATGCGAACACGGTCAAAAGTGATGGGTGATCGGGACGGGGTGACAAGAGAGGGAATCGGTGAACTCATAAACTCGACTTGATACTTGCATATATATATATATATATATATATATATATATATATATCACAGAAAACGTACTGTATAAATTCAACTATAAATGGTCTGGTTGAATTTCCTCTTGGATTTGATGCGTAAATAAAAAAGGCAACATAGATCTTATTCAATATTTAATTTTACGAAAAGAAAGAATCTTATTCACTATATTATCTTTTTTTTTTTTTCTTACAGTCATCATTTTGGCGTAAAGACACTATTGTCAAAGTGCTGATCTTCCTAGTTCTACCTCGTCGAAATATACAATAACATAACACTCTAAATCAAATTGCTCTTAACTTGATATCAATGGAAAATTTGAGCTTGAGGGCGATTCTCATATTATTGAACTCTATCTATCTGAGCCAGTTCAGCCTAACACCAAATTCGTATTAAGATACTCTTTTATTCATCTACCTTTTTTTTCGACCTTTCTTTTTTAACTAATTGTGGCAAAATCTTTTTTTGGTTTTACTGTTTTTCAGTTAAAATCACTAAGAAAAAAAAGCTAATATGCTGAGTGTGTTTTCACACCTTCGTTGATATAATACATTTTTGAAATACAAGTTTTTCGTGCCAATTTTTAACATTTTGATTTAAAATTTCATAAAAATCTATTTGTTCATTACAGCACACAACAGTGTTGAAATACATCAAAGCATTGAATTAAATTGGGTTTTAATGCTTTAAAATTGCACTATCGTTTCATCACAAAAGCTGTTTATTACAAAGGTTTCATCCGATTATATACATAAGATTTTAAATACGATAAATAGCATATGAGAGATATATATATAGAGAGAGAGGGAGACAGAGAGAGAGAGAGATCTTAGGATTACATAGACTCAGAATCAACGGCACTTGGTGACTGTTAGTTTCTCACCGATTTGAATATTTAGGCTGATGATTGCAGTGGCCAGAAACTCCGAGTCAATGGAATTCTAACTCCCCTCTCTCTCTCTCTCTCTCTCTCTCTCACTCTCTATCTATCTATCTCTCTATCTATCTATCTATCTATCTGTGTGTGTGCTTTATATATATATATATATATATATATATATATTATGGCATTAAAACGCTTTAATTTAGTGCTTTTCAGCCGGCGTATTTCAACGCTATCCTAACGTAGATATAAATATGCCCTAGCACTGAAGCTGAACACTCTTTATTTGCAAATATACTAAACTGCATTATTAATCGGCACACATACATGATGATGATAACTGATAATAACCGTCTTAAACACTAAATTTCCAAGTCAAACATTCTGATGATAACTATTTCCATTTGTGCAAAATATACAACACTTGGACCACTTTCTGGGTTTATATGAAAAGACAAGAATAGTAATTTAACCAGTGACTTTAAACTACAGGTTTTATCTCAGAGTCCCTTTTCTTAGACTTTTCCGATTAAAGGATACAAACAAGTCAGCAGATGTTTAATGCAAGTGTTTTGATTGTTACAGTTGCCTTTACCCCAGCTTTGCCATAAAACTGCAGTTCCTTCTCGCCGCCCCATATATATATATATATATATATAAAGAGTAAATAAAGGATTGTAATCCGACAATATGTAGAAAAACTGATAACAACGATCCAAGAGGAAGGGATGATTTATTAACGGGTCAACACTATAGCGTTTCGGTTCTACTGAATCATCATCAGGACCATGAGGGGTGATATTAATAATTTTAAGTTAACGATGGATGATTAGCAATGTGAAATACAAAAACCTACGGGAAAATATGTATAGTGAGAAAAAGTTAGCAGTTTAACAGGCAAATCAGCGTTTGATGTTTAAATTACGTCATTTGACTTATTAGGAATATTGTATAGAATTATGTACCTTGTTTAACGAGAAAGATTACGAGACAAAAAGAAGAAAAGAAAGAAAGAAAGAACAAAAGAAGAATAAAAAGCATGGAAATTATGAGATATACGGAAAATATTAACTAAGGATGGAATATATTGTAGCTGTTTAAAATGTGTTTGCTTAAGTAAGGAGAAATATTATAAAAGCCAGGACGAGTATTTAGGGAACTGAGGAATGAGATAGCTGCGGCTTCGAAAATTCGTCTAAGATTTTTATTATGGATGTAAGTAAGCATCTTAGCAGAGTTGAAGTCAATGTTATGATTATGTTGAGAAGTGTGTACGAGTAATGCATTGTTTGAGTTGCCAATTCTTATGTCTCTTTTGTGCTCTTTTGTGTTCCCCCCATAGATACATAACTTTGCCAAACAATTCTTCTTCTCACAGCTTACAAACAACTTAAATAAACTGAATATCAAAACTACTTCTCTACCTTCTAAAACAATCCGCCAATTAGTACACTCTAGCCCTCAACGTAACATATTTTCTGACGCCGGTGTTTATTGCATCCCTTGTAAGGATTGTAAACTAAAATATATCGGTGAAACATCCCGAAACCTTCATATCCGTTTGAAAGAGCACAAAAGAGACATAAGAATTGGCAACTCAAACAACTCATTACTCGCATTTGTATTTCACATTTCTAATCATCCATCGTTAACTTAAAATTATTAATATCACCCCTCATGGTCCTGATGATGGTTCAGTAGAACAGAAACGCTATAGTGTTGACCCGTTAATAAATCATTCCTTCCTCTTGGATCGTTGTTATCAGTTTTTCTACACACACACACACACACATATATATATATATATATATATATATATTGAAGAGTGTATATTTAGGCAGCAAATTCTAATTGAAGCAAGTTTTGAAAAATTTTAATTTTATTTTTAATTTGTTAAATGTTTAATTTTATTTTTTCAAGACACCTTGTTATTTTTCTCGTGTCGGGTCCATCGTCTTTAACAAAACTTGCTTGAATAAATTTATATATATATATATATATATATATATGCAGTACATTAGTCTTTGGATGAAATTTCTAAAACTTTTTTTCTTATTTTTGCTGAATTATTTAGCAAAGAAAACAGTAAAATCAAATTCTCTGGGGACTTTTTTTTCATTTCTTGTCGATTTATGAAACGTCCTCTTCCAAAGATATTAGTGATATACTTCCAACTAAATTTAAAGCTATTTTTAATTATGTGTAAAACTAAACAGTTCTTTACACTCAGTCCTGCTAATTTGATCTGATCACTGCTGCAGATAAACGTCCTTTGATAACCCGTCTTATTGATCTTCTCTTTAAAATTACTTATACCAACTTACTAACTTTTAGAGCACAAAGATCGGAGAATCCTCCAAATTATTACTCTAATTTACTTTAGCTTTACGAAATATAATTCGGTAATTACTCTATTGGGTGAACGAATAAGTGGATTCCAAAATTTACCTACAAATTTTCAAGAAAGAAATGGCAAATGCACAACCCAGCATCTGTCCTGGAAAATGAGACACGAACTCCTATGGGATTTTGACATACAAACGGATCACCTAATCTCGGCCAGAAGACAAAACCAAAAAAAAAAAAAAAAAAATAGAGAACTTGCAAAATTGTAGACTTAGCTATCCCGACTGAACACAGAATAAATTGAAAGAAAATGAAAAGAAGGATAAGTAACTGGACCTTGCTATGGAATTGAAAAACTGTTGGAACATGAAAGTGACAATTATACCAATTGTGATTGGTGCTTTTTGTACAGTCATAAATGGATTATTAAAGGCACTGGAGGACTTGGAAATAAGGGCTACGAGTGGTGACCATCCTAACTAATACATTATTCAGAACGGTCAGAATACTGAGAAGTGTCCTGGCGACATGAGGAGACTTGCTATCATTCAAATTCCAGTGAAATACCATTACAAAATGCTAATGTGAAAAACTCTCATAATGATGATGATGATGATGATGATATCCACAGAGAAGTCCAATATTAATTAACAAGACAATAGAACTTGTCATCTTGTGGATTTTGCCGTTTCAGCATTCCAGAAAGTAAAACAAAGCGAAAATATAAACAGATATCTTGCCAGAACTCTGAAAAAGTTGCGGAACATGATCGAGACAGTGATACCAATTATCGTTGGCTCACTTGGAACGTTTCATAAAAGGCCTCGACTGGAGGAACTTGAGATAGGAGGAATAATTGGGACTATTCAGAACAAGCATTGTTAAAATCAAATAAAATGCCAAGTAGAATCCTGAAAACCTGACCAGACTTGTCACTCTGACTTCACTGAAAATCCACTGCTGCGGGGTGGGGATATATGCTTAGAGTGATAATAATTAACTTCAATGATTGGCATGTTGAATTAGATTTTTTAAACACTTTCCTAAATTAATATATTTTAACCAATTTCACGCTCACCAAACTTGGATAGAATCGATTGATATATGTAGATTCCAATTGCAATATCTAATATAAGGAACTCGTTAACAAAATAACCTCGAGAAAATTGACATACAAACAAAAAGAAACTAAATTTTTTCAAATGTAAATTTACTGTTTAACAACGGCTTGATACTTGTCTCCCAAACGTTTCATCCAATATTAATACGCCATTCTCAAAAATGGCTACAGTTCGGGAATTCATTTTGGCAGTCGTTTTGCTAAGATTAATCTTAAACAAGGAAAAATTTTCCACTACCAACAAAAGATTATGAGGCAAACAATGAAATGTTGCAAAAGAATAGAAAGAATAATTTGAGAGTGAGAGATGACTAAAGATGGAATTTATATATGGGACTAAGGCGTGTAAATAAGAAACTTATGAACCTTAAGTTTTAAGAGCTTAACATAAAATGTAAGAAAATACTCATGACAGAGATGGTTTTTTTTTTCGCTTTCTTCCTGTTATTGAGAAAAATATACTCGCCTCGAGAACGAAGGATATAAAGAATGTATGGATGAGATTTGCCAGACAATGAGAAAATTAATTCCTACTTGAAAGTTCTGAATTGGAAATACAGGAACGTTAAACTTGTCTGAACTGCTTCCATGAGAGTAACGATAGTAAAGTAAAAGAATCGCGACATTACATCCAGTAGGAGTGTAGTTACTTCAACCTTGCAATCAAAACTGTATATTCTAAAGGAATGATAACACATGCTGAGAGGAGCTTCCTCAAATTTGTAGATATCATAGCGCATTTTCTTCTTTCTCCCCTATCGTCTGAAGTCGAAGATTTTCCGGGGTGGATTTCAACTTTCAGAATGAAAAGTATCCTCAAAGACCTCATCAGGTGTGGCATTCGTTTAAGAAACAAGACTTGTCTCAATTTAGCCACAAATATTTGTTTTATTGTTGTTATCATGAATTCTTCACACCAGCATTAGCTGATAGTCATTTAATAGAGTCTGAGTAACAGTAGGTCTTCTCAAGTCTCAATTGCGGCCGATCACAAAAAGTATGTTGTTTGCATGGTCTCGATTCGTCCTCCGCTTTCAAACTCTTCCAGCCCCCATTCCAAACTTTTGGAGACCGTTTCAGGCGCACTAATTACAATTGGTATCGCCGTCGTCCTCATGTTCCACGGCGTTTTTAGTCCTCTGGCAAGGTCCAAGTACTTGTCTCAATTAACATCATTATTATTTTATCCATTATTATTATTCATACCAATTCTAAGTGTGTTTTTTTTTCACTGAAGTCTGAGTGACAGCATGTCTTCTAGCGGGTCTTCAAAGTATTCTTGTCGATCTTAAAAGTGCTGTAGTCTGGATGGTCTCGATTCACCGGACCTCCAATTCCTCCAGTTTCCTTTTCAAGCTCTAAGGTTACTCTTCCAAACGCTCCAACTCTAAATCATATTACTGCTACTCTCATGTTCCAAAGCTTTTTCGGCTAACAAGATCCAAATATCTGTTTGTCTTTTCACATTATTTTGATTTCTCTATGATCCATAGAACAGGAATAAACACTTATTCACAAGATCTTTCCATCTTATTAATTAATACAAGATCTCTTCATCTTCTGCTTCTTTTTTCCCTTCTTCTTCTTCTTCTTCTGATTATTATTATTATTATTATTATTTGGCATGAACAGAGTGCTACTTCTGCTGAAACTTCACTCAGACAGTCAAGCGATGGTTTGCACGGATCACAGCACGCACTTTCAGTTTATACTCGTCTGACGTGGATGATCTTCTTTGATAGTTTTTGTTTTTATTTCTGATTTAAGATGTTGCGACCATTGGTGATATTTCTTACAGCTCAAAATATCATCCTCACAGACTCGTTACAAGACTAAAAATGTCTCTGTAATTATTTTTTCTTCTTAAAGAATGTCTTCAAGCTACTTCATTGTTCAACTTGGAAAAAATAACTGCATCACTGCCATTTTAATTCTAGTACCTGTAACTCAGTATTAGTGTGGAGTGATCAGTTGTTTTTTGTTATTTTTTTTTTAGTTTTGTTTTTACACAGAAGAGCAAGGTCACTGTAGCACGCACGCTCCAGATGCTGCATTGGAAGGCTATATTAAAAATTCGCTTTCTTTGTTTTTACACACCCGTATATCCAATAATAGTTTAACTTTCATTAATTATATATATTCATCGTGCTCATCCATCTTCGGTAGATAAGTATCGATTCAATATTTTGATAAAATAATTTTCAATAAATTGATTTTTTTAATTTTCATTTTAGACACCAAAATTGAATAGGCTGAAAAATCGTATTGTTCAGCCACATTCTATAATTATTTGCTTGTTATTGCCTTACATCGCTTTAGAATATTCAACTCAAATCATTTTTGCCTGAGAAAATAGGTTGATATCAGAAAAGGTAACTATAAACCAGTTTTGAGCTGAAATTTATCATACTTTTTCCCATTTCTTAGTTTAAATATTACTGATTATAAACTGAAATTTCTTGCTGTTATTGACAACGTGAAGCTTAAAATAGAAAACATCTTAGAAGACAACGACGGGTATAATCAAGAAAATAATTATTAATCTCAGATGAGATATTTTCGATTTGGTTTTTGATGAGAATTATTTCATCATATATTTCATTTCTTCTTAATATCTGTCTCTCCAAATAAATTATCCACACAGTTTTATGAGATAATTATAATTATATCATTATCTATCAAATAATATCACATCGATTACGCTTGCACAGCTTTCGAAATTTTATCCTTAAAACAGGAGACAAGTTACTGATTACAAACCGAATATTTCTCTTTGAGTTGATTCTGTATGGAAGCATTGTGACTCTCTCAATCCAACTTTCTTTAAGATTTAAGTTTCACTTGATAAGAATATGTACAATCAAAGATTAAAAGAGAAACAAAACCAACCGCAAATTCCCCTCCATTAAATATAAACTACTAGTATACTATTCGTATGCACTTTCGTTCTTTAAGTTTGAACCCATTTGAAATATCCATTTTTCTTAAATATAACAAATAATTCATTTGAGTCTGTGAAAGTTTTCTGATAAAAAATATAAGAAATATATATGCCTTATAGCAGAGGCAATTATTTCTTCAACAGCTATTCACGTGTTTTTTTGTTTGTTTTTTTTTTGTTCCTTTAATTATTTCCACAATATCTTGGCCGATTTATTTTACGGTCTTCTTTAGGTGTTTAATCAATTTGCAAGTAAAGGTGTACATTTTTATGAAAGGTGCAATCCACCAAGCTTTATCAAAATCAATGCATAACAGATACCAGGTGCATTTACTGTTATTTTTGTTTAAACAGGGTCCGAATTCGCTGCTATTTTGACAGATCACAAAGAGGTCTTCAAGTTAATATCCAACATTCTCCTGATAGTGTAGGGGCTAACACGTTTGACTGTATCATCCTAATAAGCGAGTTCGAACTCCACTCGTGAATTTACATTATTTCATACTCCCTTACCCCACCAACCAGCTATGTATTAAATAATACTGCTACCGTCCTTCAACAAGAATGGCTCGGGCATTAGATAACAGGTTTAGGAGACATCTTTTTATGAAACTATCTTTTATTGGTAGCCTTTTTAACGTAATATCTTTTTTCCGGATTTGTTTGGGTCCTATATGATTATTAAAATACTGTATAAGAATCAAGTTTAGCAGAAAAATATACCATTAAATCTATCGCCGTTAATGATTAAGGCATTAAGGCAGCGTTACACAAGAAGTGATAAACTAGCAACCTTGATTACTTGAACGCAAGTCTTGTCATCAACTATTCAGCAATGATCATTTGTTCAACATTATACAATAATCTTAATGCCACCTAATATGTTTGCTGTACGTTTTGTTCTAAGATAAGAATCAGTGTGCTTATCAAAGCTTACCTATTCTTATCCCAGAAAAGAACGTCCTAAAAATAGTACACAGCATCAAAACTTCAATATCTTTCAGCATCATTGAAGATGTTGTTTGAACGCCACTGTAAGATATTAAAGTTCAGATATGGTATATTATTTATACTTCCAAAGGTCGCCATGTAATGAGAGTTGCTATAAATAAATCTCTTGCTTCACTGTATGGATACACGACATGTTATCTCTCACTTAATGAATACACGACTTGTTATCTGACACTTTGATGCTACAATATCAGCAGGCCTTCATCAATTCCTCCGCATCAAATATATTATTTTTTGGAAAACGTAAAGCCTAATTATATCTTTGCCATAGTTCTTGGGTTCAACAAATTGAATCGGGTGCATCTTTTATATTTACCACTTCAGGAAAGGCCATAGACACATTTATATTCCAATGAATATAAATATAAATTTACCCTTCTTTCCTTACTTGTCTTTTTTTTCTTCCTCTTCGTCATCTACTCTCTCAATATATCAGGTTTTACTTTTGTGATTGTATTGCTGCTTCTTTTCATAGTTTATATCATTTCTGATGACTTTGTCTCAGTCAAACTCATCCTCGATCGTTTCACCCGTTCTCTCTTTCTATTTCTCTCATTTATTAATCAATAGTATCACATTAAAATACTTGTTTCGCTCAATACTTTTCTTCTTTTTTTTTTTTTTTTTTTTTTTTTTTTTTTGGTTAATCAATCTATGTGACGTTGCAATGTCTAGAAGAAATACGCTGACGAAAAAACGCTGAGATTAATAGATGACGATAAGAACACATAAGTAAAGGGAAATATCAGACACGTGGTCACAAAGGACGTCTTTCAGTATTATTTACGTTGTAACCTTCTTCTGAACTGATCTCAAAAGCAGTGAGACGTGAAGTGGTATTCTTGAGTCGATGAAGGAAAGATCCAATTGTTTTATCAAACGTAGATAACCCCAATAGAGAAGCGGTTTTGCAAGACAGAAAATGGTTGTTCCTTGTCATTATACCTAATCAAAAATACCCATTTATTGTTTCTTGTACCTTTCTCGAGAGTTCCCATGGTGTTCCCTTTATTGACAGTCCTACAGCTGGACAGTAGGTTCACTAATGGTGGGAGGCGACCATTTTATTATATTTGAAAACTTTGGGTTCCTGTTGGATCTGGGGCCCATATATCTAATTTGCATCAGCTTTTCATTCGCTTAAACTACATATGTCATCTTTAATAAATGAGTTTTCAGTTAATTGTTTTCGAAAAGATTATATTTATACGGTAATATATAGACCATTCAATGTTAAATCGCAATCGCTTGCAAGATCTGCTCTATTCCCTCGGTATTTCTACATATATTTTTCATAGCTTGTAAAATCAGAGGAAATAGAGGTATGAATATTCAAAAACAAGACAAAGGAGAAAGAAAAATCAAAAAACTTGAAAACAGAATCCTCCCTCGGAGTAATTGGGAGGTGAGTAGTTTAATGGTTATTTCCATAGAAAATTAACACAACAAGCCAAGTTTAAATGTAAAACAAAGTTTTTTGTTTTTCAATTGGCACTAATACGATTGGGAAAGACTTGAATCCATTTCTTCTTTGGTAAATATGGATAAATAGAAAAGTTTATCATGTTCTCGTATCTCATTGGCAGATAAACCCATCAAGAGGGAAAAAAACTCTGAATTCAAAACCAAAAGATGTGAGGCTAGAAACTCCATCTCGTAAAGGTTTATCTGTTACTGAAACCACAGTACCATCACTGATGTCGTTTGGCTACGGCAATATGCTCAACAGAATTCTTATGAATAATTCGACCAATATTAAGAATCTCATGATATAATGGCCACATATTTTAATGCGACGTAAAAAACTAATTTTCATTTCCTATTTAATCATTAAAATTTCATATTAGCAAATCACTGGCTAGTCACTCAGTATCTTCTTTATAAAACACCTAATAGCCTTTAATATCCTGCTGTTAATTGCAGAAAAATGAAAAAAAAAACACAAATTAACTGAATTGCTGAGATAATTGCTTTCATGAGAGAACGAAGAATGCTATGATTGGTCGATTTTCTCCATCCATAGAATTTCTTATATTCATCTTTTATGACTGAAGTAAACCATTATTAAAGAAAGATTTAATATTTTATAGAATAATTGTTTTTTTTTTGTTGTTAGAAAAAACAGGACAGTAAATCTTGGGAGAGCGAACAAATACCATTTAGACTAAATAGATTAATGAGTTCTTGTTTATAAGATATATGATACTTTGCTGGAATTGTTGTTGTTTATTTTCATCAGCATCATCATTCAGTGGTGCCAACAGTACAGAGTTCCCAGACTATCCCTCATAATCCGTTATTATCATCCATCGCTCTTGGTTGGTCTTCTAGACTGCATTCAGTGTCTGCACAGTGATGCTGTATGTGAGTCTTCGCTTATCGACCAACACAGGCAAGTCTATGTCTTGGTAAAGGAGTCCATAAGAGAATGTCGCTTGTTAGTTTGCCCTTACTTCTCCAGCAGTACCCAGCATGTTTTATTCGTCTTGGGAGGTTTGTTAGATAGGTATGTGGCTGGGTTGATGCTTCCAATATATGTTCAAAACAGCATGTAGTTTTTTTGTTTTATTTCCGTCAAGCTTTTTTTTCGTGTGTTTTGTTATCGTCCATGTGGTGAATCCATAAAATAGTACGGACAAAACCACAACTTGGAAGAAATCCCGCTTTATTTTATTGGAGAGACCAGATTTGCATATGATGGAAAACCTTTTGATAGAATTCCACGCCTTTGCTAGGCACATATTGACATCACTTTCAGTAGATGCAATGTTGCTGCAGAGGTATGTGATCAAGCCAACTACTTTTAGAGGGTTGCCAATTAAAGTGGAGATAGCTCCTACTTCTTTACAACTCATTAACTCTGCTTTATTTGTGCTCATATAGAAACAAATGCCTCCTGTCGCTTGCTTGCTTTAAGTTATGTTGTAGGGATACTGCTTAGGCTGGTGTATTTGTGAGAAACACTAGATCATCTACGTAATCTGCGTCAGTCGTAGATTTTGCTGGAAAGCGTCTGCTTCTTGCTATTTTAGTGTAAAACCATTTTCTTTTAATTAGATGATTTGACATTCAAAAGACATAGTCTTAGAAAGTATTGTATTTATCTATGTCTTTACAAGACTTCAATGACAATAGCAAAGAAATTAGCTTCACCATCGGGTGAGAGAACTATTTCTTTCGTGTTTTTGTAAAACATCATTATAGCAGTAACAGTTTCTTGGGGAATACCACATGCAAGTATCTTTCCTCTGTTTATAGAATCAAATCCCTTGGATAAATCTACTGAAAGAACAAATGTCTTGAGATTTTTTTCACGTACACCTTTGAAAATTCGACGGATTGTCATAGTTTGTGATTTTTGGATCGATATCCTCGAAAGCCTTTCTGATTTTTTCAAAGGATTTTCTCAATTTCAGGTCTAATATTATTGAAAAGCAGTTCATTATAAACCTTAGAAGTTAGAGAAGTAGGAATTATGCCGCTAAAGTTCTTAGTGATTCCGAAATCATCTTTTCTGCGGAGGGAAACATGCACCCTCTCATCCATTTCTCTATAGTCTTTTGTTTATTGACATCGTTGAATAATCGAAGAAGTTTGTCGTTAAATTTTCTTGTCTTCCATATTCCAGCCGGTGTTTCGTCGAGGCCTGCAGCTTTTGTACTACAATATTTTTCCAATATTGCGTCAAGTTCTCCCTCCGTAATAAGTTTTTCGGTAGCTTTGTCAGTGATTTCAGGAGGGTTTCAAAGTATATACTTGAAATGTTCTTTCTACTTTTCTTCTTGGCCTGAGTTTTTTCATGCCTAAATATAATCGAAACATATTGATAAATGTAGTCATAAAAACAATGAACATTCGGCAAAGAGTCACTTTTCTTCTCAATGGTTCTATCATAAATAATTTTTGGCTTGTAAAGCTGACAGTCAAATAAACGATGCCAATGCTGAGTTTATTCAAGCACCCGTAAAAAAGATTTCTATTTCTATATGAAATGATTTTGTCACTTATATCTAAATTCCAAAATTCCGAAGCAAAAACATAATCAAAGGAATAAATATGATAGTCCGGACCCTTCCTAAGCTGAACAACCGAAGACCTCAAAAACATTGAACACGCCACAAGAAAACTGCAAAACCTAATACCCTAGAATTTTCGTAGACTATATGTTAAAAGAAAAAATGGTGGAAGAGGATTCTACAGCATAAAACGCTTGTGATGCAACACAATTCAAGGACTTTAAGAATACACAAAACAGAATAAAGAGAGACAAATTACACCCGCTAAAACCAGGAAAACAAAGCACAAGAACAAGAAACACATCATGAATTTTTAAAAATTGATAAAAATGAAAATAAAAACAACATGGCCACTTTAGAAGACGCACAAAAATTTGCTCAAGAGAGAACTTAGAAATATGCAACAAAAGGAAAAGTAAAGAAAAACTGAATTTCCCTGAATTATAAGTTTTATCAAAGTTATAAAAACTGACAACGTAATAGCTAAAAAAGATAGATTCAGGAGGACAGCAAGTGTAATCTCTGAAGTGAGATAAAAAAAAAAATTAACCGCACTAAAATAGAATACATCAACCTAGTTTAGAAGAATTAAGATAGAATATTTGACTTGCGGGAGAAGCTGATCCACTGGTAAATGAGAAAACAACCGAATTTCGACCAAAAGAGGAAAAATTATGAATGCAAGAATTAGAATCTTTTCTGGGATGTGGGAGATAAAATTCAATGAAATTTTCAAATAAAAACAGATCACCAAATCCGAGTAAAAAAAAAAAGAACTTTAGAAAAGAATTTATCAGCTATTGGACTTCACCGTAGAAATCCTCCGAAGAAATATGCCTGTCCAGACCATAGAACTTCTTATATCAGCTAAAATAGATATTATAAAATAGAATAAATCCTAAAGATGATACAAAACAGAGCAATGAACGACGGATTACGGAAGTTAGTAACACCAATATCAATAGAAATAACTTGAGGACAAACAAGAATAAAAAAAAAAAAACAAGAAAAACAAAAATGAGACGAAAAACAACTGCATGGATACTTCAGATGATTAACCAATGAAATTGCATATCAGATGATCTGGATGTTAAAAGAAGAAACCTGATTTTCTATTAAGAGAAACACAAAATAATTCCATAAGAATCAATTATATCAAAGCAAAAAATGATAATACGCAGAAGAATAACAAGATTAGGTCATGTGATAACAGAAATGAAACTGTTAATCATATGATAAACAAACATTGCAAACGGACATGAAAAAAATATGAAAGTAGGTGTTTCTACGTGAAGAAGGTTGTTCACTGTGAATTGAAAGAGATTAAAGTTTGGTGATGATGATAAATGGTATAAGCACAAAACTTTCTCAGAGAATAAAATACACAAAATTCTATGGGAATCACGAAATAGCAAAAAGGAGACCAGATCATGTATTAATTACCAGAAAAAGCAACAACTTATCATCAAGTGGATTTTGCCGTTCCAGAAAATGAAAGAAAGCAAAAAGGTAGACAAATACATAGATTTTGCCAGAGATCTAAAATAACATTGGTAATAGTGATTACAAATATAGTAGGTGTCCTTGGAACAGTCTTCAAAGGCCTGGAAAAGTAACTGAGAAAAATGAAGATGAAAGGAAGAATTGAGGCTATCCAAGTCACAACACTATTAAAAATCAACTAGAATACTTAACAGCCATGGGAGTATAAGACTTACTGACATTCAGATTTCGGTGAAAAACATATTTACAGCTTGTGTAAAAAAAACTTGTTAATAATTATCGACACATTTTTTTTCCAATTCTATCAGTCTGTTTTTTTTCAAGCCTTTGAGGACTATTATTTGCACGCCAACTATTATTGATATCACTGCCACCTTCGTGCTTTAAAGCTTTTTCTATTCTCTGGCAAGACACAAGTATTTGTCTATATTTTTGCCTCCTTTCATTTCCACCCCGTGTTTTTTTTTATTATTATTACTTTACACATTTGAGAGTTTTTCACCCCAACGTTGGTAAATGGTTTTTTCCTCGAGTTTTCATAACTGCAAGTCCCCTCGTTTGTCGCTTAAAATACCTCTACAATTGCTTTTCTTCCTATTTTTTTTTCTTTTCTAGTTATTGTTGTTCTGTTGATCCTTGTATTGTTTGTGTCATTTCTGGTCGCTATAATTTGTCTTTCTTTGTTCTTTTTTACGTAGTCTTCGAGGTGTTTTATCGATATGTCAAACCTATCGTCAGTGATAGCGAGTCCTCTTCCCCCTTCTTTTCTTGATACATATAGTCTGTCTATATTATTTCTGGGATGCATCGTCATAAATTTTCTTGCTCTCTGGTCTATTTATTAAAGTTCTTCCCTCGTCCACTTTAAGAATGGTATCGAGTATCTTACAAGGTAGAAAGCCCAGCTGTTTATCCCTTTGATGAAGGCTATATAGTTTAATTTCGAGTATTTTTCTTGTTCTCCTGAGATACTCTTTTTAAATGTTTTTCTTTCATCTCCATATTTTTTATGGTGACCGCTTCCAATATTTCCACGTACTTGTAATTTTCCTTTTCTTCGAGCGTTCTGATTTTTTCTTGATTTTGTAGTTCAATTCCTTTAATGTTGACAGTCTATATGTGTCAAAAAAGATGCAGTAGTGAAAATAGCGTTGATGCATTGATACAAAGACTCAAAGACGACATTAAAAAAACACAGCGGAAGACTAATTACTGTGACAAGAAACAATAGAGACAACACAATGATCAACAGAACAACAATAACTAGAAAAAAATGGGAAGAAAAACAACTGTATGGATATTTCAAGCGACAAACAAACGAAATCTCATACGAGAAAACTTGGATTTGGTTCAGAAAGCGAATTAAGAGAGAAACTAAATCTCATCAAATGGCAGCATAAAATAACGCTAACTAAATCAAAGTTAGAATTGATAAGACGTAACAAAATAGCTAGTGTAGTTTATGTGGGGATTGAGACAAAACGGTGAATCCCATAATAAGCGAATGCAGCAAATTTGTACAAAAAGAGTATAGGACTAGACACGACTCGGTGGAGAAGGTAATCCACTGGGAATTGTACAAAATATTTAAATTTGACAATAGGAAGAATTAGTAAATGCACAACACACAATCCGTCATAGAGATGCACAACCTATTCTGTGATTTTGAGATACAAACGGGTCACCTAATCCCCGCTAGACGACCCGACCTTGTGAGGGTCAAAACAAAACTCTGCCGAATAGTTGACTTTGACCTCCTGGCAGATCATAAAGTAAAAGTGAAAGAAAGTGAAGAGAGTGAGAGATAGATAAGTACCAAGACCTTGCAAGAGAACTGACAATAATGATGGACGAATTGGAAATAAGAGGATGAGTGGAGACCATCCAAACTACAACATTTTTGAGATCGACCAGAAAACCAAGAAAAGTCCAGAAGACTTGAGAGGGACTTGCTGTCACTCAAACTCAAGTGAAAAACCATTAGCTAACCATGGTGGGAAAAACTGTCAAAGGAGTAAAATAATAATAATAATAATAATAATAATAGTCAACAAAAACGAGGAAACAGAAATGGGAAGAAAAACAACTGTATAGATATTTCAAGAAACAAACCAAGGAGTTTGTAGACGAGAAGACATGGATATGGCAATGAAAGGGAAATTTGAAGAGAAAAACTGAATATATTCAAATAGGAACAGAAAACAACGCCGTAAAAACCAGTCTTTTAAAAGTGAAAATGGACACAGCACAATAGGTTATGTGGAGAAAAAGATGTAATGATTAATCGCATAGTAAGCAAATGCAGCAAGCTGGCACAAAAGTAATACGTGAGAAGACATGGTAGGGTGAGAAAAGCGATCCACTGAAAATTGTGCAAGAGAATGAAATCAGGCTATATTAACAAATGGTATATGCGCAAACCAGAATCTGTCATAGAGAACGAGACTCATAAAGTTTTCTGTGATTTTGATAGAAACTGATCACCTAGCTAAAAAGAGAACGTGCCGTTTAGTGGACTTTGCCGTTTCGGTGGACCCCAGCGTGAAAATAAAAGAAAGTGAAAAATAATCAAATATTTGTACCTTGCCAGGGAACAAAAAAAAACTGTTGTAAATGAGAGAGACAGTGATACCAATTTGTGCGATTGGAAAGCTCCCGAAAGAATTGGAAAGGCAACTCGGTGTACTAGAAATCAGAGGAAGAATCAAGACTATTCCGACTATAGCATTGATGATAACGGCCTAAATACAGAAAAGATTCCTTGAGATCTGAAGAGACTTGCTGTCACTCAGACTTTAGTAAGAGACCACCAGCCAACATTGGTGGAAATAACTCGAGAGACAGAAAATGATAATACCAAACCGAATAATAATAATCAACAAAAAAACGAAAACTTGCAAAATTATCGACTTTACTTTTCCGGCTGACCACAGAATAAAACTGAAAGAATTGGAAAAGAGAGATAAGTACCTCGACCTTGAAAGAGAAATTAAAAACTATGGAACATGAAGGTGACAATTATACCAATTGTGATTGGTGCTTTTGGCACGGTAACTAAAGGATTATTAAAGGGCCTGGAGGATTTGGAAGTTGGCGGCCGAGTGGAGACCATCCAAACAGCATTATTGAAGACGGCCAGAATACTGAGAAGAGTCCTGGAGACTTAAGGAGACTTGCTGTCACTCAAACTCCAGTGAGAAACTATCAGATAACGCTGGTGAAAAATTCGAAAAGAGTAACAATAATAATAATAATAATAATAGTAATAATAAAAACTCGCAGTAATGACATCGTCTATACAGAGGCAGCAAATAAAGTGTTCAGATTACTGAACTGGCCTGGGAAAAAGAGATGTTCATATAATGATGCAAATTACCAAATGGCATTACAAAAACCAACGGACCATTAGCAAGACAATGGGGCACATGCAAAACATTTTTTTTCTTTTTTTTAAAAGCGAGAGTAAATTAAAAAGTTCTAAGTGAAAAGGCAAAACTACAGAGATAGATAAAAAGAATTTTTTACTGCACTTTTCTATTTTACAAATACTTAAACGGAGAACATAAAAAACTGAGATTACACATCCAAATAAATCCGAGAACGAAATAAAACATGCTTAATGAAATACAATAAAAAGCACATGGATGATTATCAAAGGTTATTTTTAATGCATGATGAAAATATAAGAAAGCATCGGATTAAAATTAAGCTGCTTAAACATCCGACTCTGAAAATAGCCAATTGGAAAGCACTGGAACCTCCTAGGATCTATTGTTATTAAGAAATTCACCAGTAACCACGATAACTGGGCCCAGTCTCTTCAAAACGGTCTAAAACGGTGCAAAGAAGACTCCGAGTAGATGACCAGATGTAGAACAACCCACATTTAGAATAGAACTGAAAAGAAACACAAAAACAAATGTATTGTGTAGCATGGAAATAGAATATTTCAACTGAACAACTAACAGAAAATTTAGATATCCACAAGAAACAGGAGTGTAAAGAATATCAAATAAATCTCAAAGAAAATACTTCATGTTTTAAAAAACTGATATCAAATATCAAATACGAAGATTCTTGTCCAATAGATACATGGACAGACCCCACTATTATTGTGGGATAGCGGCTGTTGTATTGAGTGATCATAATGGCTGATCTTTTTAGTGGTTGAAGAAAGAAAATAAAGATTATGTTAAACATGGAAGCAAGAAAATTGTTGCTACAGTTGTTTTTTTGAGGGGAAATTTTTTCATCTGTGTCTTGGATTGTTTTCTTTACTTTGTAAGTTCTTCGGAACAGTTTTTGGGTTTTCTGGAGACTAATGCTTCTCCAAGTCTATCTCTGGAATGCGTTCATATTCGTACTACTGAACCCTTGCTCTGATTATCTCTGCAAATATTTAGGCTGGATTTTATACATTTCGTCTGCAAGAACACGTGTGCTCATATTTTTGTCATGTTATAACTTAGAGCTTTTGAAAATACCCAACGTAAATGCCATTACATTGCCGGCATGCGAGACTGTCATATCATATAAACTAAATTAATCGATTTGTATACACGTAAATTATAGAACCGCCTGCAAGTGACAGCAGAATCGGCATTATTAATCCAATTTCTCGGTCTATCATCAGAAATTACTCTAGTACACACAACTCAAGGGCTTGAAATATCACCGATACGTATCAGATGCTTTCGGTCTCATTAAAAATATCATACCTTGTGGAATAATTTTGAAAAGACAATTCTTTTGAGGATATATCGACCTTTGATGTCTGCTTAGTTTAATATGAAATAGAACCAAACAGAATGAGAAAAATTGTATTATGCGCATCTTCCAAATGGCGATTACCTGTCTACTTTAAAGTTCAACTGGAAGAATTCAAACATTGTAGAAAAGTTTGAATCCTGACTCCTAATTTTCCTTGGTGGTAAATTCATAAACTTTTCACGCATTAAACAAACATGACGTTAATAACTTTACAACAGTCTGTAAATAAATATAATAATCACCGTGCGACACTGTTTTCATTTAACATACTAACATTTCTATTTACCAAAATGCGCTTCAACAATTTTGTTTTTGGTCACCAGCTTTCCACTTCCATCTGTTCGTTCAAAATGAAAATATTTCCACGAAATTCGAATACTGCGTTGCCATTATTTCAGTGATTAGGAGGAATTTTCTATGAATGAGATTGCAAAGAAAATAATCAGATAAATACGAATCGTTTTAGACTTGAGTAAGTAATACAACTTCAAGCTAGAGAAGATCCGTGAATGAAAGTGAGACTTTCTGCGCAGATAAAAAAAATGCCAGAGTTATTCATTTCTTTAGTATACGGCAAACCAGAATAAAGAAAAATAGATCGATTGAAGATGCATCAGCAATAAGTGGTAATCGATTTTGTTTACTGCGATACACAAAGCAAGTGAATATATTTTTATCGTTGGTGATCAAGCCTTTAAATAAGAAATATTCTCCATTGATAATGCGGCGATCGTGTAGCGTGGGAAGAAGAGTTTTTTCTGGATGCTCAAGTATTGATATCTTTATTTCTCTTAACACAGATTTTTTTTTCATTCAACAACGACCGATGTAAAAGATTGTTTAAGGGTTACTGATATCACCTCTGTTTAAAAAATGTTTCACTCTAGCCGAAATTGAGGATGCTTTTAAGTGCAAAAACATTTAATGATCTCACATTAATTCTTAGAAAGTTTAGAATATGTTTCAAAGATTC
>OY757904.1:3917577-3950077 GCA_963585895.1 Sepioteuthis lessoniana | reverse complement strand
TGACACTTCTCTGACAAGTAGACAAATGTGCCAAGATCAGTGAATATATTTGGAAATCGAAATTTGGTAGAACTTGTTTCTAATTAACCAATTGATAGCATTCATAGAAATACTTCATTTTAACCATTTTAGAAATATGATGGTAACCTTGCATATATTTATAATAAAACAAAATGTACCTACTGAATCTTTATTTATTTCACTTAAAATTTTCTCTCTCTCTCTCTCTCTCTCTCTCTCTCTCTCTCTCTCTCTCTCTCTCTCTCTCTCTCTGTGTTTTCTTCCTGTTTAAGGGTAAATTTGAAACAAACATAAAAATGGAATTTAGTTCTCAACTTGTTCGCCCATTAGACTTTAATTATCTTTTTGTATTGTTATATTTACTCACCCTTACATAATACTAAATCATTTTCTTTATAACTAAACTAATTGTCTTTAATGTTTCACTGTGTTCTCTTCATTTCTGTATTGTTTATTCTTAATTATTAAAAAAAAAACAACAAAAAAAGACTCGTACAGACTTCAAGAGTCTTCCATAAAACTTGTAGATGCAATTTCTAACCCTGTATATTAATATCATCAAAGGACGGAAAAACGTAATATAGAAATGCAAATCTTATCATTTCCCGGTAAAATACTCTATACTTTATATCATACGTCTTCTATCTATCATGATCACGTGACAAATAAATAGTCGATTGTACATTTCCATTTCACTTAAATTCCTCCTTGAGATTTTAAATCTTGAACAAAACTATTTCTGTTTGAATATACTGGATATAATCTTGTGGTTCTGTGTTACGGGGAATTAATGATATTTTTATAGTTACAAAAGCTATTTTATAACTGAAAGCATTTGATTCGATATATTATCCAGTATGCCCATCCATAACATGCACGATAAACTCTTAAATCAAAGTTTTTCTCTTCCATGTTAAATTTGTAACGTATCTCCTAATCAAAAATTTATTCAGTATGAGATGAAATATTTCATTTTCTTGTAATCTAGCTTCTTCCTTATGAGTAATGTTAACGATCTGTATATATGAGATGTTTGTTTGTTTGATGGTTTGGTTAATTGGTTGGTTGTATGGCATATCAACCTTTCTTTGTTATTTAATGCTGAGATATATAGAAAAATATTTAATTTCTCTCAGTTGATACCTTAAAACAGCAAAGAATTCAAAAACATTTCTCAAAAAAATTAATGAATCGACATAAATTACGCTACACTAACTATGCTGATGACAAAACATAGATCTCCTAAAACGATGTTATGTAAATACCGACCGTTCCCTAATTAGATAGAATAACTAGTATGAGATTTCTCTTATCATATATACAAATCAAAATGCGAATATTTGTCGTTCTAATTATTAATAAATCAAGATATAAAATCAAGTTAGAGATCCTTGCCACAACTTCAAAGCACGGCACGACAGTTTCTGTGATGACAAAAATCATTTTGCTATAAAGGAAGGTTAAAATTGCATGTACTTTTTGCGTGTGCTTTAGAATTCTAAATAAAGTTCTATTATATATATATATATATATATATATATATATATATATATATATATATATATATATATATATATATATATATGATACACTTCTAAAGCGTATCTGAAATATCAAAATGAAATGTAAGTGATAATGTGATGATATTAATCTATATCAGACTAATGTTGAAAAAGAAAACAGAAAATTTCGAAAAATTAAATTAAATTAAATAAATAAAGATTTTTGGCTTAGTGGGTAAAGTGTTCGCCAATGATCCGGGAGACCGGAGTTCAATTCCAGGTCGAGTCATACTAAAGACTTTAGAAATGGTACTCGATAACTCCTTGCTCAACACTCAGCATTATAAGGTACGTACCAAGAGTAAGTGGAGCAATCTAGGGGAAGGAGTAGCGTTCTCCTCTATACCTCGGTGTAGTAGCTATTGAAAAGGGAGCTTTCAGGTCACCCTCGTCTACAGTCGCCAACTTTACTTGCTTACATATGTACAAAAACAGTCTGTCCCTAAAATCCATCGGGAAATTAAAGTTAGTTTGGAATAAAACTTTATTGGGAGTACATATGAAGTAGAAGTTTTTATACCCAAAATCAAACTAAGACAGGCCAGTTGGCTATGATAGATAAATGATTAGAAAAATAACAAATGAAGAATAAAGTTGTAATGATATTTTTGACAAAGTGTATAATCAGCCGAAGTTTCATGTAGAATACCTATAATCAGTTTTCAGTTGTATATGGAGTCATTCAATTTCAGAACAGTCCACCGGTAAACTTTGCACACACTGAATATAGTCTTCAGTTTTGTCCGATTTTATAGCATTGAAACATGTATCTGGTGTAGGGACGATTCAGTTAGTGCACCGATATGTACTTCTGTTTATCTATGCAGACGTGAAAATCCAACGGTTGCTTTTAACATGTAAATACACACACAAATGATGTCAGTTTAAAGAAGGAAACCGAAATACACGTTCGTTAACATAAAGGAAATCACAGGAAGTGATGAATCTTCTTCGCATATATCCTTATACTTTCTGAAGAGCAATTGAAAAAAAAAAGTTTTCCAGAACATTCTAGGTAGATTCAGTGCCGTATTATTGAGAGAGAATTTTATTAAAAATCTGTGTTGATTTTCAGTAATAATTACATGTAAATGTTGATTCATGCCTTCTTTTATTAGAACCTTTATAAGATGACAATGTGAAGATTTGTTCAGTCTTGCATAGAAAATCGGTGAACCTTTAAATTTCATTATGAAGACCCAAAAGCAAACTTTGAAAGATTAATGGATATTTTTCTATATCTTTACAGCAATAAAAAAACATTGTTCAGTAATAAGATTTGTGTTACATAATGTCATATTTAAATTTCCTTAATCAAATGCACATTTTTTTTAATATTCGATAACTATAATACTTTAATTCCAACAAATCTAATAAAGTTTCGATAAGAACAATGTTTTATCCCATAAACAATAGTTATACTATCATGGCAAAGAGGTGAGCTTTTATTAATTGTGTCTTATTTCAAAATATTCCTATTTTTTCACAGAATGACATATTCTTGAATAAACATTCACCTTTGTTATTATGCTAAATGAATATTCAATCTAAACAATAGGGATCATAATGAATATGAATCACATGTTTTTTAGGGTTCAATAATAAACAAAAATCGTAGAAATTTATAAAATATAAATCTATTTCAGTATACATTGGTATTTAGAATATTTCAAAATCCAATTGATTCTGTCGGATATTATTTGATGTGTGGAAATAACTGAGAACTGGAAATATATTTATCAAATATTAAATATTTTCCTTGATTCTAACGTTCCGGAATTTTCCGAAATTCATCATGATAAAATAATTATAAACTCCGACACCATTAAACTTTCAAAAGAAATTTTGTATATCGAATATATCTTTAAGTTTCTGAACCGGATAATGAATCCTGCATTAATATGAAAGACTTATTAGCTTTCCTCTCCTGTAAATTGTATTTTCCTTCAATGACTGCGCTATAAACCTCCAAGACACTCACTGTGATGCGTTAATAAAATTATCCATAAACTACGTCAGTTGGTGATGTCGTACGCTTTTAATATTCCATAAAATACAAAAAAAAGGTTTCATTTTATTCTTATGCTCAAGGCTTTCCTGGATCTACTCTTAATTTTTAATGTGTTCGATTATCATAATGAATGAAATCATTTCCAATAATAATTTTCATATATGGCTGATAGTGAAAGTGCAAGTGGTCAAACCTAGGTGGACGAAATTCTTTTGCCAGAAATCTTTTATCGTTGAATCCAACCTTATCTTACAACGGAATCTTCATCCGTCTATTCTGACAAGGTGCGTGAATGATAATATAATTTTCTATTATTTATATATATATATATATATATATATATATATATATATATATATATATATATATATTGGGGGAATATGTGAATAAGAGAGACTATATAATTAACAAAAGTCTTATAATGTTAAAAATTCAAGCTTTATTTGTAGTTTTATTAAACTCTGATTAGCATCCATCGTGTTATAATTTTTTTTTTTTTCATATATGCTTATAAATTGATATTCTTTATAAGAATATATGGAAAGCTTTATGAAGGAAGAGAAAATGAAAGAAACTAAAACATTAATAATTTTTGCATGAAATTAAAATACGCGGGAAATATGGATATTTTTATTTTGTAAACTAATCATTTTTCTATAATGATGTGCAATACTTTATTTTCACAAGACAAAGACATCGTTCGCGTCTATCATTATTTTCTGCAGTTATTAATATTTTCTTTTTCTCCTTT
Source organism: Sepioteuthis lessoniana (assembly GCA_963585895.1). Taxonomy (NCBI): domain Eukaryota; kingdom Metazoa; phylum Mollusca; class Cephalopoda; order Myopsida; family Loliginidae; genus Sepioteuthis; species Sepioteuthis lessoniana. The sequence continues at coordinate 3,945,732 of OY757904.1, read as the reverse complement.
CGCTGTTGATATTATTTTCTTTTCAGCTTTTATAACAAACGAACAGAGAAAATACATAATGTCAATGAGACCGGAAATTCAGAAACCACGCTATTATATTCACGTTGCTAATTGGACTGGAAATTGTTTTATTATTCAATTTAGAGTTGTTAATTGTATTGCACTGACAAAACTATCGATATGATGTGCTGTATTTTGTTGCATTACAGTAACACACCCGCAAATAGAAATCGGATCATTATGTGATAAATAATAATGCATTATTATAACAAAAGTTACAACTCTTACTGTCGCTATAATCAGCTCTAATGTGATTAGGACTGCATACATCCAATCAGCAAATTTGGTTTACTATACAATCATTTTGTCTGAGCAGACAAGTTTTTTCCTAACTTTTATTATTTATTCAAAGTCAATTTTCATAAACACAAGAAAATTTTTCAGTTGATATTTCTTCCAAATGACACGATTTAGGTTCAGTGTTGTTGGGTGATATTTTCTGAAATTCGATTTATACAACCGACCACAAAATTCCATGTGATTATTTGTTAATCTACTGCATTGCGCTTTCCTCTCCCGAAACCAAGATAGACAATATTGTCTGATATAAATTTATCAAGTCAACAACACTTTACTTATTAAAACTGAAATCATATATCAAAATAATTAAATATCTTTCAGACTATACATAAGGTCCAATTGGAAAATAAGAGAATTTTACTTTAAACGTGTAAAAGGAATTGCAAATAACTTCTTAAATGTTGCAATACATGATAATTGAACCGGCCTAATTATACATAAAATGTAATTACATATCTGTAGGCGAGTTGAAAACAAAGGAAAAGGAAAGATCGAGGATAAAAATATGAATGAATTGAATAACAATTAAGCAAACTTGTTTCCTCAAGAAACAATTCTACAACGATCGGAATTTAATGATTTCATTATTATAAAGAAATGGCTCGTTTAATTATGAAATTTTCTACTCTATTAGCAAAATACATCGTCTAAATGCATTTATGAATTATTAAACTGAATTAATATTGAATATCTTAAACCAGTAGGATGATTGTAAATATGATGTATTTTTGGATTGAATGCATTCGAACTTTTCAAAAAAGTTGAGTCTACAATTAGATTTTCAATTAAATTTAATATATATTAATCCCAATTGATCATCAGTGGAAATGGAATTATAGAAATTAATATCAATATAGAAATAAAACAGAACAAGTTCATTCCTTGTTGCACTACCTGTTTAATGATAAAATCTAAGTTGATAAATAAGATCTCTCAGCATTTGTAAATGCATGTAATTCAATCATGGCGGACTACATCTTCACAAAATATACAAACTCTGTACTTTCCATTTAGCATGAAGAAATGTACTTTATCCTTAGCGTATAAATGGATCGTTGATAAAATACAGGATCTGTAAAAATGTATCAATTTCTGTGAGGGTTAGAAATATTTAATCATCATCAAGTCGTGATAGCACGGTATCCCGGTATTCTCTTTGGTCATCCATCCCTATTATCCATGGCTCGTGGCAAGTCCTTCAAACTTCATCCGGTGTCACCACAAATGATTGTAAGTCTTTGTTGGTCCGTTAATACTGGTGTGTTTGTGAGCAGGAGTCCATAACGCTACGTGCTGTTTTGAACAAATCCTGGAAACAACATCCTACAAAACAATAGCTCTATGGTCACTTACCTCCCATCTCACAAACTATCCAAGAAAGACAAACAAGACATGCTAAGCACTGTTGTAGAATTAAAGATAAACTCCTAAGTGGCTTTTTCAAACGGTCTCTAACAAATATGTATAATAATAGGAAAAAACCTGATGGATCATCACAAAGAGACGAAATAAGACACTCATTTTTTTATTTTCATAAATCTTTTTAGAAGTTCTAGCAATCGATAATAATTTTGATTTATATTATTCAATATCTTCATAATTCCTTTTTTCACAATTCACCCAGATCGTTATTTCTATGATAGAAAAAAAAAGAGTTCACAACGAAAATGACACAAAAGAATATTTTCTGCAGATACTGGAACAAACATTGTCTTTTGCCATGGGAAGGTCTGATTCTCTGTATCAGCTGCTGAAAGATCTGAGCTATTAGAGTGATAGTCACAAGCATCCCAATAACACCTATAAAGCCATCCAATTATCTCACCTCCGATTATCCAGTATCATGTGTATAATTCTATTTATTTCTAGTTAAGCCCGGATGCACAGTCCAGCATCTGTCCTAGAGAATGACACACATAAACTCCTATGGGACTATGACATACAAACGGATCACCTAATCTCGACCAGAAGACCAGACTTCATAATAGTCAACAAAAATAAGATAACTTGAAAAATTGTGGACTTTGCTGTCCCAGCTGACCATTGAATAAAACTGAAGAAAAGTGGAAAGAAGGATAAGTACCTCGATCTTGCTAGAGAATTGAAAAATTTATGGAACATAAAGGTGACAATTATACCAATTGTGATTGGTGCTTTTGGTACGGTCATCAGAAGATTATTAAAGGGACTGGAGGACTTGGGGTTTGGAGGAAGAGTAGAGACCATCCAAACTACAACATTATTGAGAACGGCCAAAATACTGAGATGGGTTCAGGAGAATTGAGGAGACTTACGGTCACTCATATTACAGTGAAAGACCATAGCTAAAACTTTTATGAAAAACTCTCAATGAGCAGATAATAATAATAATAATAATAATAATAATAATAATAATAATAACTTTGTACGATTATTGTTTCCTACTTGGTAGAGTGTTCGCCAATGGTCCAGGAGACCTGGGTTCAATCCCAGGTCGCGTCATACCAAAGACTTTTAAAATGGTACTTGATGCCTCCTTGCTTAACACTCAGCAATATAATGTACGTATCAAAGGTAAAGTGGAGCAATCCAGGGAAAGAAGTAGCGCCCCCCTTCACCTCAGTGTAGTAGCTATTGAAAAAGGAGCCTTCTGTTTTTTTTTTCACTTATTGTCATATGCTTTTTCAATGCTTTTTATCATAACCGGCTGGTGTTGTTATTTCAAAGATAAAGAGAAGCAGTGCGTTTTTTTTCTTTATATTAATGACTTGTCTTTTCATCCTCATCATCATCATGTCACACCATCTGCACGGATATCCCTGACCCTCTCTCGCCACCCCTCCCTATCGCCCATTGCTTCTGGCAGGTTTTCAGGTCCACATCCCGTATCGGCTCAGAGCTGCTGTATGTAGGTTCGAGCTGGTCATCCTGCCTTTGCTCGGCCGTGTGAAGGGGTCCACCGGACTAAATCACTTATGAGCTCGTCCCTACTTCTCCAGCAGTTTCTTGCATGTCTGGTTCGTTTAATTTTGATAGTTTTCGTGGTGGGTGGTAGGTGGCCGTACATATGATGCTTTCTAGAGTGCTGCCTCCTGGACTTGTTTAATATTGCTCGCAGCATTCTTGGGTAGTTGCCGTCAAGCATTTTCTCCATACATTTAGTTAACGTCCATGTAGTGCATCCATATAGCAGTATCGACACGACCGCTGCTTGGAAGAAACTGCGATTTATTTTATCGGTCACGTCTGACTTCCATATGACCGATAGCCTATCGATAGCTGCCCATGCCTTTGCTAGTCGCTTGCTGATGTCTTTCTCGGTTGATGAGAGACTCCTACCTAGGCAGGTAAACTAGTTTTAGAGAGCTACCGTAATGTGTGGAGGTGTTTGATTAAAGCATATATATCCCGTCTTGTGTGCATTGACATAGAGGCCAACCTCTGCAGCGGCTTGTTCCAGACTATGTAGCAGGGTTTCGACTTGGGTGGGTACATTTGCCAGAAGCGCTATGTCATCAGCGTAGTCGACGTCGGTAATTGTTTTTGCGGGGTAACTTCTGCTACTTTCCTTTGTTAGCTTGAAACCGTTTTCTTTGATTTTGTCACTCGATGTTCTAAGGACGTAGTCTAGACAGGTGATAAAGAGATACGGGGCTAATGTGTCTCCTTGCAGTACACCTACTACAATGTCGAAGTAGTCTTTGTCTCCATCTGGAGAACGGACTTTTACTTTGGTGTTTCCATACAGCATCATTATGGCTGCGACGGTTTCTTTTGGTAGGCTGTAGGCGAGTAGAATTTGCTCCATCTTTCCTCTGTGAATGGAGTCAAAGGCCTTGGTAAAGTCAACAAATAATATGGTTGCCTGTAGGTTTTTTGCACGTACACCTTCAAGATTTCGATGGATAGTCAAAATTTGTGACATCGTGGATCTATTTCTGCGGAAGCCATTTGGGTTTTTCCTGAGAATTTTCGCTGTTTTGGTTTCTATGCAATTGCGTTGTAGGGCATTGTATATCTTGGCCGCCATGGATGTAAGTGTTATACCTCGGTAGTTCGTGACTAATATGAGGTCGCCCTTTTTAGGGAAGGGGAGGGTGCACCCCTTCATCCATCTGTCTATAGGGTTTTGATTATATACGGCATTACAGTGTCGGAGTAGTATGTCGTAAATTTTCTGGTCTTCTATACTTCTGGGGGTATTTCATAGAGCCCTGCTGCTTTTTTATTTTTAATTTTTCTCAGAACCGACTCGAGTTCTTGAATAAACGGTCCTAGTTTGATGTCTGATTGTTTATTTGTCTTTTAACTTTAATTAAATTACTTTATATTATTTTCTTTTTTGAAGATTAGTTATTTTTTACATCATTTGATGTCTCTTTTTCATTTGAAGAGATAAAATTATTCGACGTTTAAATCTGACCGAATACTAAAAATGAGAGCCAAAATTTATCAACTTGTATTTAAGATATAACCTTCTTTACCATCTAAAATAAATGTATATTCACTTTGAATGTATCCTCGAATATCTTGTTAATACATAAAAGTAATGAATTAAATATTTGTGATTTTTATTGCTTGGTGTGTGTGTGTGTGTGTGTGTGTGTGTGTGTGTGTGTGTGTGTGTGTGTGTGTGTGTGTGTGTGTGTGTGTGTGCATTTTAGAGTCTGATAATTGAAATTGTTCATAAAAGAAGAAATAAAACATTTTCAATACGTTTATAACATCTGCAATTTTATAAAAGATCTTCATTTTTTATGAATTATTAATAATTATATTTCACGTTTATTCTTATAATGAAAATTTGATATTTAAATTTTTTGACATATTGGCCTATTTGATAATTGCAATTCGTTCATGACTATTCAAAAATTATTGGGTTGAGTTTAAACAGGTGAAGTGATATGAATTCATTTATTTAGCGATTTACTTACTCTTTTTAATTGAAAATAATGTGTTAAGTTGCAGCTTTAAGTTGTAATATTCTGTAGAAATATTACCACTGTGAACTTAAAGGACAACTCACAAGCTTCATTTGAAACTGACTTGTAACAACCTTCTACGATAGTCTACGTGCCCTGCTATATCGTATGAATTATTTCTGAAACATGACCGTTGACTTTATTATGTTGCCAAAGTAATCATATTTCAATTTCATCGAACATTTATGGAATGTGTTAATAATTTTGCATTCCAGAACCTCCACTAAACTTATAGCAGTTTTCTTTTGCTGGCAGATGCTAGATCAATGTTTTCTTAGGTAGGAAGCCATCATTTTTTCTTTATCAATATATAGAGTCTCATGTATTCATAGAGGATCTAACGAGTTAGATACAGCAATACATTCACTGTGCCTAATGGATGTTGTCTAAGTTTGTGATTACCGAAAGCGGAAATAGAAGAAACTGCTTTGGTTTCACTTAATGTTTGTTCTGCTTTCTAACGAAGAAAACTTTACAGGTGGTCATCAGCGTTTGCAGCAATGAAACAGTCGGATAGCAAAGTGCAAAGGCGATCAGTAATCCAACATAAATAAGCTGAAATGTTAAAAGGAAAACAGATGGAAATGAAATGTTATGCCTAACATACACTCTGAACTGCATATGTCATTGACTGCAGAATTCGAAAGGGAATCAAAGCTATTTCTGTATCTTCATTTTATTTCAGTTCTTTTATTAAAATGAAATAAAGATTATACATAGTCTTGGTTAAAAGTACGTTAAAGTAACCTGAAACCAAACCTTTTAGATCTTACTTTTCTGATGCAGGTATCATTGGGTACCGTGAAAACTTTTCGCATTCCCCAAGATCTAAAATGTTCCGCTGTGAGTTACTTTTATTGCGCCTTTAACCTGGACTACGATGACTCCATATAAGTGTTTTTATTTATAACTTACATTTAATTTATATTCAAAATAAAATTAATACCATTGCTTCTTCTAGAACAAAACACTTCAAAGAATATATATTTTCGTAAGTTTCTTCATTGAGTCTAATTGTTATTTGAATGTGTAACTCATAATCGTACTGACAAAATGTTTAAACTGCAAACCTATCTCTTCCTAAATACATCTTCAGATAATTTGGGTCAATATTGATTTTATACGGCAAATAAATTGAACTTCAGACATGGCGAACTTTGGTAAGTAAAGTTATTTGAATACAGCGAATTACTTGAAAAAAATTATATTTTATTCTAATTACATCTGATTATGTCAGTCATATCAGCAGGGGTTTTAATTTACATTTGAATAATGATAATAATCAATTCTAATATCTAAGATGTTTTATATAACTCAATATTATGTTGAATTCATACAGAAAGAAACTTGACAGATTTGAATGCAAAATAATAAATATATAATTGAGCCATCAAACTGAAACTACTATACATCATTTGTAAAGGGTTAGTAATTTATGGAGTATTTTCTACTTAAAAGGAAACCATCACACAAAAATACAAGGTGTGCCTGACATATCTATCACATTGAAAGAATATATATTAGAAGCTTTCTTTAAAAGAACATGATACCGTGCGAAGTAATGGTTAATCAAGCCTGTAAAGTCCACCACATTAAAGCCCAACCATATTCAACAAATGTTGAGAGCAGTAAGAGGATGTGGGTGAAAAGGAAAAATAAATCTGAACCATGGAATGGACAAACTATTCCACTTATTCAGACGATAGGTCAGCATATTTAAAAACAACCGTTGAAACAGTGCTTGGTTTGTCCGAGAACTTTCCACCTTCTCTAAGTGTATGTCAGTTTTATATAAATCCCAACACAACGGAAATATCCTCTGAAATGAACAGAAATATAAATTTAAAAAGAAATAACGTCAATTCTGACTCTATTGATATTATAGCTTTAACTTCCTCTTTTTCTCTGTGAGTTGGAAAAGTCTGACAATGATTTTCTTTGAAAATCCCCTAAACTAATTTTAGGCCTAACTTAGAACTCTTTCCCATTTTTTAACTGCAAGTTTACCGTGAATTCAAAGCTTTCAGTCTTAAAATGATTCTAGAAACATGTCAGTCATTTAGTGAATCAATTGCAACAACTTACATTAATAGAATTAATTTCCATAGTAGACAAATAACCTAAAAATATTGATGACTTCTATCCAATGAGTGGTAATGTGAAAAATGTATTATTTGAGATTTTAATTCCATATATATGTGACATATTCAAATTGAAGTATTGATAGTTTCGTTAATGAATCTACACCCTAATGATACAAAATCATTCATTTTCGGTGGAATTCTTCCTTGTCAAATCATTTTGTCTCGTGCTTCTCGATAAATCCCGTACATCAAACAGCGAACATTTTAGATTAGATTTGAGCTCATAACTTAATCAATACTTGCTTCATCTATCTATATATATATATATATGATTTTATACAGATGGTGCAGCAAAATCAAATCAACAGCTATATCACCAAGAAAGCTTTCACTGGATGGGGACTGATTTCAGGCATAGTTTTGGGGGTAAAGTGTCATTACTATTTACCCAGAACTGCCTAACAACACTATTCAATACCACATGACGTTGTTATTTTCCTTCGTATGCAAAGAATGCCATACAAAATACAGTCTCCTCATTAATTTCTTTGTTTTATTAATAACTTTTCAATCTATAATAATGTATCTAGAAATGATATATTAAGTCATAGATATAAAATGTGAATTAAAAGAAGGGATAACGACGTCAAGATACTGAAAATAAAAGTAAAAGTATATTCACTGAATTAAAAGGAAAAGGCAAACCATTTAATAATGCGCTGTTTTTATTGTGAATCTTTTTTGAGGAAACAAAATACTCTTTAATTCCCCATTAGAATCCTTGAAGGCGTACGGGCAAAAAACCTGCAGGCGACATTACTATTTGTCGACTTTGCCAAGGCCTTCGATTCCATTCACAGAGGGAAGATGGAACAATACTACTAGCATACAGCATACCAAAAGAGACCGTAGCAGCAATAACGATTCTCTATAGAAACACCAAAGTGAAAGTACGTTCACCGGATGGAGACACAGAATACTTCGACATTGTAGCAGGAGTGCTACAAGGGGACACGCTAGCCCCATACCTCTTTATCATCTGTCTAGACGACGTGCTTAGAACTTCGATTGATAAAATCAGAGAAAACGGATTCGAGCTGACAAAGAAAAGAGGCAGAAGGTACCCCGCAAAAATAATTACCGATGCCGACTTCGACGATGACATAGCGTTACTGGCGAATACACCCAACCAAGCCGAAACACTACTGCATAGTTTGGAAAGTGCCGCCGCAGGCATTGGCCTCCATGTCAATGCACACAAAACTGAATATATGAGCTATAGATAATTAGACAGGCGACATTTCCACGCTAGACAGAACCTCTTTGAAACAGACAAATTCACTTACCTAGCAAGCAGCGTCTCGTCAACCGAAAAAAACATCGACACACGGCTAACGAAGGCATGGACAACTATCGATAGGCTTTCGATCATATGCAAATCAGACCTAACCGATAAAATGAAACACAGTTTCTTCCAGGCAGCGGTCGTATCGATATTGCTATATGGATGCACTACTTGGACACTAACTAAACAGATGGATAAAAAGCTAGACGGCAATTACACAAGAATGTTGTAAGCAATATTGAACAAGTCCTGGCGGCAACACCCCACAAGGCACCAACTATACGGCCATCTACCTCCTATCACGAAAACTATCCAAGCTAGACGAACCAGACATGCAGAACACTGCTGGAGAAGCAAGGAAGAGCTCATAAATGATGTACTCCAATGGACCACCGCATATGGCCAAGCAAAAGCAGGACGACCAGCTCGAACATACATTCAGCAACTATGTGAGGATACGGAAGGTAGCCTTGAAGACCTACCAGCGGCGATGAATGATACAGAGAAGTGTCGAGAGAGGTTCAGGGATATCCGTGCTAGCGGCACGACATGATGATGATGATGATGATGATAACAAATGATTGGAGAAGTCTATTTAGAAATTTAGAATTTATTTCCAGAATAATTGACAAAACTGAGATACATGAAATTAGATCAGAAAATGAAATCCTATGACTTCACCAATAAACATTAAATTGCCAGTGAAATCCAAAGGCATCACTTCACTTTCATGTATATATTTTAATATGAGAAATAAAGAAAACAATAAAGGTTTTAAAAGTTCTGGCATAAAATTTTCAGGATAAATGATGCGATTGAATAAACGGCTTCACGAAAAATATTTTTTCGAGATTTAACTACTGTAAACGTCAGGAAGACCTTTGTACTAAAGAAAATTTATATGTTAACCAATCAGAATTCATTAGCAACTAAAATCAACTGAATAATTTCTGTTTAATTAACAGAAATGAATGATCGAATCCACAAAATCAAATGCCTGTGCTCAGGGATCTACTGACGATTCGGATTCATGTATTTTCATAATAATACTCTTTTTTCACTGGACATAAATATCAGTGAACACTGAATTATACGCATTGGGGATTAAAGTTATCCCCTTTTTGAAATCAACACTGAGTCCAGTGTTCAAATCCTGGATGAAGTTGATTGCATTTTACTCTATTCTAATGCATTCGGGAATGGTATCCAACAAAAATAGGGAAGAAAAGGTTCTTTAGCTTATGTTAGGCAACTGATCAAGGAGAAGGAAAATTCTGAATTAAAAACCAGCAGCACTCGCTAAAAAGTTACCTCGTATTGCATCCTGCTCCTGGCAGATGGACTGCTGGGTATATATATATATATATATATATATATATATATATATATATATATATAAAACATATTCACTCAACTATCAATAAGAAATATCAACGAAATATGACATATCACTTTCTACTTCGATTTTACGAGTTTCTTTCTCCCTTTTCCTTTTATTACAATCTTTCATTAGATACAATCTTTAATATTCTTCCTCGTATATTGTATTCAGGTATTTTATGTTCAATATTCCCAAAAGCTTACTGAAGATGACAGATACCATTGGAATAATTAGCTATTAGGAAGCAAAACTTTGTCGTGAGCACAAGAAAAGTACTTCAAAATAATCAATATTTTACTAACATTACATGGTTTCAGAAATTCATTCTAAATTCAATTCATTTAGCCACTAAATTTTACTTACATTCTTTTTCCATCAAAGCAAATATAATAGTCTATAACGCTGAGAACAGTCATTTACATTCGAAATATCGTTCGGACAATTGAATCAAATCTTCAGGTATATTATGTGATTAACGCAACGCTTCATTGTATAAGTAAATTGAATTTTAGGATTTTAGAATCTAGCTGTAAACTCCGATTATCCTCGTTCAACTCACCATATGATTTCATGTATTTCTATTCACGTACTCAAAACTGCAGACATAAATCACTGACTGACCACACTTAGAGGATGCTTATCTTGCATTGGAACTTTATAGCAATTAAATTTATCGTATATATAATTTTATCCATTGTTTATTTAACTGAACATTCTAATTTCATGAATGAATTGCTTGCATTTTTTAACTAATGAAATATCTTCTCAGATCAAAGAAAGAAAGAAATAAGGAATCATTAACTTTGAAGGAAAACACAATTCGTACTTTTTTGACGAACTAGATTCTTTGATACGTCCTCTTCACTAATGAAAAAAAAAAAGATTGATTCCAATATAGTCAAATGGTGATTACTAGATGCTGAGATTTGTAGGATGAATTATTGACAGATTATTATGTTGCTTGTAAAGACATGCTTCGTTCGAAATGGAATCGGTGATCCGAGTTCAAACCTGATTCAGGCTGTTTGTGTTTCGCTTCAAGCCCATGGGTAAAGGCATGAATCCATTAGTTCTATTCCCCACCCACATCGGAAGATAGATGGGAAATATAGTTGGGTTTTTTTTATCCTTAGTAAGGCAACTAGCCAAGGGGAATGAAAAGTGAATTAAAACTAGCTTTACACCGATTATTAATTTACCTTGTGTCACAGTAGAGGGGTTGGGTATATACAGACTATCATTTTTAAATTCGTAACATCAATTTTCAGTGTAATTGCCCGGGGTTTTTTTTTTCTCCATGGGAAGACATATTTTTATCTTGGGTAATGATTCCATTATAATCAAATCTATTAAAGATTGATGGAATGAGAAAATGGCCAAAATTTTAACATGATCCTGTACATTAATAGTCAAACTATGGATTTCTATCTCCCTTATCATTTACTTGATATGCAACGCTAAATCATAATTGTGTTAAAAATGTGCCTGTTTTTTAGGTAGTCATCTTTGCATATTTCCTTGAGGTGGGGGCATCAGAAAAAAGTTCCTATATTATCACAATGGCCTATGCAGATTTTTATTTCATCTTTAAATATCCCTTTCATCCAATCAATACAAGATAAATGTTTAGAGATGTTTGTAGTGTAACGGTCATCGTCATAGGAAATGAACACGACGACCCAATTGGAAATCCTGAACGAGGTTGTTTGCATTTCATTTATGGAAAATATATGCATCTAAGAATTCTTTCTGTAGCTATGAGTAAAAAGTTGACCAAATAGGGTTCTTTAACCTTTGTATAGTAATCAGTCTGGGAGAAGGAAAACTCTAAATCCAAATCATTTGGACAAATGTGGTTGGGGATGTCCTTCAGAAACCAATCTTCGAGAAATTTCACGCATTCACGTGAGGAACTGATTTCATACACATTTCGTGAATGTCGTCACACACACACACACACACACACACACACACACACGATTGTTTTTAAGTAATCTGTAACAAGTTTCTCGTTTGGCATTTCGATATATAAATCCTATTTCATTCATCCGATTTCATAATTTTCTGTCAATATCTCAGTTACTATTTTTTGTGCGTAAATTAAGGAACGATAAAACATATGTGTTAAGAAAATACAAGATTCTGAAGCAAACAAGTGATGCAAAGGGGAAATTATGTTGCTGAAGAACTCACTACTCTGTATCTAAAACCAGTTCTTATTATCAACACGTGACTAGATAATTGCCACTTGAAAGGATACAGGAAATAAACTTCACAAAAACTTTCAGTTAGGCTTAAGTGATCATATAAAAAAAAAAGGTTTTCCAGTGACATATCTTTTCGGGTAGAAATATTTGAAACCATTTAAACCGTGTGCAAACAAATGATTAATATCAAATAGGATGTAGTGTTAGATATCAATGTTTGACATCATTTAACTGCGAATGAACGATGGATTAATATCAAATCAAATTTCGCGCTGAATAATAGCACTGTGTGCAAACAAATCATTAATATTATCAACCATGTGCAAACAAATCATTAATATTATCAACCGTGTGCAAACAAATCTTTAATATTATCAACTGTGTGCAAACAAATCTTTGATATCATCAACCGTGTGCAAACAAATCATTAATATTATCACCTGTAGGCAAACAAATCTTTAATATCATCAACTGTGTGCAAACAAATCATTAATATTATCACCTGTAGGCAAACAAATCTTTAATATCATCAACTGCGTGCAAACAAATCATTAATATTATCACCTGTAGGCAAACAAATCATTAATATCATCAACTGTGTGCAAACAAATCATTAACATTAAATTAGGAATACGTCAAAAATAGAATTATAAATGCTTAATGGCACAACTTGAAACTATTTAGATATGTGTAAACGAATGGGCTCTTACTTATTTAAAAAGAAAGTTACAGACAAACTATATGTTTACAAAATTCATCTGATGGTGAGTTTTCAGACCTGGGTCTTCATTCCTAACACTCATTACTGCCCTTCATTACTTACACTCATTACTGCCCTTCATTACTAACACTCATTACTGCCCTTCATTACTAACACTCCCAGAGCCCCGCTGATTCGAAGAGGGAGCCCCGCTGATTCGAAGAGGTAGTACCTGATCAGTCCTATGTATTGGTTAAATATTATTATTAATGAAGGAAAAACCTTTGACTAAAAGCCTGTGAGGACGGATATACACGCCTTTATGTACTTCTAATCGGTAACGGCGACCAGTAAGTTACTTATCTCATCCTGGCAGCTCTTGATTATTCTGCACTTTCTCAGGGGAAAAGAGGGACGCACAAGCAACTGGCAAGTCCTTGTGCATTCTCAAAAAAACAAAACTTGCCAGTTTACACTGCGACACATACTCCAATTAAGTGATACGAAGAAGAATAAAAGAAAAGGTAGAGAGAGGCATGATAATAAGAGTTAAAGAAACAGAGAGAGAGAGAGAGAGAGAAAGAAAGGCTATAAAAACAATGAGTGAAAAGTGAATAAAAAGGTGAATGGAAGGTAATCACGGCATCCAACTATAGCAGCAACAGCAGGCTCCTGAGACAAAAGTGGAGTTGTATAAGCTGCAATTCGGCCTAAAGAGTAGCGATTGACTGAAACAAACTCAAACGAGAAGTCGTTGAGGGGAGTGCAAAATAGAAAACAGACAGACCCCGAAGACGTGAAGACGTGCCAAAAAGTCGATACTCATTTAGGGTGACCTCCATGAAGGAACCTGCCAATACCAGCGCGTACCAACAAGGCTGCAGTGGAAAAACCCAAGTGTGGGAAAATGAATGAACCTCAGGCGTTCCCTTTGAAAATGCGAGGAAAAAAACAACGGATATAAGTAAAGACAGCCGAACTGTCACACTGAAAGAGAAAGTTTCACGTATTGAATCCTCCTCTCATGAACTCTCATATTCAAACTTATGGTTTATACACGCTATTCCACTGTTCGGTACATTTGTCAATAAATTGTTGCCTGCAACATTTCATACAAAAGAAACCTTCAATTCGATAGGACATTCCGTTTTTCATGTTCGTATGTTGTCTCTATGTTCCGCGACGGCAATTATCCTGGTTCAAACAGACAGCATCCAGAAGCTATTAAGAAAGGAGGTAGTAGGTCTGCCGATGTATCCTACACTATCATAAAAGACACCTGGGAAAACCTGCAAGTCCCTACAAACTGGAACGACGCCTAAATAGACTCCATCTTTAAAAAGGAAAACAGACGAGACTGCAACAACCACTGCGGGATATTGCTTCTCTCTATACCAGGGAAAGCGATCGCCTACATTTGCTCAACAGACTACGAACCCAAGCAGATGATTTTCTACCAGAGGTACCATGTGGTTTCCGCTCAAAGCGAGGAGCCATAATCTTTTCCTAGCGAGAAATACAAAAGTTCATTAAACAGAATATGCTCCACTACATGGTATTTAACGACATCGTAAAAGTCTTCAATTATGTGAACAGTAAAGCGCTTGGGGGCACCTACGGAAACTAGGGTGCCCTGACCATTTCGTCTGGCTCGTGTCTTCCTTGCTTAACGAAATGAAGGAGTCAGTCAGCTTAAGAGAAGTCGCCTCGGAATCATTTCAATTTGGGAACTGAGTGAAACAAGATTGTGTCCTTGCCCCACACTTTTCTCAATTTTTCTTATTATGGTCTTATCTGATGCTTTTACTGATTCGAGCCAAAGATCATAGATATAGAGGAGACCGGAGGCAAGCTTGATCAATGCCAATCAATTTAAGTCTGCAAGAAAGACCAAAAATGTTTTTGTACGCGAGCTCATATTTGCTGACGACACTGCCTTCGTGCCAGATAAATACCAAGAGGCACAGGAAATAACCTGTTTATTGAAATTTGTGAGGGCTAAAAAATTAAGTTCAAAAAACAAGGGGGATATAAGAACATCTTCAGAATTACCATGTCATTAGCCAAGACATACAGATAGGCAAGAAACTAACTCAAGTCAACAAACTAAAATATCTAGGTTGTCAACAACAGACTAGATACTCGAACGTCAAATACTTCCAAGGTCTTTGGCGTTCTATGGAGGGGAATCTGGCTAAAAAAAAAGACGTCTTCATAAAAACTAAATGTAAAGCGTACCATAATTGACTTAACCCCCCTGAACGACAAAGAAACTTGGACGGTTTACAAAACAAATGCCATAAGACTTCACGTCAATATAATGTGTCAGTTGTGAGAAATACTGCATATCTAGTGCTGCTAGCTTATCCCAAATAAATTCATCCAAAAGAAATCCTAAATCTCAGACATGTATGATAAACTCACCAAATGCAACCAAAGGTGTGTTTGCCATTTGAACAGGCTTGAACACAACAGATTGCCAAAACAGATCCTGTAATCTAAACTTAGCGAAGGAATACGTAAAAAAAGGTTTAACCAAAATTCAAACATTTGGATATCATTAAAATAAAGCTGCAGGTCCCTTTTACACAATTGGCAATACCCATTGAAAAAACCTGGGGAAATATCAGCTGAACGTCATTATCTGATACGATGAACAGCTAGAATCTATCTATCTATCTATCTATCTATCTACAAACAGGATTTTGCATTAAATAACAATCAAAGGCTAATATGTCATTACTCTAAATAACCTATCCTTAAATCATTTAACTGTGCAAAGAAATGATTGGTATTAAACAGAATTATTAGTGTTAGGATAACTGAAAACAATCATCCGTGTGCTACCGAGTTCTGCCTTGTTTTAAAACGATGTTACCTACTAACTATTCGCTTACAAACCATGTACGTATGAATACATATCATTAGATTTTTGTAATGGAATCATTTCACAAAATTTCAGAACCCGTAAAAGATACTGAAGAGAAGTTTTTAAAGGACCAAAATAACAATATAATTATACGAGAAGATATGCAGATTTGATAGCATTTTTTATTCAAATACGGATTCTTGAGCGTTTACTGAAATTGTTTACGCATTGTTGAGTAACTACTTTTGATAAAATGCATTTTCAAAAATTATTACAAAGATTTTTTTAATCTATTTTTCTTTTCTTTTTAAGATGAAAATATAGAAAGAGAAGAAGAGGGACATTTAGGGAGTAACAAAATAACATTTATTCGATCCTTATAAACTTCTATAAAACAATTTGACCCAACAAAAACTCTCCTTGTATAATCCAGATTCAAATGAATGATAAATTCACCTTTAATTTATTGAAAAACATACAAGTTTATTAATTCCAGATATTGATATAGTTTATTTCGATTTTCCACCTGCACTTAATCACCAGGTTGTTTCTGTATTTTTTTACACCAGCAAATAAATATTCTTTAAATAAACAACTAAAAATAAAATGTCTATAGACGTTTAGAACGCATTTTAATCGATGCATAAATGGCAACAATAATAGCAACGGTGTTTATCAATAGCCATTAATTTAGACTGCATTTTATTTTCATTAGAAATGATTATAACAATAATAATGTCAATAAATATTATAACCGATAGAATAGGAAAAAATAAAAAGATGAATATTGTATGTTTTAAGATTTTATATTAGATACCTACTTATGTTTTTGATCAAATGAAATAAAAGGTTGAATATTAAATAAAACTCTATATTTTACGCTAGGCAGCATGTTTTTCATCTCGTATCTTTCTTATCTGGTATATTTTTGTCTGATTGATTCCCAGAAACAGGAAGCAATTCATTTATCAAAGTTGCTATGGTTTCTTCAAATCGACGCAGACTAGTTGTTAAGGAATAACTAAAAGTACTTTCAGAGAATAGGTGTGTAAACATTAGATGAATAAAAATATTTTTGATTCACTGCCCGTCTGATAAATCTGAAATTGAACAGGAAATAAAAATGGTTATATTAAATATGGCCAATAAATAAATGTAGACTAACAACTATTTATGAAAATATTATTTTCTTTCAAACCAAACAAAATGATTTCTATTATTATCGTAAAATCCAAACGGGTATTATTAGGCATTATTTATAATTAACCTCTTGAGCATTGACATATTGCAACCATATTATGATTGAGTAACAGGCCAAAAATAAATATACTTCATTAATACATTTATGCAATTTTATTTTTGGGTTCAGAGGTGTTGGGATATTCTTATTAGAGGATTACAATACTGTAAAATATGCTAATAAATAATGCATGATATTAACCGTTTTCGTTGTATAATATTTCAATAAAATATTAAAACACATAATTTTCTTTGGTAGAAAAATTATGTTTTTGTTGATAACTGTTCGGGTGTATTTATTAATGGTTTGATTTGTTTTGGTTTGGTTTATGGCATATCAACCATTGTAGGTTTATTAATGTCAAATCCATTTTTATTCATATACACAGTTCCATTTCAAACAATTCAGTTTAGTATAAATATACAGTTTAAATGTCAAAACAGTTCTATTTCAAACAATTGAGTTTAACATAAGTACATAGTTAAGTTCTATTTGACCCATAGATGAGACCTTATCAGGCGTTACCACTCCATGCTAGAGTGGACCTCGGTAGATGGCAATAAATGGGTACCCTGCATCCCCCAAAGCTTCAGCTTTACTGAAGCTTCACCAACAGATTGTTTTGTGTCATATCCAGGACACCAATCGTTTGAGGATTATTAAACCTTCTGCAGAGATACAGTCGGTGTATTCTGCAGCCACCATCGACTGGGCCAATTTATTTAGGGGTAATATTATATATCAGTCACGACGCATGTTGACTTTGTCTTTGCTACTCGAACTTATATACGTATAATATCAACGATATTAAGCACTCTTTATTCATGAATATACCAAACTATATCACAATATATATATATATATATATATATATATATATATATATATATATATATATATATATATATATTATTCGGTCCAGTTAAACCGGAGTCGGGAATTATTCCGTCAGGACAAAAAATCATTCAACTATGAATATTTCAATTTTCCTGGTAAAGAGCTCAATGTAACTGACATCACAGAGCAATAATCTCTTTAAGAAAAACAAAAACCCATCATATAGGATTATAAATTTATTTCCATTCTGTTATGGGTATTGATATGAATCAATAACACCAACAAAAAAAAATAGGACTTCTTCAGATCTGGGAGTGGGGTAGAAGAGGGTGAAGAGTTTTTTTGTTTTTTTTTTAATTCTAAATGCATTTCAACTTAAAACTCTATATTTAATAATAATTCAGGGAATTACAACATTCCTTAATAACCTTACCTAAGGATACATTAATACTTATCTTAAATTAAATTCAAAATTTAAAATTAAAATTTTAAAATCAAAATTTATATTCGAGCCAATTAATTCAGTTACCCTTCCATTGAAAAGTACGTACATATCACATGGTTTCTTCTCGTGTTTTTATTTTATTTTATTTCATTCATTTCACCTCAAATCTCAAATTAATCCTATGTTTTGGTAAATTAAACATTATCTATGATAATTTTTCTATAGTTTAAATTTATTCCTATCTACAACTAACTATTAATTCACATCGCTGATTTAATAATTTTTCAAGGTCTGGGTATATCATTATTTGTATTTTTCTTCTAGGCACAGATTACATCTACTATCAAAGCATTTTTTAGTATTCGACTTTTTCAATATGGACCATTGAATCTCAGGGGTTAAACCTTTATTTTTCAAACTCCAAAAATGCTTAGAGATGGTTGTTTGGTTTTTCAGATATTCATGGGAGAAAAAAAATTCTGATTAGCGTATCTAGATTTCCATTTCGTCAAGGAAATTCCTATATAAGTTTTCCTATCCTTAACATTTTCTTTAGGGTAAATGATTCCTTGGTATACTACATTATCTAAGTTACATAATTCATTCTTGGGACAATTCATTCGAGTTTTAAAATTACATTCGTTTTGTTTACTATTACTATTATTATTATTATTCGTTCGGTCATGAAATTCCTTAATTATCTCTTTATTATGATTATTGATTATTTGAAAAATATTTTTCGTGCAGGAGTAACTGATTTTTCACGTTTTACAATTAAATACTTTATGTAGTATATTATTGTGTTTAAAGTGCTTATCTATCAATTTCAAAAAGTATTTACCTACATTTATACAAGCTAGTCTACAAAAAGGGGGGTTAAACCATATAATTTTTCTTTTTCTATTTTATTATTTGATGAAACTTCTATTTTGAATCCTAAAAACTTAAAGGCCCTTATAATCTCCTTTTGTATGTGTGATCTATTTGGGCCATTACTATTTGGGATATATATTATCCCATCATTATGAGATAAACCCATCTGTTCGGGGCTAAAAATCCTACTAAGTATATCTAATATATATAGACCCACAAGGGTAACTAAATTAATAGGCTCGAATATAAATTTTGATTTTAAAATTTTAATTTTAAATTTTGAATTTAATTAAAGATAAGTATTACTGTATCCTTACGTAAGGTTATTCAGGAATGTTGTACTTCTCTAAATTATTATTAAATCTGGAGTTTTAAGTTGAAATGTATTTAGAATTTAAAAATCTAAAAAAATGTATGTACTATAATTCCAAACGGTAAGAAAAACTAAAAACCGGAAGTGGGCTAAATGGGGAAGAAACTCTTCACCCTTCTTCAACCCCCTCCCACCCTTCCTTCTTGTGTCTATTCTGAATTATTTTATACATTAGATCCAAAGAAGTCCAGTTATTTTGGTGTTATTGATTCATATCAATACCCATAACAGGATGTAAATAAATTTATAATCCTAATGTGACCGGTTTTTGTTTTTCTTAAAGAAATTATATATATATTTATATATAAACACTTTCTCATGTGTTAACTGCTGAGACGAAACATGAACATCTACCTAATTAGATGCTGCTCTTGTATGTAGCAGCAAAAACGTCTTTACAGATTGGCATGCTTTTTTTTTTATCAGCAATGAAACTCTAATGGATCTGGTGCTCAGTTATTACTAGAATGTTCTTTCTTGTTAGCCACGCGCACTGGAATCGACCGAGTGAATTTGATGGTCCGGAATATCCTGCAGATGCTCAACAGAATTGAGGCCTGAGGTATTTTATAAACAATGCAACAGCGCAGAATTCTTAATATTGCATAAAGTTCGCGCAATGTGACAGGGTGAATTCTTGTAATGAAAGATATTACTACTAGCGAAGAAGACGAATGTACATTTGGTTGCACTTGCTTTTTAATGATATTGAGGTCGGTGGTATACCACAAGTTACTTTCAATTTGTATATTATAACCGAAGAGTTTCTGACAACCAATGCTTCCCAAAATATCACACTGTCTACTCTTACAGTTTATTTTTCCCCAAAGAAATTTGTGTGCCATATATTTTTTCATTGCATAACATTGCAATATCGTCCACATTTTTCTGGTAAAGAGGAGAACCATAGGGGCTGGTTTTTTCTCTCTAATGATACATAGTTCTGGTCCCATTCATTTGTGACCATTGAAAATTCTTTCAGTGATGTATATTGGCCACCACGGGTACTCGAACCAGCTGCTACCTATATCGTATCATACGTAATAATAACTAACATCCTTGATAGGAAACCCTCCGTAGACTTTTAACTTTAATTCGTCCTGGTTTCCCAATGCCTTCTTGATTGTTGCGTCTATTTTTCTTCTCCGAATAATGCCCATACCCACTCACCCAAATAGGACTTGAACAGTCTACAAGTTGGGCCGTTTCCGAAAAAAGTCTTACCACAATTTTTCTGGTCATAAAACATTCGCTAAAATTGTTCCTCATTATTCTCTTCAAAAACACACAAACTTTGAAAGTCAGTTTTGAAAGCTAAAATATCATTTTTAAGTTCTTGATAAGGATATCAGTTAAGTCTTTAATCGGTGGTGCTCCTACAACTTATATAAACAGGAAAATCATAACAATTTTTTCGGTAACATTTACGCAGCTACCCTATGTATCCGGTTTTCCTTCAAATGTAAATGAACAAACAAAAGAAATATCATTACTTGGCGATCGACTTATTAGACATTTTATATTATCACAATTCTCAGTTAAATTAATTGACAATACAGTAAAGAAAATGCCTTCTCCACATTATTCAGCATATGTATTTTAGCAGTTGTGTGTGGGGGTGAAGTTTATGCAATTTTTCTCACATGAAAAAAGATCAATAAATTGGTTGCACATACGCTCATTGCTGCTTATTAAATCAGATAATGCAATAAATAATAAATAACTTAACAAATTCATGAACAATGTTTTACGGAAAAATGGGAAAACCAAACCAAAAGGATTTTTAAATATTTTCTTATAATTGTTTATTCCCGCGTTAATTTTTGGATGAATTATTTTTTAACTACTTTTCATCTTATTTTAATCCAAATTTAATTTTTGTTTTTGTGACAATGGTAGTTTGAGTAGCTATAAGGTTTCCTTTGCAGATGATTAAACAACGTTAATTGAAAGTTTTAAAGACATTACTCCACATTGAAGAGCAGTGAAAAAATTACCAAGTTTTTTCGAAGTTCACATATCAGAAGTTCATATAACAAGTCATTTCCGAGTATTGAAAGTACTGACAATGAATATGATGTACATGAGTGAAGCAGTTTTGTCCTTCCAAATACTGCCTGACACTTCATAATAGACAGGTGACAAAAGCCGTTTGGTAAACCGGAAATAAAACGAGGAAATTAGCATGAATAAAAAAAAATCGTTTGACTAAATTATCAAAGAAATTAGCAAAATAAAAGTTTAATATAAACTTTACTACGTTAAGTTGTGATTTGAATGTTTTTATTACAACGCAAATAGAACGTCATCATCATCCTCATCACGTCGTGCTGCCAGCATGGATATCCCGGACCCTCTCTTGCCACTCCTCCCCATCGTTCATCGCTTCTGACAGGCCCTCAGGGTTACATCCCGCATCCTCACAGAGCTGCTGTATGTAGGTTCAAACTGGTCGTCCTGCTTTTGCTCGGCCATATGAGGGGGTCCATAGGAGTACATCACTTACGAGCTCGTCCCTGCTTCTCCAGTAGTGTCCTGCATGTCTGGTTCGTCTAACCTTGATAATTTTCGTGATGCGACGTTGGTGGCCGTACAGTTGGTGCTTTGTGGGGTGTTTCCTCCAGGACTTGTTCAATATTGCTCGCAGCATTCTTGTGTAGTTGCAGTCTAGCTTTTTCTCCAGCCATTTAGTTAACGTCCATGTTGTACATCAAATATAGCAGTATTGAAACAACTGCTACTTGGAAGAAACTGCGTTTCATCTTATCGGTTAGGTCTGATTTCTATATGACCGATAGTTTATCGATTGCTGTCCATGCCTTCGTGTCAATGTCTTTTTCGGTTGATGAGACACTGCTTCCTAGGTAGGTGAAATTGTCTACTAGTTTCAGAGAGCTACCGCCTAGTGTGAAAATGTCACCTGTTTGATTAAAGCACATGTATTCCGTTTTGTGTGCATTGACATGGAGGCCAATGCCTGCAGTGGCTCGTTCCAGAGTATGCAGTAGTTTTTTGGCTTGAACGGTTGTATTTGCCGAATCGCTATGTCATCGGCGTAGTCGGCGTCGGTAATTGTTTTTATGGGGTACCTTCTGCTTCTTTTCTTTGTCAGTTCGAAGCCTTTTTTATATTTTATCAATCGATATTCTAAGCACATAGTCTAGACAGATGATAAAGAGGTATTGGGCTAGTGTGTCCTCTTGCAATACTTCTGCTACAATGTCGAAGTAGTCTGTGTCTCCATCCGGTGAACGTACTTTCACTTTGGTGTTTCAATAGAAAATCGTTATTTCTGCGACGGTCTCTTTTGGTATGCCGTATGCTAGTAGAATTTGTTCCATCTTCCCTCTGTTAATGGAATCAAAGGCCTTGGTAAAGTCGACAAATAGTATTGTCGCCTATAGGTTTTTTGCCTGTACGCCTTCAAAGGTTCTACGGATAGTCAATATTTGTGAGGTTGTCGTTCTATTTCTTCGGAAGCCATTTTGGTTTTTCCTAAGAATGTTGTCAATTTTGGGTTCTATGCGGTTTCGTAGTATGGCATTGTATATTTTGACTGCTATGGATGTAAATGTTATACCTCGGTAGTTCTTGGTTAATCCGAGATCACCCTTTTTTGGGAAAGGGAGGATGCATCCTTTCATCCATCTGTTTATCGGATTTTGATTATAGACTGCGTTACAGTGTCGGAGAAGTATGTCGTTTAATTGTCTGGTCTTCCACACTTCTGGAGGAATTTCATCAAACACTGCGGCTTTCCTATTTTTAACTTTTCTAAGTACTGAGTCGAGTTCTTCTTGAGTAAACGGTCCTTGTTTAATTTCTAATTGCTTCCTAATAGTTCTGGTGATTGGTCCATGCGTAACTTTCGGTGGGTTTCCCAAGTAGATTCTCGAAATGCTATTCCCACAGTTTTATTCTTTCTTGTTGGTTTGTAGCTTCCAATTTAGCTTTGGTAGTGCTCTTCCTTCTACTCACTTCGTTTATCCTTTGCCACGCTATCCTAGATTGCCTATCTTCCACTGAGTCGTTCGTTGGGGTCTTCCTATTGCATTTGGAGGCAATTTTCACGTTTGCACGTTTTTCTCTAACTGCTAACTTTTCCCATGGGACTCTAGATTTAGTCATAGGTTTTGTTGGAATACATTTCACTGCTGCCTCGAAGTGTGCGTTGACAAAATCCTCATATTCGTCATTTGGGGTACGTTTTTCTGTCTTCTCCTGTAGTACATCGAATCTGTTTCTCAATTCTAACACATTTATCTCTAATATCCCTGTCGTTAAGAAGGGCCGAGTCATAGTGTTTGGTGATCGCTGTTTGTGTGGCGTTCTTTCGAAAACTTAGTCGTATTTTTGCCGTGACTATTCAGTGATCGGAGGACACACCATCGAAAGAGGTGTATGCCTCGCATTTCTTTACGCAATTTTTTCATTTCTTGTTTATAAAGATGTAGTCAATCTATGCTTTATTATTGTTTGCGTACATGTAGGTCCATAATTTTCCCTCTCTTTTTTGAAAGTTTATATTGAGGCATGTTAATCTATTTTCTATCATGAAATCTGTAAGATATTGTCCATTTCTGTTTGACGTGTTGTATAGGTTGTATTTGTTGTTTAACAACTTTTAAATAATGAAGACTTTCATTTGAAAAATGCAAATCACAATATATTTTTAATGAGAGAAAAGTTGCTAGGTTTCCTTTTGAAGAGAATTTATTTATTACTACTTTCTTTTTGTCATACTTAAGCAAAAATAAAAATTCGACAACAAATAAAACCTCAAAATGTAAACTCTATAGAAGAAAAAGGCTAAATACTTGTAACGAAGAGACCCTAAAATAGGACTAACAAATTTCTATGGAGAAAAATTACAATAAATCAAGTCATATTTACCTAAGGAATGACAACGTGTTTTTTAAATGACTCAATCAATAATTGATAACAGTACTAAGATATATTTTCATTATAACATGTAAAGAGAGACACGTGCAAATAGAGACACGTGTTAATAACCAAGAAGCAGACATTACCAGCTATGCAAATATCACATGTCAGGAAGTGACAAAACACCGTCAACTGGTGGGAGTGTTGTATCAACCGCATATCAATCAGTCTACAACTTTAACAAGCTTAGCTAATGTCACAAACACAGCTCGGATGGAATCTCCATTCAAGCTACTTACGCGACTCAAAGTGAATTAAAACTCATTGTATATACATATATATGAATGTGTGCGCACTATCCTATTTTCACGTATATATGCTTAATGTAAGTAAACTAATGATTATATGTAGATATTTTTTATTTCAATAATATTGATGACATTTTATACAACTAATAAGATTGATTTAAATGTTATAGTTGAATAAACCTGTTTTATTGCTACCAAGTTTTAAGCTAAGCATGGACGGATTTCAGTATAGAGAGCACTGCTCAAATATCCCATGCGTAATCTACAGAGTATAAATCTTGATTTTAGAAGATACTTTTTTTAAAAATTGGATTCGCTGAAACCATCTGAGTTCTTTAATATGAATGTTATATAATCAAGAAAATTTACATTTTTAACTAATTATATGGTTTGTATTTGTAATCTATCTTTGATGCAGATAACGCCAAGGCCAAGTTATCCTCGTAAATACACCTGCGCAAACCGTATGTTAGCTACATAGTCTAAAAAGGCAGCGAGAGACATTGGCCCATACCTGAACTCAGATAAAAGTGAGTTCATGTTTTTTAAACATGGTGGTACCGTCTCCACTTTAAATTAAAAGATTTTAAAATTAATTGACCGTTTTGCATACCTCAAAAGTAATATTTCATCTACTAAAAACGATATCAACATACACACAGGAAGGTCATGGGCTGCTATTTACAAGTTATCAGCCATATAGAATCGAATCTCTGATAAAATAAAACGGGATATCTTCTAATTTAGAGTCGTGTCGTATTACTGTATAGCCAACTGGACTCTAAAGAAGCGATTGGAGAAAAAAAGCTATATGGAAATTACCCAAGGATGCTGCGTGCTGTTTTGAACAAACCCGTGAAGCAGTAACCTAGAAAATAGCAGCTGTATGATCACTTACCTTTCATTTCACAAACCATCCGAGTAAGACAAGTGTTATGAGTTCAAAAGCAAGATCTTCCTATTAACGTCTACGTATAGACCCACCAAGATTAAATGACCAACGAAGAAATATTCATCAACTCTGTGTGAACAGTGGATTAGGGAGTCAATGGATTCCATGCAGTTATCACGGCTTGATGATGATACAATCATTAGTTGCACAGACTAAAATTTACCAACGAAACTTGTATAAGATGCAGCTTAGCTTTTTACAACTCAATACCAAATGAGAAAAAGCAAATACATGTTGTTGCAAGTGAAGTGAGACTGACTTCTCACCATCCTTGAATGTCAACATTCGAGATATCGGTTTAATTAGGTTCAAACACCTGCCATTGGCACTTGAAAGAATCCCACAATCATCCGATCGACCAAGCAGACCTAACATAATTTCTTTTTGTGAAGAAAATATATAAAAGATTTGAGAAAATGTTTGCCAATAAAACTTTAAAAAAACAATAAAGAAATGTTCTATTTAATATATGTTTGTTTTTAATCGAGAAATAAAGAACTTACTTAAAGTATACAAAAGAAAAAAGTACAAACTAATTTGAGTTTTGCACCAACTGGTCTTTAAATTTCTAAAAGATTTATCCATGTATAATGACCAAAAAAATATTTGGAAGCATTTAATATTGCTCTCCAAGTTATATTTTTAGATAAATAAATTAATGTCGTATAAACAAATAAAAGGAATTATGTTTTTATGTCTACTTTTTAAATAGAAACTCTATGATAAATGCTCATGAAATTAAAATTGTTCAAAGATTTAGATTTAGTTTCGAACTGTGTAGACTCGATTTTGGCATTCAAAAGTAATTACAAAAATAATGTATCCATTTGGTCAAAATCTAAATAAACAAGAAAGAGAAACGTCTCATCAAACTTATTCCTGTTGATTCTATTTGATTTCGTTTTATATAATTTGATTTCATATAATTTATGATATTTGGAGAACTCCATATATATATATATATATATATATATATATATATATATATATATATCAACTTTTTTGCATTAAAGTTTCATTCTATTTTTTACCATTGCTTCATTCTGCAAAATATTAACATCCAAAATAAAATCTACTTGTGTTTATCAGATAATAAGAGAACAGAGGGCTGTATGAGGTCATTTGTTTTACATGATATCTGATGTATATATGATAAATAATATTTCCAATGAGGATACATTGATTATAAGCTGAACCAACCGGAAATTTTTCCGTGAAATTAAATATATCATTCCTTAAATTACTCAGCAAATCTAAAATCACAGTGTGAGTTTATATTGACGTTATTTATGATTAATAAAAATGTTCTAATTTTTAAAAAAAAACTTGTTACTCAGTTTCATTCGTGAATGTTAATTGCTCATTTTATATATTATTCTGATCACGTGTTCCTTTATTTATCTTCATCATCATCATATCGTGCTAGCAGCACGGATATCCCTGACCCTCTCTCGCCACTCCTCCCTATCGTTCATCGCCCTAGGTAGGTCTTCAGGACAACAACCTGTATCCTCACATAGCTGCTGAATGTACGTTCGTGCTGGTCGTCCTGCTTTTGCACGGCCGTGTGTGGGGATCCATAAGAGTACATCTCTTATGAGTTCATCTCTGCTTCTCCAGCAATGTCCTGCATGTCTGGTTCGCCTAACTTGAATAGTTTTCGTGATAGGGGGCAGGTGGCCGTACAGTTGGTGTCTTGTGGGGTGTTGCTGCCAGGACTTGTTCAGGATTGCACGCAGCATTCTTGTGTAATTGCCATCTAGTTTCTTCTCCAGCCGTTTTGTTAGCGTCCATGTAGTGCATCCATATAGCAGTATCGATGTGACCGCTGCCTGGAAGAAACTGTGTTTCATTTTATCGGTTAGGTCTGATTTCCATATAGTCGATAGCCTATTGATAGCTGTCCATGCTTTCGTTAACCTCGTTTCGATGTCCTTTTCGGTTGATTCGACGCTGCTTCCTAGGTACGTGAATTTGTCTACTAGTTTAAGAGGGGTTCCTTCTAGAGTGGAGATGTCCCCCGTTTGGTTATAGCACATATATTCCGTTTTGTGTGCATTAACATGGAGGCCTATGCTTGCTGCTGCTCGTTTATTTATCTTAGTGAATGGAAAATCAAAATAAATCGAAAAACCAATTGATCTTTTATTTGATAATTCATGTCTTGTTGGAATACTTATAAAATACTAAACCAAAATGAGGCGCGTGTTGCATAATGGTTATCATCTAAGAAAATCCACACAGCAAGTTCAAGTTCTGGACGAAATTGCACTTTCCTTAGCATTAATGCCGTGAGAAAAGCATTCATCCATGTCTTTTTTGTGGAAGGTTTGGGT
>OY757904.1:3677577-3915077 GCA_963585895.1 Sepioteuthis lessoniana | reverse complement strand
ACAGCCCAAATATTACTCACTATAACCACATGGCATTATGCAGTGACTTATTGACAATATAATCACAACAATTTAACACTCTTTGATGTGAGATGCGATAAAACTTTTTCAATACACCTAATTAGATAAATTCTGCTATTCACCAGATAAATATATCCCAGTCAACTGAGGCTGTAAAATACGCCAGTTGTATCTCTGCAGATGGGTAAGATCACCCTCTAACGACAGTCATGAATATGACACTAAACAATCTGATGGTGAGGCTCCAGTTCGGAGGGTTTGGAGGATGTGGAGTACGTTTTCATTGCCATTAATCCCAGGTCCACTCTAAATCTGGAGTGGAAGAACCTGTTTGAGTCCCATCTATGAGTCAAACAGAACTGTTTAACTATAGAACTGTGTGCAAACAACAAAAAGAAGTTGAATTGAATTGTTGGTGTCACATAGCAATACTTGGAACACTTCAACAATGCACAACGAATGAATAATGTTGAAAAGAAATAGCAGTGTTAAATGGCAATACTTGAAACCATTTAACTGTGTTTAAATAAAATTATTAGTGTTAGATCGTAATGACTAAAACCGTTAAACTGTTTACAAACAAATGACCGAGTTAGTTTAAATTTTATCAATCAACAGGTCATTTACAAATCACACACACACACACACACACACACACACACATATATATATATATATATATATATATATATATATATATATATATATATATATATATATATATATATATATATACGAGGATCATTAAATAAGTTTCTGGACATTTTTTGTATGGGCACTTTTATTGATATTACACACATAAAACTCAAGTCCCCTTCGAAGTAATCTCCTCCGGTTGCAATGCACTTGTTGTATCATTCCAACAATTCTGGAAGGCCTCATGGAAGTCCTCTTGTGGGAGCGTGTCAATGACCTTCGTCACAGCCTCTTTCATCTCCTCAATTGTCTCATAACGACAGCCTCTGAGCTTAGGGAATAACCAAAAGTCACAGGAATCAAGGTCTGACTATAGGGAGGGTGAACAACTGTCTTGATGCCCATTTTGCTCAAATAGTCTGTGACAAGGATGGAGATGTGGGCTGGTGCATTATTCTGGTGGAAATGCCACTGACCCGATTTGAAGATTGCTGGCTAATTCCCAAGGAACTCCCTTAAAACCTCAACATAGTAACCCTAACCTTAGCCCTAACCCTTTGGCCAATCAACTGTGGTGAATTGACTTCCTTACTCCTCCCACACCTCTCATCATCCCTTAAAGACTTCCTGGCTTCCTTGAATCTCTTATGCTACTCAAAAACTGATGCTTGTTTCATGTAAGATGATCAAAAAGCAGTCTGAAGCATTCCATACGCTTCTGTGGTATTTTTTCCAAGTTCAACACAAAATTTTATTGCATATCGTTTTTCTAAAATGTCCTCACATCCAGTTTGCATTTTTGAAATTCACCAGCTGTGACAATCAGGCTTTAGTAGGGTGTATTCCAATTGCTGCTGTAGCTGTTCATTTGAAGCTGACATCATAAAAATTGGTCAGTCATCTCATAAGATGTATAGCAATAACATACTGAGAGTCGACGACAATTTTAAATGCCTGTACAAGAAAAGTCTGGAAACTTATTGAAGTCACCACATATATATATATATATATATATATATATATATATATATATATATGCCTCTGTGTGTGTGTGTGTGTGTGTGTGTGTGTGTGTGTGTGTGTGTGTGTGTGTGTGTGTGTGTGCTATCAATTTTTCTCTATTCGCCTAATGAATAGAGTGTCCGCCAATGGCCCGGAAGACATGGGTTCAATCCCAGATCGAGTCATGCCAAAGACACAAAAATGGCACTTGATCCCGTCTTGATTAACACTTAGCATTATAATGTACAGATCAAGAGCAAAGTGGAGCAATCTAAGGAAATGAGTAGCGCCCTCTCCATCACCTCGATGTTGTAGCTATTGAAAACGAAGCCTTAGAGTCGCTCTCGAATACGGTCGGCAACTTTATATATATATATATATATATCAATTTCGTTGGATTAAATTTGTGTATAACATAGCGGACCAATCACTTGAATAATTCATTTCATGATTAAAACAATAACTTTTGCTTCGTGTGTGTGTGTGAGAGAGAGAGAGAGAGAGAGAGAGAGAGAGAGAGAGAGAGAGAGAGAGAGAGAGCATGTTTGTATAATTTCTATTTGTATTGAGTATAAATATGACTATGCTTGCAAATACAATATGTATGTTTCAGTGTAACATTACACAGATTTACTATAATTTACTGCAATTCCATTTTTCTGGACAGTGTAAAACAATTTCATGTTTCTTGACAGTGTAAAACAATCCCATGTTTCTTGACAGCATATATCATCCTGACAATACCTTACTTATAGTTATCCCGAGTATTGCATTTTGCTACATATCCTGAAATTCTGTTTGTTGTGAACAAAGTAGATTGAATATTTTACTGCTTTGTAGAATTTAAAGGCGAAAGTAAGAGTATGAAGATATGCCATGCTGGTTCATTTTGATTACTTGAATTTCATTTTGTTCTAAATTATTTAGGCATTGTAACAAATCCTTTTATTTTAGGTATCTTGAAAACAAGCTTGGATGGTCTCCTGGGCCTGGTATGGAAACACATCCAGATATAATGGCTTTGACGATCATCTTATTTGCCACAGGAGTTGCAATGATTGGAGCAAAGGTAAGGAGAAGTAAAAGTTTCAGATATTAAATTTCTCTTATTCACACTTTCGTAGCTTTCATATTTATCGTGATTATAATAATTAGATGTTATTATTTACTAAACTTTGATTACTCAAGAGGCCTCATATTGTTCGTGTACCTGCTGTTCTAAGTGGTCACCAATGTAAGTATCGAGCAAAATCATCATTGATTACTTTTGCATATCTAATGAAAACTCATGTTTTCAGAATTACATTGATCATCGTTTTAACAAACGTTTGATTTTACATTGAGTGTATTTGAAGATTTGAAAAATAAATACGAAATATCAAATTCCGAATAAATTAATTGTTTCAAAAATTGAATAAATGAATTAATAAAAATCTTTGTAAAATGTTATATTCCTGTTAAGGGGTCACTATATCTTGAGTGTTTTTAAAAAAATTACTTTTCACTTAGTAAAGGATCTATTTTTTTACAGCATTCATATTTACCTGATAAAATAATATCATGAACATGTGGAACTCGATGATGTCGCTAATGTACCAATTATTTGTGATTCTCTGTTTCTCTGCAATTTGTAAATACACAATTATTGGAAAGAATATGACGTTCATATTTTATTTTAACTAATAGAGACCATTAGTTACTTCAAGACTCGATCTTGAACACTCTGACTGTGTACTTCCTAATCAATAACAATATTTTGTATCGTAATTTCCATCATGTAATATTTTAGTAACATTCAACGCGATGATGATTCGCAAATGTCTGTAATTAAATATGAATATTTCTTAAGCGCAATCTTTTATCGAGGAGTTAATCATTTGTGATGCAAAATTTTACTCAACCATAACATCTTAGTTCCCAATCCTGATCTAATAACGAGAAAGTATAATATTTATTACAACAACAAAATGTAGACAATGATTTGTCGTGAATTTTATCCGGTTTGTTACTCTACATCCCATTACTCTCCAAATTATTCCACTTAGATTGCAGAACACTAAAACAAACATATAATCAACAAAAGTAAGCATAATTGACTAAAACTTGTCTTTTAATAACGATGAAGTTTGATTGTATTATCAAATACTCGTAAGCTTCCTATAAACTACGTTTCTCTCTCTTTAATATTGATCTGATTTTAGAATAAATTATTTTCCTTCTTAGAACGACAGTCACAACTAAAACAGGTAAATCTGATTTTTTTTTTTTTTAGATTTTTTTATAAAATAAATTTTGGCGATTTTCATTGAAAAATTCAATCGAAATATATCAAGAAACAATTGTACCATATTTATCTTTTTATCATAAAGACTGATATTATCGATATGGTCTGTGTCTTTTTTTTTTTGGATTGCTTTCTTTTTTTTATTTTTGTTTTGTTTTTTGACTTTTTACTTTAATGTAACAGCTTGTGGAAGACAGTCTGCCGTAATGCAATGATTCGTTTGTTAGACTACAAAACATTGTAATCCTCTTTATAAGGAAATTCCTCAAGCAACGTTGATATACAGTATAATAACAGCATTGAGAGAGAAAATTAAAAGTTATGTGAGCCGACTTAAAGAAGCCAAATAATGCAAAGATTATTAGAGAACTCTTCCTATCGATAAACTGAAAACAAATAGTTTCTTCTATACTTTACGTCTCTTATAAATAATTTGTAATGTAGTGTTTTCTTACGCCAAGTCATCTAAGACCATCCATTCGTTTTACTTCCATGATAAGACAATATAATTGTTTGTCATACATTTCTAAATGTAGCACGCTTGCCTTTTGTGTTAAAACTGACCACACGCCTTTGATTGATGGTGGTATTAGATGACAAAATCTATCAGAGCATAATTATGCCTGACTAGGTTACTGGATAAAATGGCGCCCATTCAGCTGACGATACACTTTACTGAATAAATTGCTCACAACTTAATGATGCAGGCAGGAAGATGTGGAATTGAATTAATGGCAGAAATCAATTCTCGTTTTTCAAATTTTCAAGTACATGTTTTATACAAAGGTTAGTTCGTGTGTGGTGGGTTGAAATACTCTCTCTCTATCTATCTATCTATCTATCTATCTATCTCTTTCTCTCTGTCTCTCTCTCCCTCACGCACATGCATATACAATCATTCAGTCACATACACACACACGCATATACGAAATGATATAAAAAGTTTTTAACAATTACATATAAACCTACATACATAATTACACATAAAAACATGAACTTCTATGCAATGCTTTGGAATATGAGGAGCCAGGATAAATATATATATATATATATATAAATATGTATATATATATATATATATATATATATATATATATATATATATATATATATATATATATATATATATACTAAATGGATTATTATCTCACTTTGTTTATCTTTTCTGTAACTCTTGGTTTCATATGTTTGATCAAGCTAAAAAAAAGATACTCTGACAGAAACTTAATACTTTTTTTATGTGAATGTCGATGTGTGTGTTTGTGAGTGTATATATGTGTTTGCACATATACGTGTGTGTTAGTATAATGATATGTAAGAGAAATTCTGTTCAGGTGAATTACTGTAATAGCAACAAAAATTATTGCTTTTTTGGTGAAATAAATTAAACTTATACTTACAGAATTTATTCCGTTTTTATCGAGCACAGATTCTATTCACTTTCTTATTCGATAGTTTTGGGGTGTTTTTTATTTGTTTGATTGTTTAGTTTTTGTTCTTTTTCGTATATCCTTTTCCTCATACATTGATTGTGTGTATATATATATATATATATATATATATATATATATATATATATATATATATATATATATATAATTACAGCGATGAATGTTTTTATTGGTCTTAACTAGGACTAAACAGCATCTTATTTATATCTTATTCAATAGGCCTTCTCTATGCAAACAAAACCCTAAACACTCTTCGAATTTATTAGGAGATATCCCGTGCTTGACTTAAAGTGGTTTTAATTTTTTCTCCCTCTCCCCTTGTCTTGCTATCATTTTTATTTTCACCCCCACCCATTTTACTTAATCTTATTTACATTGTTTTAAACGACTTCTGAAAGCTGTCGCTTGACAAATCTCAGATGAAAGGGCCTTTGCGATTTCAATAAAATTTCTTCATATTGTAAACCTTCTATTTTCGCATATGTTTCTAGGTATTTGTCATTTTTAAATTGGCACGTACCAACAATTTATTTATCTATCTTAAGGGTCGATACAGCCCATATATAATATGCAACCTTCACAAAATAATTCACTTCCGACATAGAATAATCGGCCTACAGTATAAGATCCAATTCCTTCAATCTTGTATAAATAATAAAGTTGCCCCTGATTATATTTCAAGACACATTTCTAAAATGAAATGCCGCAACACAATTAATGTTGAACGTGCTTTTATAAAAGATGAAATTGTCTTTTATTCTGAGTATATTATTTCTCTTAAAACCCGTTTGCATACATTTTGGAAGAAAGCTTGGGCATCTCTTAGCTTCTTTGATATATTTCGCTTCTCTAAATACCTGTCTAATACTGGCAACAAAATTAAGATAAGAATCTTGATAAAAACAAAAGTTTCTTGCACTTCCTTATTAAAAGGAAGTTTGGTTGTGTGCTAACATCCGACAAACATGTATTTAATTTTTCTTCTTATGTTTTGTCCGATTGTGAAAATTTGGTTTTGTCGAGAGGATTGAATTTTTGTATGTACTTCCCCACCTCTCGTAACTTTGACTCTGTTACGATTTTTTTTCTGAGTTATTGTTTTTACAATTACTTAAACTCTCTCCAGCGTCGCAACAAAATTTGTCTCATTTGAAGACTCGCTTAGCCGACCAAGCAAATGGACTTATTAATACTACGGTCAACTCTAGTGGATTCTTAAGGCAGAAAAATCATTTTGAAGTTGCTAAATGCTAAAAACAGATTTCTGATATTTTAATCACTAGACCTGATAAAGGTGCTGGCGATGTGATCCTGAATCGTACCGATTATATAACTAAAATGGCAACCATTTTGAACGATACTACTTCATTTCTAAAAATTGGTAATTTATCCTTTAATGACATCCATGAGTTGGAAATTAAGTTACAGAAACGGTTTCTTGAATTGTTCAAAAAAATATTATCCTTAGAGAAGTCTATAAGTTAATTCGTCCAATTGGTTCGCAAAAACTGAAAATATATGGATTACCTAAAATTCATAAATCTAATATTCCTTCGCGACTTATTTTGTCTATGTGCCATTCAGTAAAATATTCATAGGTGAAATGGTTAATTCAATTACTAAATTCTGTTTTAACATTTTACTCATGATTTTGGGTGAACGATTCATTTACTTTTTTTTCCATTATTCGTCAACTCTCTCCTTATGTTGACTCTCAATTCATAGTTTACTTTGATATTACTTCACTGTTTTCTAATGTTCATCTATATGAAGAAATTTCTATTTCTAGGGACTTTTTATATCGCAGTCCGTTAACATGTGTTCCTTCTTTCCCTGAAAGTGCTTTCGTGGAATCGATGGAATTAAATATCAAATCCTTTAGTTTTAAGGACACCATGTACTGTCAGGTAGACGGTATTTCGATGGGTTCTCCCTTGGGCCATATTCTTGCTAATATTTTTGTTGGGTTTTATGAGAAACTTCTCCTTACAGGTTTCCCAAGCCTTTTATTTATTCACGTTACATGAATGATAACTTTGCTTGTTTTAGTTCACGTAATGAAGCTTTTTTTATTCTTCTATTGTTTGAATGACTTACATCCTTCTTTGACCTTCACTATGAATGAAGCGAAAAATAAATTACCATTCTTGGATGCATTAGTTGAAGGCCATTCGTTTGCTTTCGTAGCTTGTATATAAAGAAAGCCTATATTCATCGGTTGGGATGCTTTTACTCCTAATCCAGTATCAAGTGTCTCACATTCAGGACACTTAAGATTTGTTCGAATAACCAGATTTACAGGGGAATTTGATAAGATTGAGTAATGAGTATCTTGTGGAAATCATTGCTGAAATCATTAACAAAACTGTTAATAAGTTTAGGAATAACATCAGCCCACTTGGCTCTTCTAAATGCCCAGTTTATTTTAGATTTCCTTCGATTGGATCTCCTTGCCAGTTGATTGCCGAGAAGGTTTCTTCCTTTGTTACACGCTGTTATAATGCGGCTATGTTTCCAACCATCTTTACTACTCGAGCTGGATTTCGCACTATTCAAAAGGATGTGCTTCCTATCTTCATATAAAGCAATTTGATTTATAAATTTCAATGTCGCTGTAATGCCACATATATAGGGCGCACTTCACGACGCCCTGAGGTTAGAGTTAAACAGCATGTTCCAAGACATATCCATAACCACACAACACCCGGGCTTTCAAAATTGCTCGATTCTGCCATCAATGAGCATTTGAATTCCTTAAATAGTTGTGAAGTTAATTACAGCAATTAGTATTTTGTGGTCTTACATAGAACTAAGACTAAACTACATCTTATTGTCCTAGAGTCTATTCATATTTTATTTAATAGATTGCATAACACTTAAACTTCTCTTTCTAATTTCATATATATATATATATATATATATATATATATAAACAGAGAGAAAGAGAGAGGGGGAATCAATAAAACACTTCTACGAATATAATAAATTTTATTTATTTATATTATGTTAAACTTTATTTATTAACAAGAAAAGTTAAAGCCTTTTTTCCTGATAAGAAAAATATGATAAAAAGAGTTAATATGTCCCAATATAATATTAACAAGAAAAGAGTTAATTGCAGTTTACATTGTTTGAAAACTAGATAATACATTTTGTGTGGGTAAAAGATCTTTGCGTGTGTATGTCACTAAGTAGAGGCGAACTATGTCTATAATAATATGAAAAGCTAGGTTTTATAATCAACTGTAAGGAAAGTTGAAATTAGATACATTTTGAAGGAATTGAATGTTGGAAAGCAATTGAAATTCACTCAATAGATTTAATTACGAAATGAATAACTATAAAAACGAATCTCAATAGCAAACTAAATAGTAGTGTATTTTATCGCTTTCATAATAAGATTTAGATTATCTTCAAATTAGATTTTTAGAAACTAATACTTTTATCTGATTTGTTAAATATGTATTTTAATAATCTTGTTGGCTGAAGATTTCTTAAATTATTTTGGGTTTTGCTTCTTAGTTTTACAAAGCAAATCAAATATTATCTTCTGCAAATTAAAAGTGCTTTCCAAATGATGGTGCAGAATGAAAAAAAAAAATTCAAAAATACAGATTCAAATTTTAAAGCTCTGGGAAGAATCTTTTTGCACCAAAATTAACACTTTTAGTAAAGAAGTCAAGTGATTTTCCATATATATATATATATAGTAAGAGAAAAACAAACGAAGGAAAATATTCACAAAACCGACAAATAAACACTCTCATGCATCCAACTAATTCAATAATTATATACTGAAGTATAGCAATTGTTGAACTGAAAACGTACAACAAATACAAAAAAAATTACCATAAGAAAATTTATAATACACTCCATACGATAAAAAAATCATCTACAATTGCAAAATAAAGCACGAAAATTTCCCAAGCGAAAATTGCCAACAAACAAATTTCGTATTACAAGCCACAGTAAGATCTAAAGACAACACAGAGAAAGAAAAAAAAATATATATATAGGTGAGACAACAGGCACCTAAAAATAGAGGAACAACTCACGTACAAAATATTATTCAGTAATTAAAAAATACAAACACAGCACAACACTTTCTAGACACTTTTCGGGCCTCAAAAATCAAAGCAAAACCACTGAGTTTGATTTGGAAAATGAAAAAATAGATCTAGCTTACGACAATACTTTAAAACGTTGTAACTTTTGCCTCGAAGAAAAGATAGCCATCATCACCTTCTCAAAAAAAAAAAAAAAACTCCGAAATAAGCGATCAGCACACTAAAAAATATGCAGACATCAAAATAAATTTCTACACAGTCACTTTAAAATTAACGTATGGAAAAAATGTAAATAAATAAATAAAGTAAGAAAAAATTAAGAAAAGAAAATGAACAATTAATGGATATAAATAAGCGTAATAAATAAGAGCTAAAATAAATGAAAAACGAGCAGATGAGTAAGTGAAAAACTCTAAAGGAGTAAATAATAATAATAGAAACAGAATCTCTCCAAATAGCAGCACAAAACAACGCCGTAAGAACAAATCATATCAAAGCGATAATAGATAAGACGCAACAAAATAGCAAATGTGGGCTATGTGGTGATAGAGACGAAACGATCAATCTCATAATAAGCGAATGCAGCAAATTAGCACAGAAGAAGTATAAGACTAGACTCGACTGGGTGGGCAAGGTGATCCACTGGGAGATGTGCAATGAATTGAAATTTGACCATACGAACAAGTGGTAAATGCACAACTCAGCATCTGTCCGAGAAAATGGGAGGTGCCCGTGGTGTAGTCGTTATCGACACGGCGACACGAGTTCAAATCCTGGACGAGACTGATTGCATTTCACATAGCACTAATACCCTTGGGAAAGGTATGAATCCAATTATTCTCCCTCCAGCTATGGGTAAATAGTAGGACAGACTAGGTTCTTCAGCCTTGGTTAGGCAACTAGCCTAGGAGAAGGAAAACTCTGAATTCAAACCTGTTAAACTCCGCTTAAAAAAATTGACCTAGTGTCATATCCTGCCCGAGCGGAGGGGTTGGTAAATAGTATCTGTCCGAGAAAATGACACACATAAACTCCTATTAGACTTTGACGTACAGACGGATCACCTGGTCACGGCCAGAAGACCAGACCTTCTCATAATCAACAAAAAAAAAAAGAGAATTCGCAAAATTGTCGACTTTACTGTTCCGACTGACCACATAATAAAACTGAAGGAATGTGAAAAGAGGGATAAGTACCATGACCTTGCTTGAGAATTGAAAAAACTATGGAACACAAAGGTGACAATTATACCAATTGTAATAGGTGCTTTTGGAACAGTAAATAAAGGATTATTCAAGGACTGGAGGACTTGGAAGTTGGCGGACGAGTGGAGACCATCCAAACTACAGCATTATTGAGAACGGCCAAAATACTGAGAAGAGTCCTGGAGACTTGAGCAGACCTGCTGTCACTCAAACTCCAATGAAAGACCATCAGCGTTAGCTCTGATAATAACCCATAAGTTAGAAACTGACATTTAGCAAGCATCATTGACTCTATGTCTATGCTATAATGACTTTTACACACACACACACACACACACGCACGCACATGCACACACACACACACACACACACGCACTAACTCGCACACACATACATGTATATATATATATATGTGTGTGTGTGTGTGTGTGTGTCAATGTGTGTGTGTGTGTGTGTGTAAACATTATATTGAAGTAAGAAGACAAAGTTGTTTTTAACATCGTCAATTGCCACAAGTTTAATTAACTTTTTGGTTGAAGACATTTTCAATGAAATGCTGTCTTAGATAGAGACGTGATATTGCTTAAAATTAAAATGTGTGGGTTGAATTACAGTCGTTCAGTAAATTTGATTTTGTGCCTGCATCTACGAACACATTTACTTTGCATGTGTGTGTGTGTGTGTGTGTGTGTGTGTGTGTGTGTGTGTGTGTGTGTGTGTGTGTGTGTGTGTGTGTGTGTGTGCACGCTGACGCGCATTATCATAATGAGATGTAATTAAAACTGCTTTCAGGGGTATTACTAAAATAACGAAATTAAAACGTATGCACAAACATATTCTGAATTTCTGTTTGATTCCACTGGAATTGTTTCAATCCGAGGCATTTTTCTTAGCCTGTTGCCTGACATCTGAGAAGCTATGACCTATTTTTCCAAATTGAATACTGCAAGATGTTACTGATTTTAATGTTGACGGTAAATCAATGGAACCTCGTTCTCTTCAGGCTATGCAGTTAAAACATGGCTGTGTAAGGTATCGGTTCTTTCTTCACACATCATTAAAGCAAAAGAACAATATACTGATGTTTTAATCATCTAGCTGATTTTATTTTGAATGAATCTTAGAGATTCTGGATATCATTTTATTGATTAAATTATGAATAAAGTATTTTATCCTTTCACTTATCGTAGCAGATATCGCAAGCAGAAAAATTTGACAGTTTTCATACAAAGACCAGCTTATTTGGCTGAAGATCTTACAGATTCCAATGGAAAATGAAAAAATAAGAAAATGGAAATGGGATCTCCGTTATAGCTACCAAACAAAATATTTGATAATATCCTGGAAAGAAAATTCTAACTGCAACCAATGAAAGATTATCTTTCACTTCAGTGTAATAAAGTTGAAAAAAAATGCATATAAATAATTTAGTTTCTAAATGATAATGGACCTTTAAAAATCCTTGACCTGGAATAATTGCTGCATAAAAAGTTTAAAATATATGCAAGAATTAATGCCACATTTTAAATTCTAAAAATCATTTCAGTGGCTTTTCTAGCTTATATACCAAAAACCCTCCAAATAATAAACGGTGAATTTCATATCTTAATTAAAGCTTATTAATAATCAAGATTTTCTATGGATTCCTTTACTTCTAGCTGACATGTCTAAGCAGGAAGCCATATTAATCCAGGGGAAGGAAAGTTTAATTTATGTGTTCATGAACAAATAAACGTTAAAATAACGTAATCTTTGACATAAAAACTCGGAAAACAGCCATTTAAAATATAGTATACGAAGTGGTTATTCGAACAACAAAAATAGAGAAAAACACAAAAAAGGGTTAAAAACTGGGTTTAAAATATTGCAAAACTTTTCAAGTTTAAACACTCTAAACACAGAATCCAGAATCACGCTTGGTGTTATAAACTAGTATACATTAATTTGTATCAGATATGAAAAGGCGAGCTTCTGCAAACTATTTTGAACTATTATTTTTCACAGTTAATCATTTTCCGTTTTTATGGTGTAATACTGAGATTGCTCCCCTAAACATATTGGAGTAATAATAACCATTATTTGACAGCTTTTAATATCATATAGATTTCTATCAATAATTCAATTTCAAGACATCTGATTTATCCCTTTATATATAATTATCTGTAGATGACAGAGAAAACAAACAAGTTAAATATGCGGCGTTCTGTCCAAGATTTCTTTTGCTAAGAGATAAAACCGGTAAAACATAAGACTTTTCATATTCATGATTAATAATCATATATATATATATATATATATATATATATATATATATATATATATATATATACGCAAGTCGTTTAAAGAGTTTTAATCCTTGCACAAAAAGATCATAGCAAAACATTTTTGTTACGACAATACGCCACCACTTATAATAAAACTGGAAAATCTAATTCGAAATTTTCAAGTTTTAAAAAAAGTGGTAGTGTGTTGCAACAACCTATACTGTATTCTTCTTTCTGAGAAATATTTAAAAGATTTTGAATAAGCCTTATATTTCGTGCCACTCCAAAGTATTTGAACAGTTATTGAAATTAAAAAGTACTTGATTTCTTTTCTTTTATTGTTTTTTGTTTTTTGGCTGGAAACATGAAGATAACACAACGAGAAGTAGATTCTATTGCAATGACAATAAAAAAAAACATGCATTAAAAGATGTTTTATGGTTCTTAATGCTAATTTTCTGAAAAATTCTTTTCAAATAATACTGAACTGTTAAATGAAAAAATTATGAATATTTATATTATTCTAATTATTTATTTGCTCATATTGCTAATATTGAAAAATTAGAAATTAATTTTGTACAAAGTCCTATTTGGCCGCTGCAACCTTTGATAGGAAAAAACATGTTTTTCCCTCTTTAAATACTGATAGGTACTACGTTATATTGGGTAATGCTCAGAAACCCTACAGGAAATTATGGTCAAAAGTATTTAAACAATTACAAGTTCTGTTTATGTTTGGCATTTCTTGAATATTTTTAATGATGAATTCATCCGATAGAGCAAAACAATCTTGAACAAATCTGTTTGATAATCATAATAGGATTTATAATAATCTTTTCAGATTTCTTTAGGAATTTAAATCTCCTGGTTATACTTACAGAAAGCTTCTTATATACGAAGATATCAGTAGCACACCTTTACAGCTTCTAAGAGTTGATGTATGTTATGTCGAGATTTGGCATTTGAATTCAGTTAGGACTTTGATGAGTATTCTTTTAGATTTGCATGTCCTTAAACTCTATCACTTATTTGCAAAACAAGGCAAATTATCTTGTTAAAAAAAGATTTTTTTAAATATCATGCTTCTTTCAAGAAAGTAATTTTTGGATGTTAAAAACTAATATATTTCACGGAGTTTGTTGTTTAACAGCTTTGAAACTCAGACAAAAAGTATGGTCTTGCTCTTATATTCTTGCTGGTGGAAAAAAGCTTCTACAAGTTGGGAAATAGTCAATCATTTTTTGGTCTCAGTTTTCTGGTCAATCAGCCATAGCCGAGAGAAATACTAGTGGTTATATGTCCTGAACGCGACTGCGTTTGTCCAGAACACTATTAACGATAGGATCCCAGGGTCAATGCCATCCCTAACATCAAAATGCTTGACATTATAATCCAGTCTTTGATCGATAGGATGGTCTACGTTTTGTTTCACATATGCCAGAATGCCTCAGGAATGGGTTTCCCAGAATTAACTCAAGCTGTTTAAGCTCATCATATGGTCTCCTAGATTTCTTGATTTGAATACCGTAGACAACTACGTCTGCGGCATCGTCAAGAGACAGGCTAAATAGATTTCTTAAAATACCAAGGACATATTCAATTCGGCCATCACGGACATGACCAAGAAGCAAGCACATGATTTCGAAATATAGTCACCACTTCTTAGGCGGAATCAAAACCATCGTCAAAACTGAGAGTGGTTCTGTAGAATTATATTTCTTCTGTTTTTTATGTATACATTTTTTAAAATATGCAGTCACTTTTTTTCTATTTAATAGCCTTATTTTGCTTTACGAGTATCATTTGTTCTCTGTTTATCATATATTTCTTGCAACTGAAAAACGAAATATGTTTATTGTAGAGAAAAATACGTGTAGTTTTTTCTTTCTACCAGGTTGATGTTTATTGGCACGTTATCCTAGAAAACAAAGTAGGGAAATTATAATACGAGAGATATAAGACACTTTCCCACATTAAGCTATTTGTGTTTCTACTAAGGCTTCTCTTAAATATTTATCTTGAAGAAAATGTCTGTCTTTTATCATGTCTTAAAAAGATTGCCTTGTCTCCGACTGATTTTATGTTACGTCAATATATATATATATATATATATATATATATATATATATATTTGAAGATATATGAAGATTGTTGTTGTTCCAACGAGAGAAAAGAAAATATTTTAAATAAATACATCCGCGAATTATTTCAAAGTTTGTATTGAGAATGTTTTTTTTTTATTATTTCTTATATTTATGCACTACACATGTTTCAGTCATTTCCATCTTGTTAAGAAAGTGTTTGATTTTTAAATTTTGGTATGGTGATAAATGTAACTTATAGTAAAGATTATTTTGATTTGTTGTTTTCCTTTTGTTTTATTTCAGTTTTTACGTCTGTGAAGGTTTTATTAGAGTGGATTGTTTATCATGATGTTTTATTGTTTTCTTAA
Source organism: Sepioteuthis lessoniana (assembly GCA_963585895.1). Taxonomy (NCBI): domain Eukaryota; kingdom Metazoa; phylum Mollusca; class Cephalopoda; order Myopsida; family Loliginidae; genus Sepioteuthis; species Sepioteuthis lessoniana. The sequence continues at coordinate 3,899,695 of OY757904.1, read as the reverse complement.
TGACTTTGTAACATATTGACCTTCGACCCGGCCGTTAATCATGAAACAGGTGCATCCGGTCGAAGATATCAAGATATAACCTTGACCGTGGAGGGGTTGAATTAGGTGCAATTGCGACGCCCAGAGGAAGCAGGTGGATGTCAAACAATTATATAACCCGGTGCCACAGACAGTTCGAGTGAGTTGGGGAAGTTAGTTGGAGTTCGAGTTGCAGTGCGAGACAGTGAGAACCAGCTCCCAGCAGAGGGCTTTGACCCTCAGAACTCCCGGTTGAGCAGCCCAGCAGAATAAGAAAGAAGTGCTGCAAAAGACAGAGGAACTTGGGATCAATATGTTGCAGTCAGTTCCATCTCCAGTTCACCTTTCACACACAACCCTTTCGCAACCCTTTCGAATAAAGTATGTGAGGTATATTTTTCTAAAGAAGTGTGTTCGTTAGTCATTATTGCTAGTTATGTTTCCGCATATACATGTATACGTATAGTTGTATCACGGCTATATAGCAAATTTCTTTATTCTTCTTTTTTATTTACTTCTAGTTTATGTAAATATTTGTTGCTTTTTGTGTGCATAAATATATGTATTTTCTGTGTGTGTGTGTGTGTGTGTGTGTGTGTGTGTGTGTGTGTGCACTTATATTTGTATGTACACTTATCTATACAGACACTCTTACACGCATATATTTTCAAGGTTGTTGGGAGAATTTTTAGTCGTTTTGTTAGCGACCTTCTTTAGTTATTTCCCATATTTTTTTACCTCTTGTCTATGTATATGTTTTGTTTGGTTTATAAACATTGTATTTTTGTTTTTGTGTTTGTCTATATATTCAACCTTCCACATGTTTCTGTCATATATATATATATGTGTGTGTGTGTGTGTGTGTGTGTGTGTATACAATCATGTATATATATATATATATCCTCATTCACATATATTTCGAAAGGTATAAAGTGGGGTTTTGGTCAGCTTGGCAACGATTTTTGTTTCTTTTTCTTCTTTCTACCTCAAATCAATGTGAATATTTTTATTTCTTTCCTATATCTATATATATATATATATATGTGTGTGTGTGTGTGTGTGTGTGTGTGTGTGTGTGTGTGTGTGTGTGTGTGTGTAAGTATGTATATATTCTCTGTTTTATTGTGTGTGTGTGTGTGTGTGTGTGTATGTGTGTGTATGTGTGTGTGTGTGTGTGTGTCCATCTGTTTTTTTTTAGCGTACACCATCTTATATATGTATGAACACATGTATATACATAACTCATACACACACACACACACACATATTTTCAAGAGTATTCCATAACTTTAATATGTGAGAGAATGTAGTTCACTCCATACATAGACGATTTTAAGCAAGTCGGTAGTCAGTATGTGTATATGTTTGCATATGTATATATGTGCGTATGTGTGCATGGAGTTAGGCTCTGTTTGAGGTTTGTTAAAATTTATACATGAACTTTTCTTTTTTTTTTTTTTTGAGTAATGAGTCAATAATCAATCTGGTATATTGATATTATTCTAAAGTTTCCCTCAAAGCATTCATAAAGCTGTTTAAATACATTAAGTTTTCTACTGTCTGGTAATTTAATGTTGCTTTTATGTGAAAAGACTCCATTGTTCAGTGTACGAGTGCAACTATTTAAATGCCAATACAGTTTGTATATTTGATTATGTTGACTACATTTTTTAAATGCAGCTTAAGTTAGTGATTTCAAGGTCACCTTTTGGGAGAAGGTATGCAACCTTTTGTCCATTTCTCTATTGAGTTTTGTTTATAGATTTCGTTGCATTATAGGAGAAATATGTAGTTAAATATTCTTGTCATCCTAACTTCTGTGGATATTTCGGCAAGGCAAGCGGTTTTTACGTGTTTGACCTTTTTAATGCTGTGTCAAGTTCTTCCCTTGTAAACTGTCCTAGTTTGATGTCTAATTGGCTATTAATAATTTTTGTTAGGTTTTTCTGTGATTATTGTAGGATTTCCAAACAGACTTAAGATGTTCTTTTCACTTAAGAACTCCTTCTTCTTGGATGACAGCTTTTAGTTTTGCACTCGAGGTGATCTTCTGCTCATTTCATTAACTGTTTACCATGCTATTCGTGATTTTCTTTCTTTGGCAACATTTCTTATTTCATAGATTTGACCTTGAATGTATTTTGATTGTTCTTTCTGGTATATGTTACTTAGTTCTCTTTGGGCATTTGTTAGGTTCGTTTTTTTAGGGTTTTTTTTTTTATTAAAGATGCATTTTTTAAGATTATATCGTTTCCTCCTAACTACTAATGTCAGCTATGGGACTCTCAACTGCTTCAATGGGAGAGTTAACAATGGTAATCGGAGGATGTCTTTCAGAAGATCCTATAAAGTTCCGAATTTGTTTCTTATAGTTATCATATATCTATTGTTTATATCTCTATTGGTAAGTAACATGTGATTTTGACTGTTTCTTATTTCTGTGTAAATTCAGACGTATTTTTGCCGGGACGACTCTATGATCGGAAGATACTCCTTTAATTTTTTTTTTAATAGGAATATGCCGCACATTTCAGAGTGCAATTTATCCACTTCTTGTTTATGAGTATATAATCTAGCCGTGAGTTAGTGTTATTTGAGTTGGTGTTGGTCTATAATTTTCTCTTTCTTTTGTTTTCTTTTGGAATTATGTGTTTAGGCCCGAAAAACTTTTCTCGAGGGAAAATCTCTTATATATCATTTCTATGTGGTAAGTTCGGTAAGCCCAATTTATTATTTTTAACTTTGCTTATTTGAGCATTTTTGTCTCCACCAATGATTCGAACGTTACGTTTGGGAATGTATCGGGCAAGGTAATATATTGACCCTCGACCGAGCCATCAATCAAGAGATGCACCTGTCTAAATAAGCTGAAGAACAGCGCAAGTAAGTGGGCGTGGGAATATAATATAACCAGGGCACAGACGGCTTAGGTCAGTTGGAGACACGATGCCAGCGTGAGAATCAGCTTGCAGACTGAGGGCTTTGGGCCCACAGTGACCCACGGTTGAGCAACCCCAAGATAAGATGAGAAAGAAGTGCTGCATGGTCGCGAGAAGAACTTTCGGTCAATATTATGTATATGTATACGTGCAATTGTAGTAGTATGTATATGTATGTGGCTATACAACAAAGATAGCCCATTGTAAAAGGTTGTGATATCTAATTCATCACTGGCATTGTAGGCTCTGTTACATGATAGGGTCATTGTACATCAGTTGCCATTAAATGTAGCACAAATAATACTCGTTAGGTTCCCTCGATGTTGATTTTATTGTACGATGACTGAGAAATATTCCGACACCTCAAATGGCAGCACTGACGGATTTCACCTCGTAGAAGCTGAATCAAATGTTCAACTATTACTGGTATCTATTTCAATATCATAAAATCTATGTTCTTATTCGCATATAATGTCTATATTGTGTTCGACTGAAGATGCTGCAAACTAGAATAGTTGTTTAATATGCTTCAATTTCTAACTTTAAAAGTTGCAATGTTAAAAATTATTAGCATCTGAGTATGTTGGGTTTGGGCTCTAAAACTGGTTTTCAAAACACTGGGGTCAGAGCTTCAACCAAAACAAAACGTACCCCTGGTTTACTCGTGTGAAGGGCGTATGGTTTGGATGTACTGTTTGCATTAGAGTCATGTTATTCTTACAGTGACTGTTTTTTTCTTCTAATCAATTAAAGTCACTCTTAGAGATGAATAGCAATTGTTAGCTGACTGAAATATTTGATCATGGTCGCTGACCTGTGAGGTTCTTCCGCCTAGCGTCTGATAAAGTGTACTGTTGATTCATCCACCTTACTTCACATCCACCATACTGCATCCCATGGAAAATACTCTCCTCCCTCAGAGACTGTTTTCAAGTGAGAACCCAGGGCAGGATATCAGGGTAGTTAAGGATTCGAATAGATAAAAGTCCCGCTTCATTTTCTAAAATTTTAACTTAGAAAAGTTAAACTATTTTATCCAGATGAGGCAAATGTAGAATGTTATGTTCTATCATGTTTATTCAATGGAGGTGCCCGTGGTGTAGTCGTTATCGTCGTAGGAAATGGACACGGCGACACGAGTTCAAATCCTGGACGAGACTGATTGCATTTCACATAGCACTAATACCCTTGGGAAAGGTATGAATCCAATTATTCTCCCTCCAGCTATGGTTAAATAGTAGGACAGACTAGTTTCTTCAGCCTTGGTTAGGCAACTAGTCTAGGAGAAGGAAAACTCTTAATTAAAACCTGTTAAACTTCGCTTAAAAATTGACCTTGTGTCCTATCCAACCCGTATCATGTTTTTTCAATTATCTGTTCCATCATGCTCATTCAGAATTATTCTGAGGAAATTATTTCTTGTTTTCTGATAGAATGGAAGTATTTTCATCTTGTATTTTTATTCAGCGCATGTAATGACTGAAATGCCTTTCTCCCCTCTTTTCAAAACGGGCCTCGTGAAAGAAAATAAATAATTAGCAGTCATTTTTACTTGTAAGAAACAACTTATATACTCATAGATTAAACAAGTATATGTTACTGCTAGTCAAAAATCTGAGTCGAACGCTACTTAATGTATTGAACAGTATGGTTTTTTTTCCCTCACTTCTTTTGGGGAGGTAACAGGTTGTGAACGATCATTAAGGCTACTAAGACATATAAAGAAATATATTTGTAAAAAAAAAATAGGCACATGTCAAAAGCATTCTCTTTCTTTTTTCTCGAAGTTTAAAAAGTGAAGATCAAGTAAATAGTGTTTGTGCGAAAGATGTTTAAATTTGAAATGACTTAAAGAAGAAACCCCAAATACTGCAATATTTATATAAGGAGGATTAATACATGCTCATTTTCACAAATTATACGAATATTCGATAACATTTTAAATACAACTCAAACATGGATTACTTTTCGCCACAACGGATGCCGATGAAACTGAAAAAAGTGTGTTATGTGAATCTTGATAATTTTCGTCTGAAATCTCAAAAATTTCAAAAAAAACAATAATCTTTTTATGTTCGTGTCAAAAAAGCTGTGCAATGACAATGTATTTTGTGGCAATATTTGTTCACTGACGCCACATATCATCTTCTAATTTTTGTTGACGCTTGAAAGAAAACTCACATCTAGTTTCACACTTTCCTCAAATGACTTTCAGAACGGTGTAACAATATCATAAAATATGTTTTTGAAATTTTGAAAGTAACAGGTCTCAGTAAGTTGTTGATAAACCCACAAATATGTTTTTTGAAAAAAGTTCTATTGCTTTTTGGTTACTCCACACACACACACACACAATTTTTTTTCATCATACAATGTGTGAAAGCACGTGCGATATCCTGTCCTCATCAGCCGCCAACCAGGGGTGATAACACAGTTTTGGTAGCTCAAGGCGGCACTGCCACTTCTGGCGCTACCAAGCAGCTTTTCCCACCGGACAGGGTATTAAGAGAATTATACATATACGCCAGATCAAGAGACATTAATCTTAATTTTTAGTGTGCAGTTTGTGATTTTAAAAAAACGAACAAAAAAAAACGGGTTTACTTTCGGTCGTTAATATTACGCGTTTACAGTAACCGTTTCTAACGTAATCACACGGGAATGGTGGTTCCGCGTGTATTTCCTTCATGCTAAAAACTCTCGCTTTCGACCAAATCCAACTTGATGCATATTGCGCCGCGGTCTGAAGACGATTTGAGGCAACTTTCAAACTGTAGCCAGTGATTCCTATTTTTGAAAGAAACGAAATGACTGAGTGTCCTATAAAACCACGACAACCAACCTCAATAGGAACCCTTTTCCACGCAGTCGGCACACAGTGTCTCAAAGCGGTTTTCTTCCGCTCGTGTGCTTCCTCCCGGTTTTCTTCCCAGGGGACAGTCAATTCTATGGAGGACACGCTTCTTTGAATCGGACCATGCTACAATGTCCGGTCGCTTTTCTATTTGAATAATGTGAACTGAAAATTGTAGAGATGTCTTGAGATCTGCTGAAACTTTCCAGTCACTAGCTCCGTTCAGTAGCTTCATATTAGGATTTTTTTGTTTCCTCACAGAACATTGACAAACTGAATTATGGGTTCCTTGGCTGTTATAGATTGCTGGTTTGCTATCTCACATTGTGCTCTTAACAACTCTATTATCACCTTTAACACCTTGTTATGTCGCCATGTGTACATCTGAAGCTATTGTGGACATGCAGATAGTACGTGGCGCAAAGTACCTCGATCACTTTTACACGACAAGCACAGGTCCGAATTGGTATATCCCCATAATTTTAGGTTGGTCGCATTTGGTACGAGATCATAAGTAGGGCGAAGAAGGAATGATATCGCAAGCGGTTCCATTGCAATTACAGATTTCCACGATAATTTATTGGTTCGATATCATTCCATTTTGTCTAAGCACATTGTTTGGCCTAAGTAACAGCACTGGCGTTTCTTTGCTCTTCCTCAAACATTCTGACTTCTTCGCTCACCATGTCTCTTTTTCCTTTTGGGTCCACTTTGAGAATACCTTTTTGCTCGTGCTACCCAGCCCAGCCTATGATGTCTTTGATTCGTAGGCTGCATTCCGTCTCCTGGGCGGCCTTAACGGCCGACCACTTCGTACCTGATTTTATTTCTGGATACGCCTTTCGAATGATCTCTTCGGCTGGGTCCTTCATTATCATGTGAAGGGGCGTACTTTCCCAGTTTTGAATTTTTCTACCAGTGGGGATATTGGGAGCTGTACGTTTGAAGAATTGGTATATAAGCCCACTTTCGAAAAACAAGGAGGAAATCCGAGCCACTTACGCAGGTATTTGTTGCTATACTGTTGAATCCGTTCAACGCGAGATATCGCAATCTCGTACATCTGAAAGGGCCACAAAAGACGGGTTAGCAAACCATGTTGGTAACACCAAGTCTTCATCTTTCCGGGTAGACAAATTTTATCAATTCATTTAAGCCCCTTCAAGGCTACTTTCTGGACCTCTGTACCCCTATGACGATCAGTCAGTGGGATTGAATAAAGACGTCCGAGACTCTTTACCGGCTTCTCCCTCACTGATGGGATCTTATCACCCCCAATTTTGAAATGGATCTCCCTGACAGATCCTCCGACTAACGATAGGCTTTGACTTTTCTTTGGCTTAGCCTTCATTACCCTTGTGAAAAGGTCATAATACCTTTGTAGTAAACCATCGGCAGCGATTTGGGATGGGACGAGAATGGCGATGTCGCCCATAAAAGGTCTGAAAAGAGGAAGAGTCAGATGTTCATTTTTCATTACTCCTTTCGACATATTTGCTGCACCTCGTAAAATTAGTTCCATGGCCAGAACGAAAAGAAGTGGGGAAATCACACTGCCCGTCATGATATCGATTTCAAGTGCCTGCCACTTGATGGTATATTTTTTAACAGTATATTTCATGAAGGCTGAGTTGAAGTATTTCATTATGATATCCCCAACCTTGCTAGGGAAGTAGAAAAGTTCGAGGGCCATTCAGATTAAGTGGTGAGGAGCTGAATCGTATGCATTGGCAAGATCAACCCACATGAAGTCTGTTTTGTCCCTTATAGCAGAGAGTATTGAGTTCCATATCATTTGTGAATGTTCAAGACATCCGGGGAAGCCATGTATCCCAGCCTTCTGGACAGATGTATTTATATAATGATTGCTCATCAGAAAGGTTGTCATACGATATATATATATATATATATATATATCTTATCTAAAACGTTATCTTCAAAGTAATAATTTAGAAATCTTTGGTTAAACGTATATATACATAGTGTCGTCCACAGTCAGACTGTTTCGTTGTATCACAACTCTTCAATGAGGCTACACAAGTAAGACGCTTGAAGCTGGGATCGAAACCCGACCAACTTTACGTTAGGCTTAGTATAATACCGTTTACCCAACAAGCAAACAACATCAACTCGTGAATTATAAGGCATCATGTAGTCGCTTTCGTTTGTTTCCATTTTTGCCTTTCTGGATACCAGTGGGCTCAATTCATTCAAAGAACTAATGAAAAAAATTTCTTCATGACCAAGAACAATTCTACCAGTTTTCCACCAAACAGCTCTTCGGGACCGCACTGGCCAGTGCAATCCTGAGGGGTGAAACCTACGTAGACTCACTCAGGACCAAGTAGGAATTGCTTTCATATTTGCTTTATCTTATGTATTGAGCACCTTATTACGTTTTAGCTTAAGTAATTCTATCGGTGTTTTTTGTCTCTATTTGAACAAAAAAAATATTTTACTATTGAAACAGTATTTTTAAAGTATTTTTTTTAATATATTTATTTAATTTTGCAGTAACTTGCACGAACTGTCAAAATTAAAGCAGCTAAACATTGAGTAAAGGTGAAAATTGATATTTTATTCAAAGAATGCTATTCTTAAAGACAAGATTTCTAAGATTTGTTTAATATGCTAAGATTTCTAGATTTGTTTAATATTTCTAGACGTTAGGTAGAATATTCCAGATAAAGACAGAAACTAGTGTTCATGTTGACAGAAAAAGAGTTAGAGTATCAAAAGTGACAACTGCAGCGGAAGATAAACACTTGATTATTGAGAGCAAATTATTTATTATAGAAGGAAAACTGCTTCAGAGTTGACAGGTGAATTGAATTCCTCTTGACAGCAACCATTCGCTCTCAACTGAGTAAAGTCGACTTCGATCGGCGAGGCTCAGGAGGTTCCTAACCATCAAGAAACGGAAGGTGAATAAGTAGAAAATAATGTCATGGGCAAAAAAGCAAAAGAACGAGACATGAAAAAAGTAACAAAATGCATTGTGAACAGATGAATCAAAATTTGAACTTTTTGGTTTGGTTTCTTTGTTTAATGGCATATCAATCTTCTCGGATTATTTAAAACCATTATCATCCTTGTAGCAGAAAACCATTGGTACTTTTTAACGCATAGCAAGGGGATGGGGTTTCAAAAGTGAACGATTGGAGTTTGAGCTTGCTTATTTTGAGATTCACTTTCGCCAATTTCGGCTATAAAAGGAGAGGATATAAGTAAGAAGAAAGCATAGAAAAAGACTAAAGGATAAATGTGTGCTACCAACAATTAAGCATAGTAATAGGTCTGTTATAGTCGAGGTGTTTGGGGAAAGAGAGGGCTGGAGATTTTATCAAAGTCAATGGAATAATGAAAAAAGGACAATATGATTCGACTGGGCAAAAAAATGCTATACTATCTCAGATACACATAACTAGAAAAGATTTATGTTTCTATAACGATCCAAAACACTAATCTAAATTATGCCAAAATAACATCCAGTCAAAATAAAGGTATGACTTTTAGGAAATTATGACTATTTCACTTTCCTCGCCTCTCTCCCATTAATATGAGATGAATTGGATAAAAGAATTCAAAGCTAATACCCAAACAGTGAGAATGTGTTTTTAGAATGCCTGGAGAATTCTTGGGAAATTCTGCGATCAACATTTTTCAAAAAATTGTAGGAAAGATTGTTAAGAATTTGTAAGCGCTAATTAAAGCAGTTGTTGATTTCATTAACGTATATGTTATTTTATTATTTATATCTTAATTTATAAGTATATATATGTTAATTTTGTAATATATGTTAACATTCATGGGGTTGATTTTATTATCTGATGCTTTTGTATGAAAATCCTTTACAGCTTTTTTGTTGACATGAGGGCAAATACACTTTTGATACGGAGATATCTCATTTTAACTTGTGTTTTTTTAAAAGAAATGCAATGTGACTCCAAATCAAAACCAACCAGAAGTTTACAGACACATACACTCACACACACATACACACACAAGTATATATATATATATATATATATATATATATATATATATATATATATATATATACAGAGGCTTATGTGTTTGCGCGTGGATTGTTGTATTTTTCATTGTAAATATGTACTGATGGAGGGATGTATAAAAATGATAAGAAAGTTCATAAATGCATTTAATAGCAGGCATATCTGCTGATCCCAGTGAATCGCTGATTAAGGTTTGTTTGTTTTTTCTTTTTTTCTCTCTTTCTACCAATTACAGGTTTTTCAACTCAGTCACGTAAACTTACGTAAATGAAAAAAAAATTGGTCCCATATCCAATGCACGAAAATGATAATTCATAGAATAAAATATATACCAGCTAAGGTTTAAAAACTTGCATCTAAAATAAATGTTTACATGCAACGCAATGTTCCCTGACTTTCTTAATAAGGGAAAGTAAGATTTTTTCTTTTTTGTTTTTACTAAAACTTAGACATTTCTTTCTGTCTAAAAAGAATATATTGAATTCTTGCAGATTTGTTGATTTTTAACACATTTTAAAGAAACAAACTTTTTCCCGTTGACAATGTTGCAAGTGTGTATGCACAAATGCAGGGCAAATGTGCACACGAACAACAATCTAGATTTAAGTGGGTCAATAGGATCATTTATACAAATGTAAATCTTTATTATTATTATTATTAGTAGTAGTAGTTTGCACAATAAGAGTTTTCCACACCAGCGTTAGCTGATGGTTTTCCATTGAAGTCTGAGTGACAGTAAGAAGTCTCCAGGACTCTTCTCAGTATTCTGGCCAATTTTAATAATGCGTGTATTCTTATTTCCAAGTCCTCCAGCTTCTTTATTAATCCTTTTGTGACTGTACCAAGAGTACCACTTACAATTGGTGTAAACGCCACCTTCATGTTCCACAGTAAATTCAACTCCCTAGTAAAGTCGAGGTATTTATCCTTCTTTTCATTTTCTTTTAATTTTACTCTGTGGTCAGCCAGGACAGCAAAGCCCACAATTTTCTAAATTCTCTTTTTTTTATTATCATTATAAGGTCTGGTCGTCTGGCCGATATTAAGTAATCCATTTGGATGTCAAAATCCCAGAGAATTTTGTGTGTCATTCTCCAGGAATGATGTTGGGTTTTGCATATACCATTTGTTCGTACGGTCAAATTTCAACTTCTTGCACAATTCCCAGTGGATCACTTTTCCCACCCAGTCATGTCTAGTCTTATACACCGTATGTACTAATTTGCTACATTCGTTTATTATGTGATTGATCGTTTTGTCTCTATCACCACATAACCTACGTTTGCTGTTTTGTTGTGACATATTTATTCATCCTTTGATTTGATTAGACCTTATGGCGTTGTTTTGTTCTGCTATTAGGTTTCCCTTTCTTAGCCATGTCCACGTTTTCTCGCTTAAAATGTTCATAGAGTTGTTTTTCTTCCCATTTTTGTTTTCTGGCATTTGTCGTTCTGTTCGTTTTCGTGTTGTCAGTATTGTTTCTGGTGTCTCTTATAAGTCTTCCTCCGCACTTTTGTATGCAGTTTAATATTAGGAATAGTATTAGTATTATTTTGCTCATTTGAGAGTTTTCCACACCAGCGTTAGCTGATGGTTTTCCACTAGAGTCTGAGAGACAGCAAGTCTCTTCAAGTTGCTAGAATTCTTCTCAGTATTCTGACCGGTGTTAATAATATGTACTTTCAATGGTTTCTACTTTGTCCTATTATTTTCAAGTCGTCAACTACCTATACGAAATCTTTTGGCGACTGAACCAAACACACCAATTACAAATAGCATCATTTTCACTTTCATGTTCCGTAGTTTCTTTTTGTTTTGTTATTTTTTTTTACCAAGGTCTAGGTAGTAATCTATCTTTTCGCTTTCCTTCAATTCTACCCTGTGGTCTGCCGGAACGGCAAAGTCCACAATTTGGCAGATTCTTTTTTCCCCCCTTTTTTTTTTTTTTGCCTATTACTAGGTCTGGTTGTCCGGCCAAGATTACATGATACGTTTGTACCTCAAAATCATAAAGTATTGTGTGCGTTTCATTTGGGGGAGATGGAATTTTGGTTGTGTATATATACTATTTGTTCCTATGGTGAAACTTAAACTCCTTGCACAGTTACCAGTGGATCATCTTGCCTACTCAGTTGTGTCGCATCTTATACTCTCTTTGTGCTAATTTACTGCATTCGCTTATTATGTGATTGATTTTTCGTCTCTGTTACCATATAATCTACATCTGGTATTTTATTGCGTCTTATCTATTCTTCCTTTGATGTAGTTAGTCCTTATGGCGTTGTTTTGTGCTGCTTTCTGAAAAGATTCAGTTTCTCTCTTATGGTTTCTCTTTCTTAGCTTTATGGCCTGTTAGGGACCAGAAAAAAAGACACGGAAGAAGAGAAAATAGATGGAACAAATATTTTGAGTAAACAGAACATATATACAAAATAAGTGTTATCACAGCAGGTGGAAGTGTCCGTCCAACACTTTCAGGTTCTACTGCTGGGAGGAAATAGTATTTGTCGTACGTCCCAACAACCGGACAAGTATGGCACGTGACCTTTTTAGGTGGGTTCGTGCGGAGGACAGTAGACTAGACACGCCCGGCGGCTCCAAATATGCCACCGGCCCCATCAGCATTCCCTTAAAAGGGCGCCTTAGGCGCCAGGTGATGAATCTTTCCCCTCCGGATAAATCTAGCGCCTCTGGGCGCACGAAGATGCCGGTCAAGGCGCACTTCGACCGACTGCCACTGGAAACAGGACACACCCGACCGGATCCGTGTAGGGTTCAACGCGGACGACTGAAGTGTCTCCCAGCCCCTCCCAGACAGTAGTGCATAATTCTCCACTCTGCCGGGAGGATGTCTCCTCGGGAGTAAATATGGTTAGTATTTATAAAGGTTCATTATCGTGACCAGTGTGAAATTTCGCTTTTTTGTCGCTTGAAATATCTAAATAATTGTTTTTCTGTCCATTTTTGTTTTCTGGTTATATTTGCTTTACTGATGGTTGCGTTGTCTGTATTGTTTCTGATTGCTGTAATCAGTCTTCCGTAGCACTTTTTTTACGTAGTCTTTAAATCATTGTATTGCTGTGTCGAAGTTATTTTGAATGTTGATAAGTCATCTTCCTCCTTTTCGTGACGCATACAATCTATCTATAGGATGTAAGGCCTTATGAATCAAGAGATTTTTTGTTGTTGTTGTTGTTGTTGTTGTTTTCTGGTCAATTTCTTTAAGTTCTCTGATCCACTTTAAAAATTGACCCGATGGTCTTACAGGGAGGACAGCCCAGGTATTCATCCTTTGGGTGAGATTTCTGCGATGTAGTTTGGTTTCGCATAGTTTCTCGTTCTCCTGAGGTATTCATTTTTCTTTCATCTCTGCATGTCTGATGATGTCCGCTTCCAATATTCCCAAGTATTTGTAAGTTTCTATTTTTCCAAGCGTTCCAGTTTTATTATTGCTGTCATAATCTTTCTCTTTTGGTGTATCATTAAATTATTCTTGCCACTCCAATTCTGTAGGATATGAATAACCTTGACGGTTAACGTAAAGTATGGATTCCTTAAACTTACCTTATGAGAGGCGAGCTGTGTACAATAAGGAAAAGGTTCAGAGTCTTTAAATGGAATCTTATTTTCTCTCCGTTGAATAATAACAACATGTAACAAGTAACAAGTTTGTATTAACTCAATAATTTTGAATTCTTTATTGTTTTTTTCAAAGCGACGTCGGATACTCAAGCTAGTCTAATTCATACACATTTTTTAGATATCTCAACATATTCATTTTTATTTTTCTTACTACCGAAAACTTGAAATATTTTCGCTCGTGTTTCTCTCTGAAGAGCTTTGCAAAAATTAACTCTTTTAGCTTTATAAATTTGACAAGTACAATCAATTTTAAGTTTTCGACCATTATTTCATAGATTTTGACTTGAATTTTTTTTTAATCACAGCCTCTCAGACTGCCATTCTGTTGTGACAAAGTAATGCAAATACGAAATAAAGAATAAACTTCCTGCATGCTCATTTGTATTTGCACAGTATTAGCGAACAGCAAAACGTAAAAAAAAAAACTTGTACAGAACTCGAATTTGGGTCACCAATTCCATTTCATAAGACAGAAACTGTTTCTCTAAATACGCCTCGTTAATGCTTGTATTCACGTGACATATTCAAATCTGATTTGCTTACGAAGAGTACTACTCTGGCAATCTAAGAGTTGCCATAAAAACAACTGAAATCAAAATGCAAGTATTGTTCAAAAAATAATGATTAGTAGTACTTTAGCCAAGAATTTCAAAGAAATAGCAAATACAGACATTTATTTAATTTCACAAAGTAGGTGTAGATATGGAAGAATGGTTGATAGATAGATAGATAGATAGATATATAGATAGATAGATAAATAGATAGATAGATATGTGTATATTTATTTTATTATGAATTATTCAAATAGTTTAATATTACAACTACAAAATAATGAAGTTATTCTTAATTATTTTAGGTATTGGCAGAGAAAAACGCAGTGTAAATAGGATATTTTCATTGAACTATCTTTCTGTCGTAGATAAGTGCATACATGTAACTTTTAACAATTACATTCGTTCATCAGTTAATTACTGATCCTATCTTCACCAACAAAACATCTTTCATGATTTCTCTTCGGAAACAGAAATGACCATATTATCTTTCTATGCAACGTAACTAAGAATGTATACATTATTTAACACGCAATTCGGTACTCTGATTTTGTTGCGGAAGAAATTAAATTACGTCTATCCATAAATACTAATCTAGTGAATAAGTGCACTAGATGGGTTCTTGAAATTCTTGACGATATCTCGGAATTTTCCAGGTTCACTTTTAAGAGCCTTCTTATGGTAAGTGCCACGAGGAAATTTAGATTCCTTTCGACAGCGTGAAAATGTTTGGAAGTACTCCAAGATTTCTACTTTGCTAAAGATAGATATTCTACGAAAATTACTCTTTCATAAATTCAATGCGTTCTGTCCATTTACGATTACAGTGATAAATTTAAGCCGGATATGAAATCTTTGAACAAATAAATAAGATGATGGGCAAAGAAATCAAAAACTAGGTCACTTCCACGTTATAAAATGGAAAGTGTTGTATTAAAGGTAGACGTGTTCAATCGAAAATTCAATTTTATTTAAAAGAAATTTGTTTAATGTGTGTGTGTGTGTGTGTGTGTGTGTGTGTGTGTGTGTGTGTGTGTGTGTGTGTGTGTGTGTGAGGTTAACTAGAGATTTCAATTCTTGATGTTTTCATTTCCGACGTAAGATTCAATTATTTCTGCTTAACATTCTTGACTAATTTGAGTTTTTTCCTTATGTGAATATCTCTAGATCTTAGATTTAGTTTAGAATGGATTATTTTTTTATAAAAAAAGATGTAATATAAAATGTAAATCATCGCTTCCTGTTTCACGCAATCCTAAAATTAGTTTATTATCACTTATGTATTCTAACAATATACCCAAAATAAGATGCAATTCCTACCAAGTTTCTTAGAAAAGACATGAATCAATATTTTCTTTTCCCGTTAAGTGTAAAATATTGGGACATACTGGACTCCCGTGCCTTAGATTGGTAAACAGATTAAGAAAAAGAGAACTCTGAATTTAAAATAGAAGCTGCTAGATCTTGCGGGTTGGTCATAGAAGACAAAGATCGTGGAGGTAATTCTTTAAAAAAGCCGGTGAACAACTAATGAAAGGCAAACTCTAACCACAGATTCGAATTTGGCAAGATGCTTTAAGTAGTGAAGCTAACGATCATCTCAGACTTCCTACTGCTGAAGTTCAAGTATGCAAGTCAGGATCATGCTGATTGCTGTTTGTACATCTCCAGATTTTCAGGTCATGCGTTTAAAAATTTTGAAACTGAAACTGTATTTCCCATGACGATGAATAAAAAGTCAAATTTCTTCGGAATAGTCTCCTTGCTATTCATCATTTTTAGTCTGTGTTGAACAAAGCTTAAATAGCACTGAAAGCTGTTTGTGTTTACTTGGTATTAATGCTCTTATAAGATGCAATTCTTCTTGCAGCTTTGGACAAAATAGTAAGTTCTCTAACCTTGGATGCCTATCAGTCTTCAGATAAGACAACACTGAATTCAAAACAAGCTGATTGAGTGTCTATTTTTTTTCCTTCGATGCCTTGTGACTTAATCAAAGAAAACAAAGAGCTTCGGAAGGAAGACCTGAACAAACAATCATGTATGTATGCAAAGACAAAGTTCTAAGAGCGACTAAAGTCTGGTAAGATGCAACACTTCGTAAAACTGTTGGTTGTTTTGTTTCTTTTCAAGGCAGTGAAATTCAACTGTTCAAGTGATGTAAGGATAGTGATTACGATGATCAGAGTAGCTCTTCCAGTATTTCAAGACTGGCCCAATAGTCAATAGGTAATAATCAAACAAGTAAACTAAGAGCATCACACACACATACACACACACATGCAGAGACCACGCATACATACATGCACACACACTCATGTCTATATATATATATATATATATATATATATATATATATATATATATATATATATATATATAAACAATATTTCAACTACATAATAAATTACGGAAAATTGACTCAGGTGAGTAAAATTAAACTTTTTCTTATAATTGAAACATTCTTCTACATAAAGGACTATGATTTACTGATTTCAATTGTTTTTACTGCTACATACATTTTGTGTATATATATATATATATATGTGTGTGTGTGTGTGTGTGTGTGTGTGTGTGTGTGTGTGTGTGTGTGGTTGGGCAGCAGTCTTTCTTTTAAGCATGTTTGATTAAATGATAAAAACACATTTTGTCTATATAACTTTATTAAGATCCTTTCACATTTCCTGACAAGTGTTTTGGTTTGAAGTTGGTAGATGAATTAATCGAACATTTCTCGAGCGCTTTCGGACCTTTTTATAGGCTGTCATCAGGGCTCGTTAGCATGTTATGGTTGTTTTGAGTTTTTTTAGGTTTTCAGGTTTTTAAGTTTTTTTATTTACATTGCAAAATTTACAAGTTTTGTTTGCAAAAATTATAAGTTTTGTTTTTATTATAAAATATCTTGAATTAATAAAGTATCGTACAAGCCGCTTTCTTTAAAGAGTTGAGGATTATATAAAAACTTTGGATTGTTAATGACTTCTACAAGAAATTAAAAGTTGAGGACAAATTTAAATGTTTTCATCAGCGAGTTCATTCTCACGTGAATTTTGCCTAAGAAGTTGGAAATAGGAAGTACTTTTTCCACTTGCATCTTTTTCGAGGAAATCATTCGTGATTCGTATTCTCCATATCCCAGACCACTATCAGCATGATTTTCTTTACTGATCGCAGTACCAGGAACTTTTTAACTTTTGAGGAGGGGCATTGCGTTACCCTCCTCCCCGCTCCAGGGACGACTGTCAGAAAGACGAACCAGATATGCTGAACCCCACTAGGGAAGTAACAACGAATTTTTATGGACTACTACACATGGATACACCAGTATTGACTGACCAGAAAAAAATTTATTCATCAGCAATATGTGGAAACAGTACTTGAAAAGATGTACGGCTGATAAGGATAGGTGGCAAGAGAGCTTCATGGTAATCTATGCTATTTACATGCCTTGATGATGATGATGATGATGATGATGATGATGATGATGATCTTTAAACAACTAGTTTATGAAATCGTTATTGGGACTGACACAATGTAAGAGAACAGCAAAACCAAAGGCAGACCTAGTTTCAAACAATTTTCTGAATATGCTCTCCCTTCCACTTTTCAAAAATACTTACATTATTCCAATTAGTTTTAACAAGATTCATTAAGGGAATTGTCATCAACAACTGTACTGTTTACAAATCGTAACTTTCGGGTCTCTTTTGTACGGATTACTTACAGACCTATTATTATCTTTATTTTTTGTGCATTCTTCCGTCTGGGGTGTAAAAACATCTTTGGTTGATTAGGTAAAAAAAAAGAAAGACATTTTTTTAAAAAAGAAGCAAAAATGTGTTTGCTTTATTTATACAAAAGCCAAATCACCCAAGACGAAATTGTTTGTGAAATGTTTTGTTTATTCAGCACAAAAATCAATGTCGAATTATTTTTAGTTCAACATTTATATTACAAGTTGCCATACTATATAAGTAAGAACAGATACAATTCTATCTCACCTGATCTCCATTGTCAAATATCTTAACTGATATTCCTTAGCTGTTAGAATTGCTGGCTTATGATTTTTAATTAGTTACCATTTAAGATTATTGATTCTTTGAAAATTCAAAAATGGCAACATAAATATATACAATATAAGTGAGTTATCCAAAAAGTAAAATATATTTATTAATAGAGCATGTTTATTACTATAAAAATGAAATATTCTGAATTTACTACCAGCAATATTATACTACTTTTCTCCATAGTCACCATTGAGATTAAAGTACTTATCCTACTGGTACAAGAGTACATAATACCGTCCTTGAAGAATGTGATATCGAATGACTGATGCCACTTTAGCAACAACAGCATCATCTTAGTGGAACTACCTTCTAAAATACATGTCGTTTGAAGGGCTTAAATACGATTATCTGACGGATGCTATGTTCAGGAAAAAAATAGCATATATAAACGTTTTCAGTTCAGAGTTAAACTGTAACGTATGCACTATTGTACTTTAAATAAATGCACACTGTCCAATATATCATCTCTGTCCGTGCATTTCTTGTACCAAAACGACCCGATAAAATAGTCAGTTACAAGTAATAAACAATTCTTTGATCCTTAGTCAATCAATTGTAACATGTCAGGTGATGTGACAAATTCGGGAATAAATATCAATGGCCAACACATAATTGCTTCTTTTTCCCATATTCCTGTGCCTTTTCTAACAATCGTACGACGTGCTTTTAAAGTCGTCTAATCATTTTCTTTTGATAAAACCTCATACTCGTTTCTCTCTCTCTCTCTCTCTCTCTCTCTCTCTCTCTCTCTCTCTCTCTCTCTCTCTCTCTCTCTTTGTGTGTGTGTGTGTGTGTGTGTGTGAGTGTGATCTAATCTTACCATTATCAAAGTAGTAGAGTTATTTCAAAACGTTTATTTTCCCTCAACATTATACTCTGTCTCTCTTCCATTATTACAATAACTTCTATGATTTTACAATATTCTACGTTTTTTTCCTTTGTTGCATTTTTGGGATTTCGTCTGATATTCCTTTTATTTATTTTTGGGGTCAACATTTGCGTCAAAGAAATTTATAAAACCTTTTGATAGTTATAAAATCATAATTTCATATGTTCGTCTTTTTTCTCGTATCAAAATGTCTTTACGATTTGAATCATATTTTCCGTCGTGATTATGTTTATTGTTGCAACTAACGAATTAAGAAAATTGTCTCTGCAAGGAAAGTTATTATAAACCCCTCAGTCTGAACACGTCGTCTAGGTCTCTGCAGTCTCGTTTTTATTTCTGTTGACATGTAGCATTCAATTCGTACCCTGTTCGTTCTGATATGCCAATCTCCGTACAGCTGCCGGAATAGGTATGTATTACTATTCGAAACTACCAGAGTTTGGTACGAGTTTCAATTGTCGATCGTCCTGTTTAGTTCTTCAAAAGTCTCGTGATTCTTACCGACGAAGAAAGATGCCTTTCAATAAGCCGTAGTAGGTTTTCTAGTGATGACTTCTCTGAATGGAATAAGAATGTCAGTCTCGTTTATGTATAGACGATCCAAGTAAAAAGAATTTGCAATCGAATGTAAACAACAATTGTTGGCAATAAAAGACTACCATCTGGAATCTGAGTCAAGGGGTCAGCATAATTCAATCAGAAGTCAGCGAATGCCCGGGTGTTTTGCGAGTGTGCACTTTTTACGTGAGTGCTAAACTGCTTTTTCTTTCGTTTGGAAATCCCGTCTCTTGTCAGCCTTCTTCTTGGTTTCTACACTCTCGTCAGTCTGGGCCGACAAAAATGGCTGCTTATATGCATATTTCTCCGCCCACATATAAAACTGACTCATCAGCCAAAACAATTCAATTTTCCATTGTCTAAGCTCTGAGTCAAAATATTTTATTGTTTTGATTTTTTTCACAATTTCATTCAATGCTACTGTTCACAAAACCAAAGCATATTCAGTTGAAATCGTCAGAAACGACATCAAACGAAGTCCAAAAACATTGTTCTAACTTCTCCAATTCTACTCACCACCTGGCTTCTTGATAAATATTCTTGCTTGGGAAAATTTATATCTAATCCCACATTAGCTCGTCCAAATCGTCGCCTTTTGAAAATAGCAATATTCTCCAATAATACAACCAACTTTGATATTCTTTAAAACTCAATTACTTTGTTATCACCATAATCTATTGGTGATGACGTAGTTTACGAAAGTTTGTCATAGAAATTGATCTTTCAATTTTATTCAGGACTTTTTCATTTGTCTTGATTATATAAAGTCAAAAGTGATAGTGTTTGATTGATAATTCTTGTTTTATTGCAGTCGGCCTTATCGATCTGTTATTGAGCCAAAAAGTCATTACCAGAAAAAATATTCTCTCATAGAATATAACACATTACATTGCATACATTATTTCTGCTAAGTAGAATATTTTGCTATTGCGTAATCACTATCAGAATGAATGTATTATTTTTTAAAAATGAAAGTTACATGTGAGAAAGAGATGCGTGTTTTTTTTTTGTTTTTTTTTTTGCTTGTTTCTTTGTTTGTTTATGTTTTTTTTTGTATTCAATATTCTTTGAGATTTGATTTGGTACAGAAAGAGAATATGTTTTAAAAACCGTAAAATAAGGGCAATGTCTTTTGAGATAACAAAGCTCTCTCTCTACTACGTCACCGTGTTAAATAACGTTCTTTTTCGTTTTATATATATAAAACCAAAGTTGGGATGATAGATGTTCCTGGTGGTTTACTATCTCATAAGGATGTTTTCTTCAAGTTCCTCTGATAGCCACTTATTCTGTTCTTTAAATTTATAATTGCGACAGCAGTTTCAACCTAGAAGCAATCATCACTGGAATTACTTCCTTATTTATTCGATATTCCTACCTACCCGAGGAATGGTATTCATGAAATATTCATGAAACCCAAGTGAAAAACAATGTGAGGGTTTCTGCTTTTAATATTTGCTGCATATATATATATATATATATATATATATATATATATATATATATATATATATATATATATGTGTATATGAAATTAAAACTGAACGACAAGGCTGTATATACGCGTAGCAATTTATTATTGCAGGTATACTGAAACGTACGTTTACATAGGCACTAAGATGTTTTACTCTTAATCCGCCGTTGTACTTTTACTTGTGTATTCATTGTGGATATTTATAGTCAATTTGCAACTGTTATATTCTCCATCATTCTTTATGTGTCTTTCATAATCTTTAAAATTCAGTGCATTTATAAGAGTGTTCTTTGTGCAATCTACATGTTTATTTTATTCTTATAGTACTGCCATGCTTAACGGGTATTTCGTACTTGTTCATTTATCATTTTGTATTTCTTTACCATCTCTTTTACTATTACTCGAATCTGCTGTTAAATGACCGACCGTCTTGTAACAAACTAAATCTTAACCAACGATTTTATCGACTTGGCCATATGCCCAGAAGGTAAATCTGGAAATGGTAATTTGGATTTTTCAGTCTTATGTCATTTAGCGGCATCTTAAACTGGAATGTCAAGTCACACTACTGCGTAATCAAGTGATAGAAAATTGTAAGTCTTAATATTTGAAGAAATCTCACGAATATTGCGGCTGAGATTTTGTAATATATAACATTAATAACTCGAAGTTCATTCGTTCAAACCAAGCTTCGAGCTATGTCTACCTTTATTATTAGTCTGTTAATAAAATGTGTATAATATCTATAGCACTCCCCATCATTTATTGAAGTGAATATTATATTTCTTTAATCTACGTAACTAGATGACCCTTGTTATCTCTGCAGCAACGGTTCATGATGACAATATGGGCTATATTTTTCTTATCTCAACTATTAACAAGAATCATACCTTGTTGTTGACTGTTATACACCTTCCCCAGTCGTGTATCTTAGATCGATCACTGATACAGTCGATGCGTCAATCAGAACTCTTTTCTCGTTGATGCATCGACTGTATCAGTGATTGATCTAAGATACACGACTGGGGAAGGTGTATATTTGGTGCCTTTGAACCAGGATCGTTAATTCCTTGAGCAACAGTGTGTATTAATAGAAGCCAGTCCAAACCAGCAGAATCTAGACACGATGTCTACTGTTATCGATGGTAACAGGTTGGGCTTCCCAACAAAAAGCGTGAAGAGCTGCGCAGAAGCAGGGGCGAGCCAGTGGAGGAGGTGAGAACCACTTTTTGTGATCTTTTTGCTTTTCATTTATTGTTGTTTCGTTTCGGGTTCTTGTGGGCTTTTTTCAGGCGCTTTAAGTTAACATTAGAAGCATAGATGGATTCTGCTAGGGTAAACATGATGGCTAATGAAGAAGAGAGGATAGTAGAAGAAATGGGTCCGAGGGTTGAGGAGGGGGGGTAAGCTACCCCTTAAGCTAAACATGACAGGGTCAAAGATTCCTCTTTTTACGGTTATGGCCGTAGAATTGGGACCTTGGCTAAAGGCAATTAAAAAGAAGGGTCGCATCTATAATTTGACCGATGCCAATATGATCTCTTCAGCTTACGACTACATAAAGGGCACAGCTTTGGAATGGATTGGGGAATACTTGGATAAGTACAAAGCCCAAACCACTTGGAAGATGTTCGAACATGACATTCAAAAACATTTTGGAAGTCACTCGAGCCAAACAGAAGCTGCACGGTCATTAGTGGAAATGCGACAAATCAATGGAGAAACAATAGCTCACCTGGTGAGTAGAATGAGTGTATTGACCAAAGTGGCGTATCCGAACACAGCCGGAAGAAATTATCCGGTTACACAGGCGCAACTGGCAGAATTCTTCACCGATGCCTTATGCAGCCTCCTGTTGCGAGAAGATGTGGCGAGAGCGCAGCCAAATACCTTGAAGCCTTTTCACAAGCGAGAAGGACGGAGGCCCTTCTGCTAAGGTTGGGAAAGCTAGAAGGAAATAAAGTGGGTTGGTTGAAAATCTGCTACGGATGTGGAAAGAGGGGACACATCGGTGCAAAGTGCCTGGAACTTCACCGAAATTGGGAAGAAAAAGCCACAGGTAGAGGAGCTTGGAAGTTGGAAGTGGGACGATATATTCCCACACCTGGAAGGGATCTAGTGTGCTTCGTGTGCAGAAAGGAAGGACACAGAGCGAAGGACTGTAGAATTAAATACAGAAAGGATCCACTCAGACCCAAGCCGAAACCCAAGTCACACAAGAAAACCCCTAAAAAGGCTGCCCATTTAAACTAGTTAGGGTCGCCCGGTAGATAGAGGGCTGGTGACCCCTAGAAAGGATAAGGGTGTCCAGCAGTGCATAGATCGCACTTTTAGATGCTTTAATTGTGGAGAAAAGGGGCAGTTTAGTTATTAATGCAGAAACGGGGTGCATTGTTTTAACTGTGGTCGTCCAGGACATTCACGAAAGGCCTGTATGCAGAGGCCCAAGTGTTTCAAATGCGGCAGTGAGGAACACTTGATGAAAAGTTGCAAGAAGAAAGAATTCGTAAGGTGTGATCAGAGTAAAGAGAAGGGACACACTCTAAATAACTGCCCATTGAGAAGAAAGAAAACATGCCACGGGTGCGGGAAGAGCGAGCATGTATGGGACAGTTACAATAAGAAGAGAAGAAAGAATCAGAATCTTTCTGACAGAAGAGACAGTGAAGTGAAAATATGTCAAATATGGTCCGAGGAAGAGGAACTTACTTGCAACATAAAGATAGAGGGCGAACAGTTCAAAGCTTTGGTCGATACAGGATCGAAAATATCAGTGATTAGTTCTCTAGAATTGCAAAGACTAAAACTCACCGCCGATCGATTTATTCCGACTAAAGTAAACGCGTTTCAGGCAAGTGGGGCTAGAATGAGACTAGATTGGATGCTGGAGCTGAAGTTAACGGTTGGTGAAACTGAATCATTCCATACGATGTATGTAGCACCTATGTTGACCCATGACGTAATACTGGGAGGGGATTGACTTAGAGAGAAGAAAGCCGTTCTAAAATTTGATCCCCCAATTGGACAGAGGCATGTCGGAAGGCGTTCGACACCTTAAAGGCTGAAATGACGTCGATACCTTTATTAATTCATCCCGACCTGAACAAGCCAATGGTTCTCTATACAGATGCGAGCGATACATGTATAGGTGCTTGTTTAACTCAGCCATGTGAAGAAGCGGAGGCTGTAATCCGAGGAGATAAAAGATCAGATGCTGATCTACTTTCTCTCCCATAAATTATCAAAGACCCAATAGAAATGGCCAGTTATTGAAAAGGAAGCTTATGCGATAGCTTTATGCTTTGCAGAAATTGCATTTCTATTTGGAAGGAGCTATAAGTTTGTAGTAAAAACCGATCATAGACCATTACAGCACCTGTTCGAT
Source organism: Sepioteuthis lessoniana (assembly GCA_963585895.1). Lineage (NCBI taxonomy): Eukaryota > Metazoa > Mollusca > Cephalopoda > Myopsida > Loliginidae > Sepioteuthis > Sepioteuthis lessoniana. Next base: position 3,875,302 of record OY757904.1, on the reverse strand, counting down.
GCAGAGTGGAAAAATCGAAAGGTACAGTTGTGGGCTATGCAGCTAAGTGGCTACGATTGTAAGATAGAATACCTATCTGGAAAAGAGAATACGTGAGCAGATTTACTATCTAGGATATCTGAGGTAGTTGAAGAGGAGGCTGACAGTAATGTTCGGAACCTAGTAAGTGATAATAACTATAGGATTTGTGTTTTAAACTCCCAACAGTTAAAGAATAGACCCCCTGAAATCGAAATAGTAGATCAAGAAGAAGATGACCCTGAAGAGGATAGTTGGGAACTGTTTAAGATAGAAGCTAAAAAGGGGGATGAATATAGTCAGCTTAAGAAATCGCTTCTAAGTTAAGGAGATTCCTTATAGAGGACGATAAGGTATATTATGTGACTGGGGAAGAAGAGATCCCCACACTGCGATTGTACGTTCCAGAGGGAAAAGTGAGAGCTAGTCTATTGAAAATAACACATGACGGGTTGGGTCTGGTGGGGATCGATAAGACATATTTGATCATGATTAGAAAGTATTATTGGCCAGGTATGTTTAAACATATCCATTCCAACGTAACTGACTGTGTTACTTGCCAGAAGAGGGCTATAAAAGGAACCAAGACACCCATAATGGGAACTGATATACCATCGTATCCATTTGAAAAGTGGTAGGTTCTTCAGCTTTGGTAAGGCAACTAGTCTAGAAGAAGGAAAACTCTCAATTCAAACCTGTTAAACTCCGCTTAAAAAAATTGACCTTGTGTCATATCCTGCCCGAGCGGAGGGGTTGGGTAAATATGATATCCATTTGAAAAGTGGAGTATGGATGTCTCTGAGCCATATAATATTACGAAAAAGGGAAACTAGTATATAGTTAGCATGGTCAACTGGTTGACTAATTGGGTAGAAGCATTCCCTCTGCAGAGAAAGGATGCTCAGACCATGGCAGAAATACTGATGGATGAAATTTTCCCTCGGTATGGAGGTCCACGAGTATTAGTGACAGACAATGGCGGAGAATTTGTAAATGCCATTATGAAGGAGGTGACGGGGTATCTAAGTGTAAAACATGTCACCACTTCTCCATACCACCCACAGAGTAATGCTAAGGTAGAGAGATTCCACAGGTTTTTGGGAGATACTCTGTGGAAATTGTCGGAGAACGAAGTCGAACACTGGGACTTGTTCTTAAACCAGCCATTGGCTATGGCTAGATTTTTTCATAATGACACGAGTAAGTTCTCTCCATATTACCTGGTACACAATAGGGATGTAGTGTTACCATTTGATAATCTCCTCATACCTAAAACAAAGTATACCGGAGGAGAGAATCATAAAAAGATGATTGAGCAGCAGCATTCTCTGTTTAGTCAGGTGGGACGTAAGATAAAATCAACACAGAAAAAGCGAAATGAAAGGGTCAACGAAGGTAGAGTAAAGAAGACTTATGAAGTTGGCGACCCGGTCTACTATAGAGCACAGGTCAGAAAAGGAAAATTAGATCCTAGATGGAAACCCTATTATCGGATTGTGTAGCAGACATGTCCTTTAACATATAAGATCTTGGATCAAGTGACAAATAGAACTAGGAAGGTTCATGCGTCGGATATTTGTCGAGCGAATATTAGGGAATGGAAAGTACCTAATAACGAATCTATCAGACCTGTGAGAAAATCAACATTAGTAGATCCAGAATGAGACTGGGATGAACTGGATAGATGGGCAGATCAACCTGCAGAAGGCGAATTAGTAACAGAATTCGAAGAGGAGACTCCTGACCGTCTGCCAGAGATAACGGTTATGCCTTCAGATTTTGAAGATTAGGAATCTGAAGACGAGCTTCCATTGTCAGTTCTGAGAGAAAGAGAAACTGATAATGAGAGTAGGACTGAGGAATCGGAGAGCAGTGTGATTCCTATAAAACAGCCCCCAGAAGTAATAGGTGATGTGATGGGACCAAGACTTCTAAGGAGTGGAGTAAAACGACCAGTTAATGTTATCTCGGAACGAGAAAGAATTAGGAATAGTTGTGAAGAAAAGAACGAAACTGAAACTGATTCTCTTGTTGAAAAGTTTAAGATGGTAGAGTAAGAGAAGTACTGAACTTATAGAAGAAAATAGATAGTAAGGAAGGGTATTATTTGTATTGTAGGATGCATCGCCAAATAATAGTGATGGTAATGGTGGCCCGGTTGGCAGCAGTATTGCATCATACACACAGCACGGTATTCAAGAAAACCAGTGAGGTAACAATTACTCCTTCTAAATGGATAATGACTTTCGTCATAGATTTGGAATCCTATCGGAAGGTCCTATGAGACTTAGAACATGGAGATACTGTAGCATCAGAATTAAGAGTACATATGCAACTTTATCAGTCTGCAATTGGTATAGAGGCTAACACAGCGTTATTCATATCTCTGGGAGAACAACTGAGTAAAATGAAGCAGAGACTAAAATATATGGAACGATATTTTAAATATATCAATCTACTAGTTGCAGAACGGAGTCAAAAACGATTTTCGAAAGAGATCGGTATTACCATTCATAGATAAAGCACTAAACGTATTATTCGGCACGATGTCAGAGAGTGATGCCGAAGCATTTGAGGCACACATAGCTGGCTTAGAAAAAAATCAACAAAAGATAAAACAGGTTGTGGAAGAGAATTTATCGATCGTAAATGTTACTAGATTCGAACTATCATAGACACAGAATTGAGTGGTTACTCCGTACAGTTACAATAATAGAGGTGAATTTAACTAAGATAGTGAGCGGTACAGATAAAAAGGATAAGTACAATGAAAGTAGTAATTAAGCAAATATTAGAATTGATGATGATGATGATGCACCAACTTGATTCATCAATACAACTGCAAACTTTAGCAATGGAGCACGTTAGAACACAGATTTACTTTCTCTAGCACACGTCACCAAGTATAATAATACCTGAAAATTTAAGGAGTGTGCTTGGAATGATTCGGTCAAACTTACCTTTGCCAGTAGATCAAAAGAAAAGCCTATGGGAATATTATAAAACCCTGAGTTGCGAAACTATTGTACGAAATGATAAGATATACGTAATGGTTGATGTGCCTTTATTGAATCGAAATAGAGATTTTGAAGTATTCAACGTAATAAATTTACCTATACCGTTTCCTAATAATGCCACCCAGGAAAAGTTGGGAGATATAAACTCGAAACTGAAGGAATTACTTTTAATTTGGCAAGAACTAAATTTATAATGTTATCACCTAGCGAAGCGCTTTCGTGTAGTACGAACACACTGAAAGTTTGTGCTGTGAAAAGTCCTATTTATGCAGCTAACGGACATCGATTATGCATAGTACAATTATTCAAGAGGGATGAAAAAGGAATTGATAAATATTGTGAAGCAGAAGTAACTACCAATATCGTAACCCCTCGGGCTATACATATATCTGGTGGCATATGGGCAGTTGACACACAGCTGTTGAGCGAAAATTGACTAAATCTGTAAGGGACAGCAACAGGGTGTAGTGCTTATTCAGCCACCTATGACGATTGTTGATATCCATATGGGTTGTGCAGCGTTTGGCCCAACTATAGAGATCTTACCTGACTTAAAGTTTGAGATTAGAGATAATTTTCTAGTACAAACCAGAATACCGCGTATGAATTGGTTGAAAGTATGGAGCCCTATAACTAAGGAATTTCCTAAAATAGAAGCACACGAAATTCCAGCTCTGTTGAAACCGATCGTGAAGATCGATATGAGTAATGTAGTCGAAGAATTACGAATAGTTAAGAGCAGTAATGGACTAGAGAAAGGTCGATGGGAAAAAGTATTTGATTGGTTATATCCTACATTAATCATCTTGGTCGTGATGATGATAAAAGCTTTTCTAGTGTATGGGAAAAGTAGAATAGGAAACATACATAACATATTACGAGGCTCGGAAAGATGCAGAAAAAACTTGATAAGGATATGGGAAATATTCGAATAAAGCGCTTAATGGAGAAGGTTCACTCGTTGCCTGGAGCGCGAACGGGGATGAATGGGGTGTGTGAAGGACACTTCCGTAGTTTTTAATGACGCACCCAGACTTGATCAACCTGGTAATCAAACAAGACCCCACCAGTGAGGCCGGTATTCACCCGTAGAGGAAAGTGCATGTGTGAAGAAATATGTGTGAATAGAAATTGGCCATCTATAATGTGGAATACAGAAACGAATACGTATACGAAGCAAGCTGGAAAAATGAACTGTTAAAGAACTTTTTGCATGTGCATGAAAAATAAAATGAATTGTAAAACTTCAGATAGTCAAACACTAAAATCCAAGAAATGGATTTGTGAGAAAAATATTTATTCCGTAATTATTGTTCTTTTTATAAAGGGATGTTTGTAACGAAGTACATCAGGAGGATTAATACTTCATTGAAAATTTGTTACTAAAAAAAATTTGTAAAAATCTGTTCTAAATGATATGTGTGGTTGGTGGGCTGATATACCGTCAAATTTAGTAATTGAGAGTCATATGATACGTGGGGGGGGTGAATGAGTGCATCCGTCTTTAGAAATTAAGGTTAAATCTGGTACATAGGAATGATTAAGAGCATAAACGGAAAACTTCGTCATATCTAAAGCTGTAAGTTAAAATTGTACTTTTAAACAAAGCCATTTGGTGCCTTTTTCTTTGAACACTATTTGGTTTGACAGATTTACACTGTATCATGCTTTAAAATAGATATATTCTAAGGTTTACAACGTTTGATACCTTTTTTCTGTCTTTATAATTTTGTTTGACAACATTGAGACAGATATTCTACCAAAATTGCAATGGAAGAAAAATGAAGTTTATATACTTTAGCATTTACGCTGACTTTGTTGTATCACTTCTTTTTTTTTTACATCAAAACGTTTTATTTTAGATTAATTTAGTTTTAAAATCCCTTATGAAGTTTCCTGACTTTTGTATATCAAAGTTTGGTCGTGAATAAATTATTTCAATTTTAGCTAAAAAAATAATACGGGTTTTTCCTGTGTGAGCTTTGATTATTTCTATTGTGACGTTTGCACTCACCAGCCAATCATCAAGCCGGATGGATAATAAGAGAAAGTGAGACAAAAATAAAAGAGATGAGGTGGCTACTGTTTTATATTGAGGAATCAACATTATTAATATTTGCATTATGAGGGCACATAATCACATTATTATCATGGACGGTATCTATCCAAATAAAAGTCTGTTTCATGATTCTAATACACCAAAAAACGGGATATTTTGCGTAGCTGACACATGACTAAAGAGAAAGGTTATCGATCATCGATCATAAATAGAAATTATCGTCATAGAGCTTCCAGTGGTTCTGGTTTTTTATTTAAAAAAAAAGCAAGTAACATCGTAATGTGGTCGTCGGAAGAAAGAAAATTAAATCAAAATCACCAACAATTTTTTTTAACATGTTTAACTTGTTTATTCAAATAGTTTCTTCCAGTCGTTTGTTGGAAAAGATGAAATTTTGAATCAGTTGATATTAAAGAATAGTTTGTTTTGGTTCGGGTTTTCGTCATCTCTGGTGTTATTTGATCTTCTTCAATCCTCTTTTGACCCCTTAACCTCTTCCTGAAATCCCTTTTAAAGTTTTAACCATATATCTCCAGGTTCTGATAAATCCATGGATAGTTGCAAAAAGTAATTACGGTGACAGTTGTTGAGGATGAAAAGCTAATCAGTGAAAAAATTGTTTCTAGAAATCGAGCATACTAAGTCAATTCCTTTCAGTTACATTAACTCGCTTGGTGGGAAAGGTGGAATTTTTGTCTCTTCATATAAAGACATATCCTGCGTTGGTTGGAGGTTTTCATTTCTGTCGGCTGTGTGCCTCACCCTTTGTTTAGAGTCTCTATACGCTTCTTCCTATTTGTTTTTCATGCTTAACATGACTTTTCTCATTGGCAGCTTATCTTCTCTGTTCTTTACCTTGACTGATCTCATTTTCAACAATTCTTATAATGAAATATAATCTGCCAATCAAGTCTAATTATGTAAAGAACATATAACACACAATTATTGTTATACTATTATAGTGAAATCAAATTATATGTTTACGAAAATGGGATGTCAGTTGTCAAACAAAATTACCCATTTATAAGAAATAAACTTCTTAAAACACATAACACGATGGCATTCCTATCAATAACCTTGAATAATTTATCGATCGGTATTTTTTATAAACAATGACACTGACCTTTCAAAATATTTGTTTTAAGTATTTGTGTGTTTGCAATACACTTCACTCCAAATGATATTGCTAATAGATGTTGGATGAAATATACACTTCCCTTCAAATGATATCAATCAATCTATCTGAATGCGTATATATTTATTAATACACTTTTTATCTTATGTCCCATCTTCTAAGTGATGATTTTGTATCGTCTTCACACGTGTAATATCACAATGTTATTCACTGGTTATTCTTTACTTTCTTTCTCTTTCTAAGATCATTATTTTAAAGTTGAGTGTTTGATAGAAACTAATAGAAATCGTACGATAAATAATTTGGGGTTTCGTATTACCTTTGTAAAGTAAAGTTGGCGACCACAGTCGAGGACAACCAGAAGGCTCCCGAACCATCGGCGAGCACTCTACCCACTAAACCATTGAACATTGGCCTAGTGGGAAGAGTGTTCGCCAATGGTTCAGGAGACCTGGGTTCAATCCCAGGTCTCATCATACCAAAGACTTTAAAAATGGTACTTGATACCTCTTTGCTTAACACTCAGCATTTTAAGGTACGTATCAAGGGTAAAGTGGAGCAATCCAGGGAAAGGATTAGCGCCCTTCCCTACACCTCGGTGTAGTAGCTATTGAAAAAGGAGCCTTCTGATCGCCCTCGACTAATGGTCGCCAACTTTACTTTTACTTCATTCCTTTTGTGCACATTGATAGTTTTGGCATTAGATAATCCAAGAAGGTTGAATTACCAAGAAACCAAAAATTCTCCTTGCGTAGTAATGTTCGATAAAGTTACCTGATTATTTATTTAAGTTTTTTCTTTTCCAATTGACTGATCAATGCTTAACAAATGTTGGATTGAAAAGAAATATCGTTAAATTTACGTCATAGTATTATCAAAGGATAGTTTTTGCTGTGTTGTGGTTAAAGTGCTGGACTGTGATGTGCTAGTGGACGAGTTCGAACTTTAGTCGTTCTATTTTGTTCGCTTTCTTTTTAATATCATTCGGAAAGGTATGAACCCACTTATCGCTTCCCAGTTATGGGTTTAATAAAACCTGCAGTGTTTTCCTAAAAGGATAGCTTTGACATTAAATAACCCACGAAGATTGATATGCCATAAAACAAAGAATCCAAACCAAAACCAAACTAATATTATGAATTTTTTTTTATTGTGCAGCAATACTTACTTGGCTTGAAAGTAAATTAGGGTTAATGAGTTGATTATGTTGAATTATATAGATAGATAGATCAGTTTGTCTAAAATAATATGTTATATAAATACAATATTGCGAAAAATCTAGCTATATTTTGTACCCATCAAGTGTAGTAAAATACCAGTTTTTAACTCCTTTTCATTACATTGTTTGTATGACATTGCGGTCCGTAGTAGATATATGTTTCTCCTAGTCAATAATTTCTTTTCTTTTTTTTTCTTTACTGAAGGATTCTGTCGGTATTCCTTTTGCTTTCGTTGATTACAGACAAACCAACCATTTTGAAAGAATTTTTGGCAACTCCAACGCATTCGATTAGCGTCTAATTAGATTTACTCAATCAAAATATTTTCTGTTTGTCGATAGCTGCATTTTTTGCTTAAATTCAAAAATTTGGCATTATTAAACAACTCTCTAGTTGGAATGCCATGAACACAGGAGGCTCTAATTATTCATCAATGTCACATTTTCATTGATTTGCACACTTCTGTAGAGTTTTGTAGCAATAGTTATGTTAATCACATTTAATCGATTTTTCTTCAAAAAATATCGACATTTTGCACAAACATTCTTCTTCCAAAAACTAACCAAATGAACGAAAAAAAAATGCTTGTCTCGTTTTATCATAAAACAAAAGACGTTCGATGGATTAATAAATCTTATGTAAAGGTTTCTAAAAACGTGTGAAATCTTAACCGTGCGTATCTAAAATGGTTAAATATTTACGTCTTATTTAAAAGATTTACCTCTTTGAGCCAAGATACGTTTTAACTTATATTGCGTTACGAATCATGATTGATTGATTGATTTTAATGGCGTGTCAGCTTGTTTAGAGTTATTTTATTCCCAGAACTTAAGGAATTGCATTCATTTACATTTTTCGTGTTGTTGTATCTTCAGAAAATTTTGCACACGATCCAATCAAATACAATTTTTAAAAATATATTTGATCCAAAGATGAATATGTAGTAGGTACTACCGCACTGGAATCAAAGTGGACCTGGGAATAATGGCATTAAAGGGATACTCCACATTCTCCAAAATTCCAGAACTGGAAACTGACTATCAGATGCAATTTAGTGTCAAACGCAGAACACCCTTTTGAAGCGGGGCTATCCTTCCATAGTGGATAAAGTTAGCATATTCTAAGCATCGCCAACAAGTTATCACTATGTAGAAGTAAAGAACAAATAAGGATGTCTCTAATTTTTTTTTTTTTTTTTGCATATTGATAGCGTTGTTCACATTCACCTACCTCCTAGACACAGATATTTACTCCAAACACATTTGCATATTGTTCCAAGTTACCAGTAGAACAAGAAGAACAATTACCGATTGGATTATAAAGAACATAAACACTTCATACCACTTAAATCAACCCTAAATCGTACAACAATATGCGTAAGAACAAACAACATTGTGGGGCTTATTTCCTTTGTAGAGCACAGTAAAATGCTGATTACTAAAACAAGTAGAAAACGCCAATATCCTCCGAAAAAATTCTTTTTTGAAGTTCTTCAAAATAAATTACAACGGTGTTTATTGTTTCAATAATGTAAACTTAAGCTTAAACAATAAATCGTATGATTTTTCTGTTTCTTGGTATAATAGAAATAAAAACCTGAGTAAGCGGCGATGAAAGCAAACGGATGAAACATGATATTTTTCAAAAGTAATAATAATAATAATAATTGAAAAACTTTGTCTTGAAATATCTAAATATGCAATTAACACTTCTAGTATGTCAAAACAACAACAAATATGCAACTAACAGATAGTAGACGAAATTGAGAATAGATTATATGCGGTATTTAGACTTCTATGATAATGACTGCTTCAGAAATTTATTTGGCAAAGCAGCTAGTTTAGATAAACAACTTCCATTGAGACAAAAAAATGTGAGTTCGAGTTTCACAGTGAGTTTATCCTTAAATATTGTTTTCCGATACCAACTGTTCAGACTGGCGTAGTTATAAGGATTCGTGTGCGTTTCCATAGAAAACAAATTATGTAAGAGTAGAAAGATGAAATAAAATATTCGTTAGAATACTAATACTACTACTAATAATAATAATAATCCGATCAACCAGGCAATCACCAAAATGAATTACTCTTACCACCACTGTAAGCTAATGCGGTCGAAATATATAAAAGTAATTAAAAAGGGGGAAGCAAAAAATTACATAAAATCACACTGAGACAACCATTATTTAATAACTGATCGTAAGTTAACAATCAAATTCATTTCACTTTTATTTTTCACAAATATTGTGAACTAGTTGTGTCAATTTATCGCAGGGCGTTGAAGTTTTTGTGGAATTTTGTAGTCTTTTTAATGCGTAAATTAAAAAACGTGTTTTGTTATTGTTGTTCTTGTTGTTGTTGTTGTATAATGACATTTCAACTCTTGGTGGTAAACGTATACCAAATCCTGATTATTCATATGATCTTTAAGTAAATAGTTTAGAGGTAACATCTTTTGAATAAGCCCGAACCCATTTACTTGAACACAGTTCAATGGTTTTATTACTACCTAAAACTAACAGTTTTATTTGCACACAAATGAATTTAAGTATTGCATCTAATACTAATAATTCAATTTGATATTAATCATTTGTTTGCACAAGGTTTAATGGTTAAACTGTTCAAGTTTACCCACTGATTGGCCCCCTAACAGGTACTACCACCCGGGGCCTGAGTGGACCTGGGAGTAATGGCAATGAAGGAGTACTCCCCACTCCCCAAAGCTCCAGGACAGAAACTTCACGTTCAGATGACTTTGTGTCATCTCCAGCACACTCCTAATAAAGTATTGCCCCTCTGTCTTGTCGTAATCAACTAAGCTTTTTGCTTAGATTCAGCACAAGGCCGAATGAATAGGGCGCCCAATGAGACTCGAACTTACTCGTGAAGGTGTGCTAGTCTAGCTTGTTAACCATTATACCACCTAGGGAGCCCTCGCCTTTCTGTATAGATGCAATCGACGTATTCAATAGCCCCAGGGGTTTTAAGACAAATAATTTGGTGGGGGGATGTGAATGCAGCAGTCCACTGGAAGCAAAATAGCAAGACAAATGATGTAATACCAAGTTCCAAAATGTTATAAGAACTAAGGGCTATATGGACATATACTAAGTTAAAACTTAAATAATTTATGGCGAAACAACTTTTTTTTTCTTTTTGGTATATGTAGCCCGCTAATGCTTGTTCTCTTTTGGAATAATACCTGGTCACATCTGTGAGAGGAGCACATATGATAATCCAACCCTGGGTCTGGTATAGCCACAATATACTACCCATGAAAAAGTTCCAAATCCAAATTAATGTGAGATTCAAATGATTAATCTGAGAGTCATGATCGGCTGATAATCCTTTAATACACATCATCGGTACCCAATAAACACGATGCAAATGTTGGCTGTTCTAATTTCAGTTAAAACAAAAACCAAAGCTACAATTCAACTGAGAGATGTTAAAATGGACTGGAGAAGAAAACAAAAATTTAACCCTCTGTTATTTTAAAAGCAATCCTGCAGAAAAAAAAAGATAATGGAAATTTGGGCAGAATTCACTTAATTTAATACAAAAAGCAGACCAAGCTGGGATATTTTAAGGAAAGATTATTTCTCTGACCATGAAATACTAAAAATATTTCGACGGCCCAGTCTTGAAGAATATGTTTAAGAATTCCCTACTCGAATAATAAAGAAACTCAAAATACCACACAAGTCAGCACAACATTATTGTTAACACAAAAAGATAGGAAACATGTTGTTAACAAAAAAAAGAAAATTACATTTTTATTGCCATGGAAGAAAGACTGGAAGAAAAAGTCGAAATAGAAACCGAAAAGATTCATAAGATATTAACAAATATCCTAACGGACAACACCACTGGATTATACAGCCTAATTTATGAAGGAGCAAAACTAGTCAGGGATAAAATTGTTATTCCTCTAAAGAACCCATAAAGAATAGAAAATTTGGATGGAAAATAAAACAATTAGATGGAACACAAGCACAATCACTAAGGAAAAACACACACACAGATATATTGAAATCAAAAGACAAAAAAATACCGACAAATCTGGAAGAAATAAATCAAAAGATATTAACGAAAGAAGGGAGCCTCAAAATGTACAGGGGAAAGGTCAAGCAATACAAACAAAGCAGGAATTTCCAATAAAACAAGAGAAAAATTTACACAGATGATGATACATTAAGACAACAATATTGGAGTAAAATACGGGAACATATAAAACATAACTGAAAGAGGGAATGGATAAAAAGCACGAAAAAAGAATGATAAAGACTTGAAGATTTACCCTGAGGTAGACATACACCTGGTCTCGCTTTGAGCAACACTCAAGAAAGTTCTGAATAGGAAAACACCTAGCATTGATAGAATACCGGGATTCTGGTTTGAAAAAAATCACGTCCATTCATGAAAGAGTGGCTCTGCAACTGGTTAAATGCCTAGAAGTAAGCGGACCTGAATGGATGACTAAGTAGAAAACGACTCTGATCCAAAAAGACCCACAAAAGGAACTATTCACAGTAACTATAGACTAATAACGTGTTTACACCTGATATACAAATTCTGACCGCAGAGATTAAAGAAGAATTCTATTGCTCACTTGAAAGCCGCGAACTCTTTCCAGTAGAGCAGAAAGGATGCTCCAAAAAAAGAAGTGGAACAGAAGACTAATTATATAGAGATCAGTGCATCCACAAAGAGGCAAAAATGAGGCAGAAAAATGTACCCATGGCAAAGATTGACAATAAAAAGACCTGATATGTAGTCACGAATCTTAGATAAAAGAATGTCTGAAAATGTAGAAAATATCTGACAAAGTCATAAATTTCATCACAAAAGCCATGAAAAACTGGAAAGTGGAATTTTTAGCAGGAGGAAAACTCAAGCAGAAGAGAAAATACAGTGAGACTTACTTTCGCCACTTCTATTTGTTATAGCAATAATGTCACTCAATTACATTATTAGAAATTTCACAGGGAGCAACAAATTTACTAAATTACGTGTCAACATAAATCATTTGTACATGGATGTTCTGTTTGCAAAAAATGAAAAGATAACTGGAGAGCCTAATACAAACAATAAGAATATACGCAATGATATAGCAACGGAATTTGACATTGAAAATGTGCCTTTCTCATAATGAAAAAAGGGAGTAAAGAGAAAGAGCGGAAGAAATATAACTATCAACTCAAGAAAGCCTCAAAACTCTTGGAGAGAAGGAAAATTACAATTACTTATGAATATTGGGAGAGAACACCTTTAAGCAAGCATGTATGAGAAAAAAAAAGGAGAGAAGTATTCCTCAGACGAACGACAAATTTTGAAACGAAGCTCTCCAGCAGAAATCCCATCAAATGGATTAACACCTGGGCAGTACACCCTGAAAGCTGCTCAGGGCAACATTGAAATGGACAAAAAAAAAAAACAAAAGACAAGAAAGTTGATTTTTAGTCACAAGGCCTTACGTCCAAGATATGACATAGAGAGATGATGAGTCAAGAAAGGAAGGAAAAGGATCTCGAGCATTGAGGATTGCAGAGACACATCAATACAAGGATTCGAGGTCTACATTAAAGAATTGCAAAGAAAAACTAATTACAGCAGCTAGTAACAGCGTTGTGAATAGAAAAACAAATAGAAAACCAGCAAAAACTAGGAAACAGAAATAGGAAGAAAACAATTGTATTGATATTTCATGTGAGAAACGGGAGAGATTGCCTACAAGAAACCGTAGACATGGGTACGAAATGAAAATCTCAAGAGAGAAAGGGAATCTCTTCTAATAGCAGAACAAAACAATGCCATAAGGATCAATTATATTAAAACGAAAATCGATAATACACAACAGAATAGAAAGTGTTGGTTTGAGGAGAAAGAAATGAAACGGTTAATCATAGTGTAAGGAAATGTAGGAAGATAGCGTAAAACGAGCACAAAACAAAGCACGACACAGTGGAAAAGATGATCCACAGGGAACTGTGCAAGAAATTGAATTTTGGTCATACTACCAAACAATACATACACAAACTAGAATCCGTCCAAAAGAATGAGAAGCAAAAAATCCTCCAAGATTCTAAGATAATGACTGATCACATAATCCCGGCAAAAAGCCCACACCGAGTCTTAATTTACAAAAAAAGGAATTTACCGTTTAGTTGACTTTGCTGTTCAACCTGACCACAGAGTGAAAATAAAAGAAAGCGAAAGGATTCATAAATACCTTGCAAGAGAACAACTAAATCAGCTGAATCTGAGGGTGAAGGTAAAATCAATCGTAATGTGTGCGCTTGTTACAGTCAACAAGAGCTCGGAGAATGAATCGAAGGAACTGGATATAAGTGAAAAAAAACGAGATTATCCAGACTACTCCATTGCTGATATTGGTCAGAACACTCCGAAAAGTCCAGGAGACCTGAAGAGACTTGGTGTCACTCAGACTCCACAAAAAACTCCAGTGAGAAAAACTCACAAGTATGATAATAGAGGAGCCTAAATGTCACTCAAACTCCAGTGATAGACCACTTAAAGAAGTGTGAAAAACTCTTCAGGAATAATAATAATAATGATAATAATAATAATAATAATAATAATAATAATAATTGTTTTTGATTTTAAAAAATAATTATTTACGAACCTAATGAGCTTTATTTAGGCAGGTATTTCTTGTATCAATGAATTTCTTCCAATAAATCAAAGTAGTCGATCGAGTTCTCATATAAATAAAGATAAGTTTCTTGACTTGCACAATTAAGCCCCACAATAATGGGAAATCCATGATAACATGTAACGGTAGAAGTTTCAGCACCTTACCAGACTCTTGTCAACTGTGTCTTTACGTGCATGTACAGCGGTTAATTTAGTGTTCCCTGTCACACAACTAATCCAAAAGGAACAAAGGAAGAAGTTATGATTTCAGTCTTTTCTTCTTTGCTTGGCTTCTCACACAAATCTGTTCAGTCCGGTTTGCTATATCTTACCCAAAACCGTGGATAGAGAAAGTTGGTTACTTGGTGACAAAATCGAAACTGCAAATCCCGAATAAGCAAAGTGCACTAAATTAGCGCCAAATGAATACAAGACAAGGCAGGACTGGGTAGGAAGGGGATCGACTGGGAATTGTGTATGCGATTAAAATTTGACCATATTACCGAATGATATAGGCACAAACCAAGTTATTTCTTCGAGAATGTGACGCATAAAATTCTTTGAGATTTCGAAGTACAAGCGGATCACATAATCGCAGACAGAAGAGCATATTTTCTCGTTCACTTTCCTGTTCTGGCAGATGACAGAGTGGAAATAAAAGAAAGCGAAAAGATAAACAAATATTTGGAACTTGACAGAGAGTTTTTAAAAATCCAATGACAGATGAGGATGATAGTGATATCATTTGTTGTCGATGCGCGTAGGACGGTCTTCAAAGGTTTGTAAAAAAAAAAGACTAGAGGAATTGGAAATCAGAAAAAAAAATCAAAACCATCCAGAATACAGCATTGTAAAGATTGGCTAAAATACCTAGAAGAGTCTGGGAGAAGTGAGGATACTTGCTACACAGACTCCATTGAAAGTCAACTAGCTAACGCTATTGTGAAAAACTCACCAGGAAAGTAACGATTGTGCCAATTGTGATGGTGCTTTAGGCACAATAACTAAAGGATTGTTTAAGGCCTGGAGGACTTGGAAGTTGGCGAACGAGTAGAAATTATCCAAATGACAGAATTGCTGAGAACGGCCAGAATCCTGAGACGCGTCCTGGAGACCTGAGGAGACTTGCTGTCACTCAGACCCTAGTGAAAAACCATCAGCTAACATTGATGTGAAAAACTCTAAAGAAGTAAATAATAATAATAATAATAATAAAGAAATTATCGAAGACAGTGTTGACGCATCGATATAACGACTCGAAGACTACATAGAAAAACACGAACGAGGACTGATTACAGCCATCAGAAACAATACTGACAACACGATAGATAACAGAATGACAATAACCAGGAAACAAAAATGGGAAGAAAAACAACTCTATGTGCGTTTCAAACGACTGATAAACAACATCTCACACGACAAAACCTAGATCTGGCTAAGAAAAGGAAACTTTAAGAGAGAAACAGAATCTCTCCTAATGGCAGCGCAAAACAACGCCATAAGAACCATTCATATCAAGGCGAGAATAGATAAGACTCAATAAAATAGCAAATGCACGCTATGCAGTGACAGAGATGAAACCATCAATCACATAATAAGCGAATGCAGCAAATTAGTGCAGAAAGAGTACAAGACCAGATACGACTGGGTGGGCAAGGTAATCCACTGGGAAATGTGCAAGAAATTTAAATTTGAACATACCAACAAATGGTATATGCACAACCCAGCACCTGTCCTAGAAAATGACACGCATAAACTCCTATGGGATTTTGACATACACGCAGATCACCTATTCTCGGCCAGAAGACCAGACCTTATAATAATCAACAACAAAAAAGAGGATTTGCAAAATTGTCGACTTTGCTGTCCCGGCTGACCACAGAATAAAACTGAAAAAATGTGAAAAGAAGGATAAGTACCTCGAACCTGCTAGAGAATTGAAGAAACTATGGAACATGAAGGTGACAATTATACCAATTGTGATTGGTGCTTTTGGTACAGTAACTAAAGGATTATTAAAGGGCCTGGAGGATTTGGAAGTTGGCAGCTGAGTGGACACCATCCAAACAACTGCATTATTGAGAACGGCCAGAATACTGAGAAGAGTCCTGGAGACTTGAGGAGACTTGCTGTCACTCAATCTCTAGTGAAAGACCATCAGCGTTAGCTGATGTGAAAAACTCTAATGAGTAATAATAATAATAATAATAATAGTCCTGGACAGAAACCAGACGTAGAGATTGTAAATAAAAAAAGAGAATTTGCTATGTGGTGCATTTTTTTGTCCCAGCAAACCACTGAGTACAAATAAAAGAAAACAAAAACAGAGACCAGTACATAGACCTAGCCAGGTAACCAAGAAAATTTTGGAACATTGGAAGATGAGAATAAGAGTAATACCAATTATAATTGGCGTGCTTTGAACGGCATCGTTAAGATCGGCTAGAATACTGAGAAGAGTTCTGGAGACTTGAAGAGACTTGCTGTCACTTATACTCCAGTGAAATCTCACCAGTTAACGCTGATGTGATGAACTCGCAAGGAGTATGAAAATGATCTATAGGGAGACTGATGCCAGTTGTATTTGGTGCATTTTTAATGGCCCTTAAAGGGTTAAGAAAAAACTGAAGAAATAGGAAAGGCTAAATAAGGAAATTGAAAGAGTTGACAATCGGAAGACAAGCTGAGAGAATTCAAAATATAACACGACTAAGATCGGCAACAATACTGAGAAGAATTTTGGAGACTTGATGATACTTGCTGTTACTCAGACTCTCGTAAAAGTCGTCTAGCTAACATTGATGTGAGAAGTATAATAATAATAATAATAACAATAATATACTATCGAAATAAAAATCAGTGTTTTCCTTTATATATATATATATATATATATATATATATATATATATATATATTCGTGGTGCATTCAAAAAGTTTCCAGACTTTTTGTACAGGCATTTACAATTGTCGTAGACTCTTGAAAATTCAGTATGTTATTGCTATACATCTTATGAGATAACTGACCAATTTTTATAATTTCACGTTCAAATCAACAACTACAGCAGCAATTGTAATATACCCTACTAAAGCCTGATTGTCACTGCTGGTGAATTTCAAAAATGCAATCTGCACGTGAGGAAGAACGATATGCAATAAAATTCTGTTTTAAACTTGGAAAAAATGAAGCTACAGAAACGTATGGAATACTTCAGACTGCTTTTGGAGCATCTTGCATGAATCGAGCATCAGTTTTTGAGTTGAATAAGAGATTCAAGGAAGGCAGGGAGTCTGCGAGGAATAATGAGAGGTGTGGGAGGAGTAAGGAAGTCAATACACCAGAGTTGATTGGCCGAAGGGATAGGGTTAGGGTTACTATGTTGAGGTTTTAAGGGAGTTCAGGAAGAGATTCCTAGGGAAGAGGCCAGCACTCTTCAAATCGGCTCAGTGACATTTCCACCAGGACAATGCACCGGTCCACAACTCCATCCTTGTCACAGACTATTTGACCCAGATGGGCATCAAGACAGTTCCTCATCCTCCCTATTGTCAAGACGTTAGTCCCTGTGACTTTTGGTTATTTCTTAAGCTCAGAGGCTATCGCTATGAGACAATTGAGGAGATAAAAGAGGCTGTGACGAAGGTGATTGACACGTTCCCACAAGAGGACTTCCATGAGGCCTTCCAGAAGTTGTTTGAACGGTGAAATAAGTGCATTGCAGCCGGAGGAGATTACTTCGAAGGGGACTAGAGTTTCATGTGCGTTCTATCAATAAAAGTGGCCATACGAAAAAATGTCTGGAAATTTATTTAATGATCCTCGTATATATATATATATATATATATATGTGTGTGTGTGTGTGTGTGTGTGTGTGTGTGTGTGTGTGTGTGTGTGTGTGTGTGTGTGTGCATATGTTGAAAAAAGCAAAGAAAAGATCTGTAAATTTTTATAAGGATATGAAGAACAGAAATTTCGGAGTAGTACTTCCCACTTCTCTTCCCCAAGTTCCGTGACTGGAATTTTTCCATACAAAAAAAACTAAGGATGGCGGATAGGAATGTTTGGAATATTTAAGAAACGGTGAGCAAACCAGAAAATGGTTCAGGCTTACACAATAAACTGTAAACTATCAGGTTGAAGCCAATCTACGCACAAAGTTGCAGAATAAACTAATAACGAATGAAGATTTGAAATCAAAAGTTAAACATTTAATAAGTTAAAACTTAGTAAGTTTAAAACCGGAGAGTCTGAGAACTTTTCTTTTATTTATTTTGTATATGCGTCTGTGTGTGTGCCTGTCTGTCTGTCTGACCTGCTTATGTGTACTCTTTTTTTAAGAGTACCTGCGCTGATAATAATCAAACCCTAGGTCTGGTATAGCAACAATATATTATCCATGAAAAATGACAAATCCAAATCAGCGTGATACTCAGATGGCTGATCTGAGTGTAATGATCGGCAAAAGCCCTCTTGAAAGCAAACACGGGGAAACACTTGGCATCCTGCAAATGTGGGATGTTCTAATATCACGAGAACAAACAACAATGAAAGCAACTACCCAACTGAAAGACACAAGTGGAAAAAAATAGACTGGAGAAGACGATAAAATTGTAAAGTATAGAAAAAGAATGATGGAAATGTGAGTAGAAGTCGCTAGATTTAATTGAAAAATTCAATGACTTGCTGATCAACCTGGAATTATTTAAAGAAAAAATGGTTTTCTAACCTTCAGATACTAGAAATATGCGGATAAGTAAATAGTGAAGAATATGGAGAAGATTCCCAACCCAAAGCGAAATGCCAAGTAGTGAAACACAAGAGTTCCCTAACCGAATTGAAATACAAAATACTGAAAACGGAAACGCACAGACCTCAACACTACAAAACAAAATGATAACACAGAAGATATTATAAATTTAGAGTTGATAAAGAAAATTATGGTTGAAGAGAAGACTACGTTACTATCCTTGAGGAACCACGACTTGAAAAAGGTGAGATTGAAAACAAAAACGTAAACAAATTAACAAATATCTCAACTGTAAAAACTAACTGAATGTATTATTTTATGCAGGAACAAAACTAATCAGTGATAAAATCAGTCTTCCTCAAAGGAAATTGAGCAGAAGTACAAAACCTTAATGGTTACAACGACAGGTGAAGAAACTGCTACATCAGGCAAAAGTGCTACGGAATGAAAAATACACAGGGATATGTTGGGATACATCATCATCATCATCATCATGTCGTGCAACCAGCTCGGATATCCCTGGCCCTCTCTCAACACTCCTCCCTGTCGTCCGTCGCTTCTGGCAGGTCGTCAGGGCTATATCCCATATCTTCACAGAGCTACTATATGTAGGTTCGCGCTGGTCGCCCTGCTTTAGCTCGGCCATGTGCGGGTGTCCATAGGAGAACATCACTTATGAGCTCGTCCCTGCTTCTCCAGCAGTGTCCTGCATGTTCGTCTAACTTTGATAGTTTTCGTGATGGGAGGTAGGTATCCGTACAGTTGGTGCTTTGTGGGGTGTTGCCTCCAGGACTTGTTCAAAATTGCTCGCAGCATTCTTGTGTAGTTGCCGTGAAGCTTTCTTTTTAAAACCTTGTTTGGATACAATGACCAAAAAAAAAAAGGTAGTACACAAATCTGACAACAAAAGACTTAAAGGAATAAATCAAAAGATATTGCCAAAAGAAGAGAGACTAAAAGATACCGAGATGGGGTCAATCGATACAAACCAAACAAGACCATTGGCATAGAAAAACGTGCTAAGCTAATTATTTGCTAAAAATGACAAATAAAGGAAGGAATCATTATCTTTATCAGATCAGCCTGCAAGCGCGGGTTTTCTTTGACTCTCTCTTTCCATTCATCCTTATTATCCATCGCTTCCGGGTTATTTTCTTCTATAGAGAGCTGTTGTAAGTAAGTTCTTATCGGTCGGCCAACACTGGCATGTCCACGTAAAGGGGTCCATAGGAGAATGTCATTTATGAGTTCGTCTTTCCTTCTCCAACAGTGTACCGCATGTATGGTCGGTCTTCTTTGGATGGTTTTAGAGATAGGTAGTAGATAGCGGTACAACAGCTGTTTCGTAGCATGTTGCTTCCAGAATTTGTACAAAATAGCTCATAGCATTCGTGCGCAGTTTCCGTCAAACTTTTTCTTCATACGCTCTGTCAGTGTCCATGTGGTGCATCCATATAGTAGAATTAACACAACTGCAGCTGGAAGAAATTGCATTTTATTTTATCGGATCGGTCAGATAACCGATCAATCGCAGTCCATGCCTTTGCAAGGCGCATTTTGATGTCACTTTCAGTAGATGATACGCTACTAATGAGGTACGTGAACTTGTCCACAAATTTCAGAGAACCACTATTTTGTGTGGAGATATCTCTTTTTTGATTAAAACACTTGTACTTCGTTTTTTTCTGCATTCAAATGGAGACCAATACCACCTGCTGCCTACTCCAGACCATTCGGAACGGAATAAACAGAACTACCAAATCAAGAAAAAATCAGAACGCTTGGAGAAAGGGAAAATTACAAGTACGTGAGAAGATTGGAAGCGAACGCAATCAAAAAAGAGGAAATGAAAGAAAAAATTAAAAAAGAGTTTTTCATACGAACGAGAAAACTTCTCGAAACCAAAGCTCTGCATTAGGAATCTCATCAAGTAGATAAACACCTAGGCTATCTCACTTGTAAGTTACTCGGAACAATTATTGAAATGGACGAAGGAAGAATCAAAACAAAGGGACTAGAAGACAAGAAAACTAACGACGATATATAAGGACGTTCATCCTAGAGATGACATAGACAGACTTCATGTGTCAAGAAAAGAAGGAGGAAGAGGACTCACCAGCACTGAGTATAGCGTACATACAAAATACTACAGAAGTTTTTTTTTATTTCATTACCTCATATTATAATAGTGAGACGACTTCATTACAATCAAATATGGTCGTTTTAAGAATGTTTATGCAAAAGTACAAATACCATTAAAATTCTCTTAAAATTCTGCTTTTGTTGTAAGTGTTAATTTTGTTAAAGATATTTCATTAGGTATATTAAGGATCCAGAAGAACCCTATTCCTGAGAGTCAGTAGTTGAGAAAATAAGCTGCAACTTATTGACAAAAGTGAACAAAATGCAGCTTGCATGAAAATATTAGGATAAAATGATACATTTATATCATTCACGAAATGTTAAATTTGGATGTTTTGATATCAATAAATATTTATTCTTTCAACACTCACTCTCGTACACCCACCCACACACACACACACATACATATATATATATATATATATATATAAAGGTCGGCCCAAAAATTAATAGGCTGACCAAAATACTCCCATGGAATGTAATAAAATAAGTTTTATTTTCAAACGTAATCTCTCTTGCATTCTACGAATTTCTTCTATCGGTGTTGCCACGCTTGGATCCCATTGATCAAAAAAGTAATTAATAACAGATATGAGGTCATCATATAAAATTTTAATCCTATAAACCTTTCAGCCCATACTCAGATATATATATGCATACACGTTCGTCGTGTAATGTTTAGTGTCGCAGGAAATGGACATGATGACTCAAGTTCAAGTCTCGGACGAGACTGCATTTTACATAGCACTAATCCTCATGGAAAAAGCATAAATCAAAATATTCCTCAGCGGTTGGCTGGATTCTTCTGAGCCTCTCACGACAGGTTCTGTTGGAATATTCATGCTATTACGATCCACATATCTTCTCCATTCTCTAACCGAAAAGTTAGTGGACCAATTTACTCCTCTAAAATCCAAGAAAGCTATTTTAACGGCATCTGCTATATGAAACATCCTTTCAAAACGATTTTTATCCGTCGATCCTTTAGTCACATCTATTTTTTTGTGATGGCTTTAACTGATAAATCTGGGTACACTAGGTCCAGACGAGATCGAGGGTACTAGATGATTAATAGCGTTGCTGGTGATTGAACCGTAGTTGATTGTAGAAATATTTGGTATCGGACTAAGACAAACAATTATCGAGTTTCCTGATCGTCTGGAACATTTTAAAGTTCACTTCTTATGGTTTGCACTGCGTGCTCACCTATTCCATTTGAGGGAGGGTGATATGGTTTGTAAAAAGCAACAGATTTTGACGTGACTGGTGTTAAGTCTAAAGCTGACAGGGAAAGTACTACTTCTGTTTGGTTTGGTTTCTTTGTTTATTGGCATATCAACCTTTGTAGGTTATTTAATGCCAAAGCCATTCTCCAAGAAGAACAGTAGTGGTACTATTTAACCCATAGCTGGGAGGATAAGGGGGTTCATACCTTTCCCAACGGTATTTGACCGAAAGTGAACGTAATAGCGCAACTGGAGTACGAACTCGCGTACTACGAATCTTCAGTTCATCGCTTTAACCATTACACCATGAGGACACCCCCCTACTAGATGTTGCAACCATTCAATCAAATCCCGTTTCTCCAATCGTTAATGGTACTGTTTCGCCTTCATAAAACGTGGGGTACAATTTTGCTTAATGTCCATTTTCCCTATAACGTTTTTCAATGTATCCAAGCCTGGTTTAAACAGTTCTGAAAATTCCTGATTCAAATCGGTGCACTTAATTTGGTTGCAGGTAGCAGATAGATTAATTGGCAAACTTTCCAGCCAATCCCTTCCAAGAACACTTGATCTCGATCCGGGTAAAACCAACGTCCTTAAATTGTACGTTTTTCCTTTGTATTTGACATTCAGGTTAGTCACTCCCTTCGGTATAATGACCTCACCGTAATCTCTGTATTATCCTCTTTTTAGAAAGCCTCGTTTCAGTAGTTCGTTAAATTGTTTCTCGTTTACCAGTGACGATGAACATCCAGTCTCGATTTCCATTTCACAACTGATTCCATTCAACTCGTGCTTACACACGTAAAGTTCAAGTATACAGGAACTTGTCATATATAAGGGTATATCGTATATGTCGTGCTCTTAAATGTAGAGTGACAGACTTTCCCGTCGTTCATTTTTGCACTGTCTCGAAAAATGTTTTTTTCTTTTGACATTTAAAACAAAATTTTCCCCATGCTGGACACTGTATACGTCTCTCGTGCCACGCAAAACACAAACTTTTTCACTTTTGTATCTCAGTTGAAATCTATTTTGTTGTGCACATTTTATGTAAGTCCTCCCTATCTTTGTTCTTTGTGTGAGCCACATCAGCAGTCATCAATTCGATGGCCTGAGCCATTTTATAAACTTCGTCAAGTGACATGTCATCGGACAACAATCTTTCTTGTATTTTCTCATCATTTAAACCACACACACATTTGTCACGTGATGCTCTTTTTAAAAATGTCCCAAATTCACATGTAGATAATAAATGTTTAAGGTGAATAAAGAAATTAAAAACATACTCACCGTCCTCTTGTTTGGCATTATAAAACCGGTAACTTTCAGTTATTACAAGGTGTTTTGGCTTGAAATGCTCTCGCGACAAATGCTTTATTTCCTCAAAAGGCCACTTTCTCGGTTTTTGAGGGTATACATAAATCTTTCAAGACTCTGTACGTCTTCTCTCTGATAGTGCTAAGCAAAATTGCTCTGTATTTTATCTCTGTTTGAGTGCCAAGTGCGATATCATTTGCTCTGAAAAACTATTCCACGCGGTCCATGTAAGTTGAAATCTTTCCCGACTCAACGCAGAATTCATTCCCACATCCGAGTGTTGACATATTTTTGTGTGAAAAGAATCCTCGGTGCCAAATGTTCCAGTTTGCTTATGCAAATACTCGTAAATAACAACAATAAAAACGTAATCAAGTTGTACTCAAGAGGGTGGGATAACCTCTGCCGTCTTTTTATTGCAACCAGTCAAACATGGCCGAAAACGATACTTCCGTTTCTAGGACAATATACTACGCAGAGCAGGTTTAATTTATTGCAAGTGTCATAATTGATTATCTTTTCTAACTAGTGACCAAATGGCCGCACAAATGGCCTAGAAAATATTTTCATTCCTGTTCGTTATTACGTGTACAAAATTTCCTTTGGCTCATTCTAAAAATTAGAGGCTGAATATAATGGTGAAACCCGGCTTTTAGCCGGTAAATTTTGCACGTTTCTATTATTTTCATCTAACCCCATCGTTACATGGTTAGTCAATATAGTACTGTCTTAAACTACTATACTTTTCTTATATCATTTTAGGATAATAAAATTTCATAGAATTTTGGCATTTTATTGTGCATAAACTCAGTAACTAAGGAAATGGTTTCTACAGATATGATGTTGAAATTTAAAAAAACAACAAAAAATTGTCTCAGCACGGAGCACACTTCATTTATTTTCATCGAAGAATAAATTCATATAAAAATTTCAAAGCAGAGTGGATTATTAAAAGAACAGACAATAATAATAATAATAATAATAATAATAATATTCTCATTAACTTTAATGAGTCATGAAGAGTTTTATTTTTAAAATAGTAAAAACCGATAATTGGCAGCTTTTTAATGAATTTTTCCTTGAGCTGAAAACTTTAAAACGCCGTGAGCAAATCAAGATATTTTTATCGCCATTAGTCCGATTCCCAATAACCTTGCGAGACACTTTTACAGTTTCTGGAGTATAAGTAAGGTCTGACACAGTATGACGCGTTTTTTATATAATTCTGAGGATTTACTGCACATATAATTCATTATTCTTTCCAGTTTATATTAAAAGAATGTCATTGGAAAGAAAAATATTTATTGAGTTTTGCATAGAATGGTTTAATCAGAGATAAAATCGAAAGTAAAACCTTTTGGGTGAATTGCAGAAAAAAATGATGAGCATCGAGTGAAGAAGTTAAAGTAAAGTGCATAAATTGGCATTCCAAACACGTGAATAAATCTCGTTTGCTTAAGAAAGTGGATGTCAGAGAAACTTCCGGGTATAATTTACAGTTTCCATTGTATTTGGTGTACTTATCACTAATTGAATAGATTTCTTGTAGATTAAACACCTGATCATGGCTGAATGGATTGGCCAAAGTGTTGTCTTAACAACATCAATACAGCTAAGAAATATTCAATTGCTTGGAAAAATTATCGTATTATAATAATGATATGTAAATATGTTGCTATATATGTAACAGACGAACTAATAAAACTGGTCACAACATTGCAAGATGGCTATGTGCATTAGTTTTCTTTATCGGCTACAACGTACAGAAATCGTTTGCAAACAATCTTTTTCTGTCAATATGAGAAATGAGAGTAATTTACGCTTTATAAAATCTATGACCATTCTCATCTAAAAAAAAGATTTGGGTGTATCATACGATCAAGGAAATTTCAAATCATCTATAATTGTCGATTTCAGACCCCGCAACTACAATGTTTATTTCAAGTACATTTGCTAATCATTTCTACTTTTAAACCCTTACAAAGTTAGATATTTTTAACTTATCCAATATTTAATCAATTATATGCATTGTACTGGATAATATGTGGGGGACCATCGGAGTACATCACTTATGAGAGCATATATATATATATATATATATATATATATACCAACCCCTTCACTCGGACAGGATATGACACAAGGTCAATTTTTTAAGTGGAGTTTGACAGGTTTGAATTCAGAGTTTTCCTTCTGCTAGACTAGTTGCCTCACCAAGGCTGAAAAACCTAGTCTGCCCTACTATTTTACCCATAGCTGGAGGGAGAATAATTGGATTCATACCTTTCCCAAGGGTATTCGTGCAATGCGAAATGCAATCGGTTTCGTCCAGGATTTGAACTCGTGTTGCCGTGTCCATTTTCTATGACGATAACCATTACCCCATTGTTGTTGTTGTTGGCGACCGTAGTCGAGGGTGATCCGAAGGCTCCCTTTTCAATAGCTACTACACTAAAGTGTTGGGGAGGGCGCTCCCCACATATGGCCAAGCAAAAGCAGGACGGCCAGCTCAAACATACATAAAAGCAGATCTGTGAGGATACGGGATATAGCCCTGAAGATCTGCCAGGGGCGATGAACGTTAGAGAGAAGTGGCGAGACAGGGTCAGGGATATCCGTGCTGGCGGCACAATATGATGATGATGATGATGATGATGATGTACTGGATAATGAAGATTCATATATATATATATATATATATATATATATATATATATATATTAATGAGGTTTAAACAAAAGAATAAGATAGATAATTTTTAATGAAGGATAAAAGTGAACACTATAAGAACAGAGCGACTTAAAAACTATTGTTGTTGTTGTTTATTTTGCATCTGTGGGTTTTTTTTAATAGTACGCAAAAAGAACTGACATTGAACAAAATTATAGTTTCGCGCCGGAAACGATCTTCAGTCAATGATGTTGGAAATGACCTTGATGGACTCTTCAAGAATGCCTTCTCTACCACATACCAAAATTATAAATCATGATTATAATTATTATATATAATTATAATTAATATAATAATTATAATCATGCTAATATGATGAGGAATCGGTATAAAATTTTATAGAAATACAAAATAAAATGGATTAAAATTATAAATTATAAAATAAATACCTAAAAATGGAGTAAAGGTTCATTAATCAGGAATATTTGTCCTCATGTTTTAATTTTCGGGTCAATTTCTGATTTATTCTTGTTTAAATATTTTTTCTGGGTAGGGAAATGTCACACTCTTTTTCTATCAAAACCAATTTACAAGTTTTAGCTATTCCCTTACGGACGTATGTCTTTTTTTATTATTAATTTTCCATTTGATTTCTTTATTTTTTTCTTTTCTGTTTCTCAAACATATTTTGATGACGTTGTGCTATTAGATTAACGTGTTCGTAGAAAGATGTTTTCTGACAGAAAAATCATTCTGTAATAGTCCATTTGATCAAAGTGTGGGAGATCGTTCGCTGTACACGCATTACATCTGATAATCTCATCCACATTGTATTCTGTTTCTCATTAGGATTGAGTCGAAATGAAAGATCCGAGACGGGTCCACAAAGGAAGAAAAGGGCGAAAAAAAATGCTGAATAAATGTTGTTTAACAGAGGTGAGGTGTGTGTGACGGAGAGAGAAGTCCTCACTTTTGCTATGAAGGTGGTTTGCGAAATTCCTAAATAAAATTAAAGCTGACTACTAGGTTTTCAAGTCTCTGTATTTGTGGTCCTCCCTGTATATTTCAGCATCTCTTATTGGTTCTATCTTCTATATCCATCTATCTGTCCTTTATCTTCTCCTTTTATCTGCATCTCTTTCTCTGTCTCTCTTCTCCATTCTCTCGTCCCATCTGAATCTTTATTTGTTTTCTCAGCCAATCTCTATCTGTGGTCCCATCTTTCTTTATCTGTTCTGCGGCACCTTCTCCTCTGTATCTCTTCCGTCCAGCAGACTCATTTTACTTGTATATATTCATGGGGTGGAGAAACTTTCCCTAATTCCGGATATTCAGCTACCCATAGACCGCGCATAAAATATTTCCAGGCTGTATGTCTCCAAGATACCGTAAAAGGAGTGATAATAAAGTTAAAACTCCTTTTAAGACGCGGCTTTTATCTGACCATTTACACTTATACTCGGGTGGTTTCCGCACAAAATACATAAGGCTAACCATACAAATATGTCTCAGCCCCTATATGGACATTTACATATATACACATGCGGGCATACAAATCTATGGTCAATAATATCACAGCGCCAGTGAATACCACATCTGCTTAACTTCTAGATTTAGCAATGACTTGATACACAATGTGATTAGTACAACAATTCCCTTCAAAAATATTATCATTATTATTACTACTATTAATAATAATAATAATATTTACTCATTAGAGTTTTTCACATCAGCGTTAGCTGATGGTTTTTCACTGGTGCTGAATGACAGCAAGTCTCCAGGACTCGTGTCAGGATTCTGGCTGTTCTCGGCAATGCTGTCGTTTGGATAGTCTCTACCCGTCCGCCAACTTCCAAGTCTTCCAGGCCCTTTAATAATCCTTTAGTTATTATGCCAGAAGCACCAATCACAATTGGCACAATCGTCACCTTCATGTTCCACAGCTTTTTCAATTCTCTAGCAAGGTCGATGTACTTATCCTTCTTTTCACATTCATTCAGATTTATTCAATGGACCGCCGGTACAGCAAAGTCGACAATTTAGCAAATTCCCGTTTTTTTATTGATTATTATAAGGTCTGGTCTTCTGGCCGGGATTAGGTGATCCGTTTGTATGTTAAAGTTCCATAGGAGTTTATGCGTGTCATTTTCTAGGACAGGTGCTGGGTTGTGCCTATACCATTTGTTAGTATGGTCAAATTGAAATTTCTTGCACATTTCTCAGTGGATCACCTTGCCGACCCAGTCGTGTCTCGCCTTATACTCCTTCTGTGCTAATTTGCTGCATTCGCTTATTATGTGATTGATTATTATTATTATTCTTTCATTCCTTGCGCAATTTTCCCACCAGCAATAACTGGTTGTCTCTTAATGGGGTCTGAATTATAGCAAGACTCCTCGGGTATCCAAGACTCTTCGAGGTATTCAAGCCGATCTTATCAATGCTGTGGTCTGGATGGACCCGATTCTTCGTCTGATTTCCAATTCCTTCAGTCTTTTTCCAAGTATTCGGAGACCATCGCAAGCGCACCAATTACAACTGGTATTACAGTAAATCTCGTGATCCACTGTTTATTCTCTTTTCTAGTTTGGTCCAAGTACTTGTCTATCATTTTGCGTTTTTTTTTTAATTTGACTGTGATCCACCCAATGGCAAAACCCACTAGATAGCAAGTTCTTTTTTTAAATTTTTCTTGTAAATTAACAATAAAGAGAATTTTATGCTTCTTAATCTCTTGTATGGATTCTGATTTGTGTTTACACCAATTTTCATCTCTTGCACAATTCCACGTTGATCACCTTTCCTACCCAGTCGTACTTTGTTTTGTAAAAGTTTTCGGATATCTTGCTGTATTCGATTATTATTATTGTTAAAAACAAAGAACTCGGACTATTACACTCTGCATACGGAGACGCTTTTATTACACCTTTCTTCTTACACTCTCACATAAACCAATTTGGCCGTTTGTTTACTTCCGGTCCCTGAATAACGTCTTCTCTTATCGAGAGTATCACGGGAGATAACTTGCATGCTTAACAGTTCCTCCCCCTTTTTCTTTTCATTTCTGTAGGGCATAATTTCTGCAAAAGAAAATAGGAAAGTGTAACAACATTAAAGAGAGGACTCTTTCGGTCCAGACATGAACCCCAGGATCTTAAATGAAGGTACTCCTTTCTTTGTCAAGGAGTGGGCAATTTGTGTGTTAGTTGGTAACCAAGAGATCTCTGCAATTTCTTTTCCTTCAAGCATCTCTCTCAAAATAGCCATCACCATGCGAAGCCCCTGTTCATTGTAACATTGTAACTTTTATTAGGGTTTTTCTTTACGGGGGTTTTTATCAGCAACAAAATTCCGAGCAGACTGCATGTAATGGGATGGAATAAACCTGCCTTTTCGTTTTGCTCAGGAGATAGATTTTTCTAGAGGCATAGGTCTCCTTTTTTCTTCCTTTTCTTTCTTTTACTATTTAAATCCTCTTCACTGTCACTGCAATCAAAATGAAGCTGTGTGGCATTCATATCGTTTTGCAAAGATGTATTGGCATCTTTGTTGAAGAAAGAAGAATTGCATTGTATTTCTGTAGCCGAGACAATTACATAAGGGTTTTTCTTGCAAGTTGAACATGGCCTTTTTCCAAGCAATTTCTTCTTTACAGAACATTGTGCATGGCAAATAACTTTTGCAACCGAAGCCTCTTTATTCCTATTCTTTTTCTCATTCATAGTTTCACTTAGTTTGTCATCAACTTCAGCATCATATTGTCTACAAGAAATAGATGCTTTTCCTAGAGTACAAATTGTTTCTCTTCTTTGAACATCAGGAGATAAAAAAGTTACGTTCTAGAGTAAGTAATGATTTCATCCCATTCTTGCAGATTTTTGCTGATCTAGGATTATTGAGATCAACAAGCTGACTCTGCGCTAATGGCTTTCTGTTTGTACGCTTGTCCTTGTTTTTTTTCCTTGGGTGCCGGCTTATACAAAGACTTTTAAGAAATTCCAGAATTTGAACCGCTGGTCACCGAAACCATATTAAAATTTCCAAGAATAGGTTTTGGTTCAGTCTTTTTGTAACGAATGCATAGTTCACATGAATTTGGGAGTGTCTGCAAAATTTTTATAAATTCAGGATTTGTCACTCCTGCATTTTTAACTAAGTCACACAATTTCTTACTACTAGGATGATTAAATTTTCTCTGTAACTTTGTTGCAATTTAAAATTTTTTTTGCCGTATTTTTAGAAAAGATTTCTTTAATAAAAGGTATGTATTTGAACTTTTTTTTCACACAAGAATGTTGAGAGCAATATTGAACAAGCCCTGGCGTCAACACCCCACAAGACACCAACTATACGGCCACTTGCCTCCTATCACGAAAACTATACAAGTTAGACGAACCAGACACGCAGGGCACTGCTGGAGAAGCAAGGACGAACTCATCAGTGATGTACTCCTATGGACCCCTGCATATGGCCAAATGTGAGGATACGGGATGTAACCCTGAAGACCTGCCAAAAGCGATGAATGATAGGGAGAAGTAGCGAGAGAGGGTCAGGGATATCCGTGCTGGCGGCACGACTTGATGATGATAATGATTTGAACTTACGTTTATCTGGTAGAGGTTTGGTAATAGGAACGTTATAATGTCCAGACGATGTGCAGCGTAATGGAATTTTCTTTTTTATCATCGTAACAGTGTCATCTTCAAAACTAAGGCAAGTTCCAGCCCTTTTCATGGCATATTTACTCAAGAGAAGTGGAATGTCAGAGTTCACAACATCAGTGATAATGCTGACTTCAATATCAGCGATAGCACATGGTAGAATCACCTTGTAGAGTGAATTCAGTTTATTTCCATCGCTGAATTTAAAGGTTCTCACTCCTTTTATTTTTACTATTTTTTTTTTTTTTTGTGCATCCGTTGATGTTTCAAGAAAACATTTATACCATTTTGTTCCACAAACGGTGCTGGATGCACCACTATCTAGAACCGTCGAGCCAAGCGTCTCACTCAAAAAAATGTCCCCGCCGTACTTACGTTTTTGTTTACTTATTAAGACCACGTGCGACACAGAAAAATGTATCTCTATTTCGACGCCATGTTTATTCCTGCTACTATGACCGTAAGGACAAACATAAGACCAGTGAAACCAGCAGCCACAATTAAAACATACTGTAATGTTATCTGTTCGGTCTTGCGGGTTTAATTTCTTTTTGTTAGTGGAGCGTTTTACTTTTATATTCCTGTCGTCTTCCAGCGCGGTTTATCTTTTCTCGCGAATTATTAAAATGCGAATCACGTCGATATGAGGAGTGGCCATAATATACTCCAGAAGGATCCATTTGGTTATTTGCTGTATAGTTAACAATATCCATTTCGTTTTTTACCACGACGGGTGAAGTATTGGGTGATGAATGGCTAGAAGAATGTCCATGCATAATCTTCCGTAATTGTTCTGACATGGAAGATAGCATTAACTCACTGACAGTAGCTTGGACCAAATTTTCGTTATCCTTGGTGATATTGGCACTCTTTAGTGCTCTGAATGCGTGTACAGGTTCTGGTAAAAGAATGTTAAAGTGTTTTAATTTGGTGACAAGTCGGCCAAATTCAATCAGAAAATCTTCTAATGACGTCCCAGGTGGTCTCTGATAATTTCCAAATGTTTCGTATGCTCGAAAAGCTGACTGGTTTACATCTTCCAGAAAAAGTGTATCCAGTTTTTCATATAACTTTTTCATTCCATCTTCAGAATTAAGAACTGCAGTATCTAATTCCAAAACAGCCTCTCTAGCCTTCCCTCCCAATGACTAAAACACCATGAGGACTCTTTTTGATTTATCCACTGAAGTCACGAGCTCCCATATCTTAATTTCTTTCCGTCATGTACTGTATTTATCTTTAAGTAATGCGGGTGGAGGAAAATATTTTGAAGCCATAGTGTCTTTTTAGCTCTGCTACCAATGTTAAAAACAAAGAACTCAGACTATAACACTCTGCATACGGAGACGCCTTTATTACACCCTTCTTCTTACACTCTCACATAAACCAATATGGCCGTTTGTTTACTTTCGGTCCCCGAATAACGTCTTCTCTTATCGAGAGTATCAGGGGAAATAACTTGCATGCTTAACAATTATTATTACTTACTCCTTTAGAGTTTTTCACATCAGTGTTAGC
The DNA here is from genome assembly GCA_963585895.1 of Sepioteuthis lessoniana. NCBI lineage: Eukaryota > Metazoa > Mollusca > Cephalopoda > Myopsida > Loliginidae > Sepioteuthis > Sepioteuthis lessoniana. The sequence goes on along the minus strand of OY757904.1, from coordinate 3,842,915 downwards.
TGATGGTTTTTCACTGGAGTTTCAGTGACAGCAAGTCTCCTTATTATTATTATTATTATTATTATTATTATTATTATTATTATTATTAATGACAGTAACGATATGTTTTTCAACTAATAACGAAAATGACATCCATGCAGCTGTGGCTGATTTTCTGGTTTTGTTGAAAATATTATATAATTTCGAGGAAAGCAGAAAAGTATTGATTATTAAGCTGATGAATATTTTAGCCACTTTAGTTTTTTTTGTTAAGTTAAAATAAATAATTTGGATTTTGAATTGTTGATGTTTTTTTTACTTGATTTTAAACAAATCTTCATTTCTGCCGAATACTCATGATTTTTCTAAGGAGGATTCTTTTTCAAATTTTGATTGATTGCATATTTTTGTTACTTAAATTTGTGGAAAGTCTGACGAGTAGGATATTTTCTGTTTTCAAGATTCGTTATTACATCCAATATATACATATATATATATATATATATATGTGTGTGTGTGTGTGTGTGTGTGTGTGTGTGTGTGTGTGTGTGTGTGTGTGTGTGTGTGTGTTGTTTTCACTGGGAAAGAATCGAAATTAAATCTTCAAAATCTTAATTTTAAAATGTACAATTTAAATGCAGCTGTAGAGCAATATCTGAATGACTTTCATTCTTAACTGATTATATCTAAACTAATAAAATGCTCTCTCAATGCCTGGGTGAAATATAAATGAATCAGTGCTGAGTATCAATACTTTTTTATCGACCGCTTGAATACTTTTTGACCAGTATATTTTGGTCCAATTAGAAATTGCGTGAGGGTAGCATCTCTTGTACCCACCACCCCAAACTCTTTTGAAAGTTTTTTTGGGTTTTTAACTGAGAATTCATCTCAAGGTTAAAATTTAAGGATGTGGATAACATCAAAAAAAGGAAAAGATTTCACCCATAAAACCTCGTTGGAGTGTGAGAAATTCCAAGAAAAGTATTTCGAAGAAAATTAATTTTATTCATTGTTCTGTTTTGGTCAATTAAGCTAAAATCTCACTACTTTTTAAACAAACCTCAAATAACACTTGTAAGAATTATTTGAACAAAAACATTTTCTTTCTAATCACTTTGTTTCACCTGTTATAACAGAATCGTAACACAAGAAGAAACGTATTTTTCTTTCAAAAAGTATTTCGTTATTTTCTGTTTCTACAAACTAAATTACTGAAGAAAAAATTTGAACAGAATTAAATTCCTAAATGAAAAAAAAAGTCTTCTCTTTCTTTTTTACCATAAAATCTTCTTTAAAATTCATCAAAAAGAGAGATAAGATGAATTTTTATTTCCGCTTTGAATATTCCGTTTTTATTGTCTTAGATTTTAGAATCCAATTATTAATTGACGTGAGGAACCCAAATTAATTCATTAATTTATCAACACTTCATGACTGTAAAATGAGTTTGTCTATTCCATTTCCATTGATCGATTCTGAAGATTTAGAATGAAACAAAAAATGTCATTTCAGAAGAAAAATCAAATTAAAAGATTGTCAAGAATTTTAATATTCAGACTTATATAACATGACAGAATCTATGCGTTGTTATTTTGACTGCACAAACATTTAGTTCTTCTTGCGTAATGTTCCAGATTCTAATTCTTCAACCAAAGCGATTTGAAGTAAATTATCTATTGAAATGATAAGTAATTTGTACGTGTATGTGCGTGCGTGTATCAATGTATTCAAGAAACCGGTTACTTTTGCTTTCTTAAAATCTTTCCATACCGGTTGCAATAAATTTAATAAAATTCCATTCAATTTCACAAGATGAATTTGGTTTGAATCAGTAGAATTTCATACAATTATATTTTATCAAAATGTAATGTAAGAAACAAACCCTCCTTTTCTAAAGACGAGCAGTTTACAATTTGAAAAGAGAGGGGTTGTCAAGGAAGTAATCCAATGTATTACTCCTGAATTTTATATAGAATTTCGTTTATTTCTTTTGGTTTTGTATTTTGATCAATACTTTAAAGATGATAAAAAGTTGTTTCGATTTTATTGACATTCACAAGTGTTTCATTAAGTTAAAAGTGCCTTCAAGTAGAAACTTGAAGTTTCTGAACGAGCATGAAGAACGACAACTATAACATGTTCTTTTTGCAATATTTCATTTTTTTTAGAAATTCTGTACGATTCTAAAAACGCCGAATACGCCAAGTACTTCCACCGAGATTAGATTAGATAGATTAGATATGATAAATCAGATAATACACATTATATAGATTAGATATATACTGATTGCACATATATGTATTGATCACTCTTTGTTTCATCTCATTTTCTATCATACTTTAAAGCGATAAAAATCTATTTAATTTTTTTTTCAAAATAAAAGTAAATTAGTGTCGTTTATTATTGAAATTAATTTTAATCAGATTATCCTCACGAAACATAGATTTACGCATTCTACAACGTATAAATATAAGAATGTTTCATATAATGAACAAATACTTTAATATACTATAACTTCCACTGTTTTTTTTAATTCCAGGTTACATCAGTGACAAGTTGTGTTTTCACTCTCATGAATGTCTTGGTGGTTGCCTGCATAATATGTGTGGGATTCTTTCATGTGAACAGTCAAAATTGGACAGCAGCTCCAGGATTTTTCCCTCAAGGAGCAACTGGTGTAAGTCAATCGTTTTTTTTTCTTTCACTAAATAACCCTAATTTCCAGTTAATTAGTAATCTTAAAATCTGTTCATTTGATTACACATTCTGAAATTCACAAATGAACCCGATTTACTGGAAAACCAATTGTTCCACTTTTCTATTTAGTATCAAGGACAAATGATTTGCGAAACACATTTGTACACAAGTTTTAAACCTTGTAAAACAGCAAAGAAATCAAAATTGCCATTTTGCATATCTAGAAAAGGTATATTTAAGCTGATAACTTCGAAACTTTTAGATAATATAATAATAATCCTGAAAACTTGAAGAGATTTGCTGTCTCTCAATCTCCAGTGGAAGATCATCAGCTAGCGCTGGTGTGGAAAACCCTGATAGGAGTAAAATAATAGTATCTATTTATTTATTATTATTATTATTATTATTATTATTATTATTGTTGTTGTTGTTGTTGTTGTTGTTTGCTGGTGTATTTCTAATATTTCAAGGTTTGTTTTCTGACCTTGAACTATTTGAAAGACTCCAACAAAAACAGGGAATCGGGTCAACAATCCCTAATACAATAATCGAGATACTAAATACTGAAAAACAAGAACTCGTTAACCGAATTAAAACATAAAGTAATAATAAACCACAGAACAAGTACGAAAACTAGAAGAAGAAATGAATGTAGAGATTATAAAGAGAATTTTGTCTAAAAAGAAGACTGCATTACCATCTCTCAGGAACAAAGATTGTAAAACAGTTAAAGCCGAAAATGGAAGAATAAATAAATCATTAACACAGTTTACAACGAACAACACCTCCGAATTAAACGAACTAATTTATGCAGGAGTAAAATTAGTCTGTGCTAAAAACGGTGTTCCCCGAAAGAACATGGACATAAACTTAAAATCTGAATTGGAAATAAGACTGGAAATACACATAAGAAATCTACAAAAACAAGCAAAAATACTTAAACAGAAGAAAATGCAGAAATATGTTGGGACGAAACTCTCGAGAAAATTAATCCAAAGCTACTGGCGAAATGAAAGAAAATTTCCACCAGCAAAGTTGGGGGTGCACGAAAACATTAACAACTGGATGACAAGGAAGCAAAACAATTTTGGAGCTAAATAGAGGAACGAAGAGAACATAACAGAAAAGCCGAATGGAAGAACATGGAAAAAATTTCAAGGACTCGAAGAAGGTCCTAAGGCAAAAATACTCCTCAAATCACTCAGAAACACTCCAAAAAGTAACAAGCTGGAAAACATCTGACAATTATGGAATACTCTGGTTAAAAGAATTTAATTCCATCTACGAGAGGCTGGCTATCGAATAGATTCTTAGAAGAAACAGGCATAACTGAATGGATTACAAAAGGAAAACCACCCTGATCCAAAAAGACTCCCAAATGGGAACCGCCCCCAACAACAATAGAACCATACCGATAATGTGGAAATTTTAAAATCAAAAATTTTAAATTAGCTAATCAGCAGCGGACTGTTTCTCGAAGAACATTAAGAATGCCACAAGGGAAAAAGATATTTACATTGATCAAAACATCCTCAACGAGAGTAAAACTAAACGGAAAAAAATGTTACCATAGCGTGTATTGACAACAAAAGGGCATATGATATGATCCTGCAAAGACTGATAATACACTGTTTCAAAACGTACACGATATCCGATGAAGTCATAACTTCGTCGTGGAAACTATGAAAAACTGAACAGTGGAACTGACAAAAGGAAGAAAAAGCTTAACCAGAGAGGTAATTTCCAGGGAGATTCGCTATTTGTAATAGCGATGATGCCACTCAATTACATACTTAGGAAATGCACAGGCGGCTCTAAACTTCATAAATTGCAACAAAAATCAACCCCCAATGTACATGGGCGACATTAAACAGTTTGCCGAAAATTAAAAAGAAGTGGAAACACGAGAACAGGCAGTGAGAATATACAGTCAGGATATAAGGATGGGATTTGGCATAGAAAAATTTACCATACTATTGAATATTAAATAAATATATAATGAAAATGACAACGTTCGCAGCAATAAGCAAGCTAGAATTTGGCTCGAGCGAGCCTCACGATTCGGGTCAAACGCCGGCTCAGTTACCCGCTACACGGATCGGGTTCGTGTGGGTTGCTACATCGATGAAGGCCACCTAAGATGGGTAACAAGAAACCAGCATTCATGTCACGCATGCTAAGACCAGCATTCTTCGAGTTTCAGTGGGGGCGTCACCCAAGACTCTCCGCCTGGCACCTGAGGCGCTCCTTTTTAAAGGAATGCTGATGGAGCCCGAAGCATTTTTCGAGCCATTAAGCGTGCTTTGACAACGGCCCTTCGCCTGTACCAACCTTAAAAAAGATCTTGTACCGCACTCGTCCGTTTGGTTGAGTGAGAGACAAATAAAGTCAGTCAGCTAGGCCCAGGTTTGAGCGAGCCTCACGATTCGGTTCACACGCCGGCCATGCTGCGGATCGGTTGGTGTTTTTGTCACGCGATCTTGCTACATCGGTGAAGGCCGCCTGACATGGGTAACGGGTAGCCGGCACTCATGTCACGCGCACTGAAACCTGCACGCGTGCTAACACCTTCACTCTAATACTCTTCGGAGAGGCTAGGTGTATCGCCTGGCACCTGAGGCTCTCTTTTTAGGGAAATATCGACACTGCCCGAGGGATTATTGGAGCCGCCGGGTGTATCTGGTCTACGCCCCTGCGCCCGGACTCACTTTACAAAAAGCCTTTGCCGCACTCGTCCGATTGGTGAGACGTACGATACAGTGAGCCAGCATTACACAACTCGGAGTTAAGCAATAAATAGTGTACTGTGATTTACTACGGTGTACTGTCGTTGTTCTTTCCTGTACCGCAAAAAACGCGATATGACACATGCTAATTATGAGAAGGGAAAATCGACGAATAACGGACAGAATGGGACTACCAAATCAAGAAAAAATCAGAACGCTCAGAGAAAAAAGAATCTTATAAGTACCAGAGAATATTGGAAACGGACACCATCAAATAAGCGGAAATGACAAAATAAATTAAAAACGAATATCCCAGGAGAACATGAATACTACTCGAAACCAAACTATACAGTAGAAATCTCATCATAAGATACTCGGGACCATTCTTAAAGTGAACCAGGGAAGAACTTCCACAAATGGACCAGAGAACAAGAAAACTCATGACCATGCATAAAGCCTTACATCTCGTAGACTATGAGTCAATAAAAAAAGAGGAAGAGGTCTCGCCAGTATTAAAGATAGCCTCGATACATCGATACAACTCAAAGAATGCATAAAAAGGGCCAGAAAAACTACTTACAGTACCAGAAATAGCTCAAATAACACAAGTATCAACAGAACAACAATAACCTATAAACAAAAGGGGAAGAAAAACAATTGTATGGCTATTTAAAGCGAGAATCAAGTGAAATCTCACATGAGAAAACTTTGACATGGCGAAGATTGGGAAATCTTGAGTGAGGAATTGAACCTCATCCAATTTGCAGCACAAAGGACAAAATATGTTAAAGCAAAAATAAATAAGACGCAACAAAATAGGAAATGTAGGCTATGTTGTGATAGAGATGACACAATCAATCATATAATAAGCAAATGCGGTGAATTAGCGCAATATGAGTATAAGACTAAACACGACTGGGTGAGCAAGGTGACATTGGGAATTGTGCAAGAAATTTAGATTTGACTATACGAACAAGTGGTATTAGCAGAACCCGGAATCAGACCAGGAGAACGAGTCACACAAAATCCTCTGGAATTTTGAGATTCAAATGGATCACGAATTCTTGGCCAAATGATATGACCTAGTAATTGTCAACAAAAAAAAAGAGAACCTGCAAATTAGTAGACGTTGCTGTTCCGATAGACCATAGAATAAAATTAAAAGAAAGCGAAAAGAGAGATAGATATCTACACCTTGTTAGAAAACTAAAAACCTATGAAACATGAAACTGACTGAAATGGCAATTGTTACTGGTGCACTTGGAACAATCCTCATAGTATTAGTAAAAAGAGAAGATTTGGAAATAACCAGTGAAGACCATCCTATCTACAGTATTACTAAGATCGACTATTATACTAAGAAGAGTTCTGGGGTCTCAAACTCCAGTGAGAAATCATTAGCTAACGCTCATGCGAAAACTTCTTAAAAGTAAAACGATAGTAATATATTATTTGAAACTTCTTTTTAAATGTCACATGTTAGCAAAAGGCATCTTAGAAGTTTCAGTCAATTATATTGCGAAGGAAATTATTGTATTGTAGAAGAAAATTATCAGGGAGAGTTTGCATGGATCTTACAAATTTGAACAAAGTTTTTCTTTTTTTAATTTTGTATCCGATTGATTTCCTCGAATTCAACGTGGCATCTTAATTCTTTCTTATTGTAGGAATAAGCCACTCAAAATGGTCCACGCTGATTACCCGATACTTGAGACTTATTTGACTTGGCCCTATTACTTCTCCGTTTTAGGTGTTAGTTGTAACTTTAACGTTTGGAATGCACTTGAAGACGTCGCACTGGTTTTCGCCTAAATGTTGACTACATCCTGCGTTACCGTGTGATATTTGGCCGGGTGATGACAGGAGGCGCAGGTGGTAGCAGGTCAACCCAATCTATGTTTAGACTGAAGTGGCGAACTTCAAATGGCAATGCTGATATGACTTTGAGTATGGCTGTTCTAAAATTGTTTTTTGCGACGCTTAAACAACTGTGCTCTGGCTTTTATTTCATATATATGTTTTCCTCAACAATTGAAGTTGCTATGAACAAATCTCAGCGCTCCTGGTGTAATGGTTATCGTCGTAGGAAATGGACACGGTCACTCGAGTTCAAATCCTAGAGGAAGATGTTTGCAATAGAATGAATATCCTTGGGAAATGTATGAATCCAACTATTCTTCCTTATTATATGGGTGTAATAGAAGGGCAGATTGGTCTTTTTAACCTTGGTGTAAGAACTAATCTAGAAGACGGAAAAGTCTGAATTCAAATCTGTTAAACTCCGCTTATAAACTGACCTTTTGTCACATCCTGCTCATGACGGAGGGGTTCAATATGCTTACAAATCTCGGTTTATCGTGTGTGTAGTTCCTTGAAAATACAGATGTACCGACAGATAACAAAATATTTTGTCTAGTCCACTTTGTATTTGACCCCTGGTTATTGTCTATGCTGCGTCAAGATTGCAAAGTATCTGGGTTGTGTTCAGCTTTTACCACCTGAGTGCTTCTGCCGGTGACATCTTTTATTGCATTGTTTGGCGCCATATGGTCTGATCGGATAAATGTCGGTAAGATCTTGTCTGCTATTCTTTCACGCTGTGTTTTAAGTAATGCAGGCTTTAAAGGTATCGAACAATTATTCTATTGGGCCATTTTATCGTGAGTGATACGGGAGACACTGATGATGCAGGATGAAATGCAAAAGTTTTGGTACAAATAATGTGCGAGTATTTGATACCAAAATTTCAGAAATGCTTTATGGACAGGATAATAGTTTTAACACTGGAATGGTAGATCTTGTGTCTGTCTATCGTATGGTAAATATTTCAGGCCATTTAAAAGGGATATCCACAGCCACCATTAATGGGGACAACGAAGTCAGCATATAAACGTGGTGCCCTGGATGTGACCAACAAAATTTTTCAGTTTAAGGGGGAGTGTATTCTTTTATTTAGCGTATGCATATCCTCATGAATTGTTCGATCTCAGCATCTAAATCGCGCCAGTATAGTACATTGCGTGGTATTGTGATTTCATGCAGTTAGCGAGCAGGTGTTCCAAATTAATGTATTTACTCCTTCGCCACAGACTGGATGTTATACAAGGTCAATTTTAAGCAGATTAAAGTTGGTTAGAATTTTATTTCTCCTAGACAGGTTTTCTAACCAAGAACGCAGTCTTCCCTACTATTTACCGATAGCTGGGAGAGAACAGATGGATTCATGCCTTTTCCAACGGCATTAGCTCGAAGTGAAATGCAAATAGCCTCGTTCAGGTTGTAAAAACGGGTCATTGACACCATTTCTTATGAAGATAATCGTTACGCTCTAAATGTCGCTTTTCAAAAACAGCGGAAAGAACACGATCAGCAAACATTAGACAGTTCTAAATAGTGGATAGTTATTCACTGCACCGTTTTGTATTGCTGAACATTGCCGTTGAGATTAGATGGCCAGGTGGTTTAGAGAACTCAAAAAACTTGATGGATGAAAGGCTCCTTGCGAACCCTTCGTTTGATATCATCTGCAGTGATGGAATTAGCAGAATACGGTCAGTAAATGTTCGATGGATATCAATCCCGATATTCACAGCAACAACAGTGTGTCTTTCTCCAGGGATTTATTGTGAAATTATAAATCGTGTTATTGCGTTGTCTTGGCCAAATTCAGACGGTATAAGGTACCGTATTTTGATGTATATCCCCATTAGATTCTGACCCAGAATCACAATCGGTTTGCAGGATATACTAAAACACTTTTTTAGAGCTGTATATGGAGAGTGAAGGCTTGTGACCTGTCTAAAGAGAGAAGTGTCGTCCATTAAAATATTTCGCAATTTTTTCTTCAGCAAAAATCAGTCCTGCTGCTTCCTTTTTCACTTGATACAAGTTACATCCCATCGACATAAGATGCCTGAACACATGCATAATAAATTTTCTGCACCATTAGGTTAAATGCACCAACTCCTCTCTTGAAGGCATCTGCAGCCACTAATATTCGGGAGATTTGATCAACATTTGAAGATCTCATTTATGTTTATTTTACCTTGACTTGTCGATACATTTCCACAAGATCAAATTTTACCAAGCAGGTGGCGTTATTAAGCATATCAAATAGGTCTTCTATGTCAAACAATGGGAAATGGGGGTCTTAATGAGCTGCAATAAAAATCAGCACAAAACAAAATGAAGCTGTTGAGAAGAGAATTATAGAAATTTCTCCAAGAACTAAAGCCTCTCTAGCAAAAACCTCGCCCTTCCAAAAATTGAACAAGAAAAACTCCACCAACCATATACCTCAATTTTATGTCTCTCAAACACAAAAGCAATGATTTCTCCCAATGAATATATTGTATATATTGTTGTCACACCGTTGTGTTTCAATAAATAATTGTTATTTTTTAACGGAGAGTTTTTCTTATTTGAGTTGCCAGCATCTTAGCAACGTGCTCCAACGAACCATCCCGACCGTCATAAGAAGTTCTGGATAGATTATGTCATCCTCAATCAGAGTATATTTCAAACACAACGTGGGCACGGAGGGAATTAAAAAAGCAATTAGCCGAAAAACGCATTTAGTAAGTAGTCACGTAACTAAAGCCACAATCAAGTTGCGTATGGTGGTTCTCGGAAATTAGTAGACAAGTTCACGTACCTAGGTAGCAGCCTCTTGTCAACTAAAAGTGACACCGATATGAACCTAGTGAAGGTATGGACGGATTTCGACAGGTTACAATCATATGAAAGTCTGACATCCATTGAAATAAGATGCAATTTCTTCTAAGCTGCAGTTGTCCAATTCTAATTTATGAACACACCAGATGGACGCTGACTAAGTGTATGGTGAAAAAGCTAGAAAGGGACTGCACAAGAATTCTACGAACTATATTGAACAAATCCTGAAAACAACGTCCCATAAAATAGCAGCTGTACGTTCACCTACTTCCCATCTCTAAAATCATCCAAATTATACGAGCAAGACATGCGGTACACTGCTGGAGAAGTAATGACGAACACATGTCACATTCTCCTATGGAACCCCTTCATACAGTCGTACAAGTATTGGCCAACTAACAAGAACTTGTCATCAACGGCAGTGTACGGATACAGGATGTAGTCTAGAAGACCTGCTGGAAGGGATGGATGATCGAGAAAAATGGTGAGAGAGTTAGGGAAATCTGTGCTAGCAGTGTGACATGAGGATTATGATGAAATGTATCTTATAGTCAGCATCAATGCATTCGTATTATTTATGATAGAATTTAATAAAACTCATAAAACAAAATGTTTGTCGCTTACTAAATAGTTCAGCTTACTGAAGACTTTTAAAATCTGTTACGTATTTTTGATTTTCGCATATTTTTTATGAGGAGAAATTATCGACAAACAAAAGATTGATTTGAATGTGCCAGATTGTTAGATTGATTGATTGATTGATTGACCTTAACGGTATTTCAATCCATCTAGGGTTATTCTATTTCCGGAGGTTAAAGATTTGAGATCATTGTACGTTGATTTTTTGTGTTCTATCGAATAGGATGCAGTTTAGTATCATATGTAAGTCTCACCTTTTGGGTGAAGAACGAACCCCTTTTAACAGGAGATAAAATCAGCTATTCTAAACCCCGACAACACACTGATTGATCGCTTGAAAATGTATTTCTGCATTTCTCTAATCAAATTTGTTCAATTAACTAACCAAACACGCTTCCTAGTTGTATATTTATTTAAATGTGGATAAAATTAAGCTTGGCACAAAGCTAAATTTATGAAGAAACTCATTGATGAGAGAATGGAACCGAAAAGGATTCCAAGGTCTGCAGGCTGAATCTAAATTAGAGTATTTAAATCACAAAAATTATATTCAGCAGCCGAAAATGTTTTCTTTCTGTCTTGTAACTCTCCCCAAGAGTTATGATTACTTTCTCGCAAAAATGTTTGAAAATTATTCTTCCTTAAACCGGCGAGATTAGCTTTAAGGTTTTCGTTATTCTTGTTCAAAACGTTTTATTTTAAATCAAAGTAGAAGGAGTTCCCAGGGTGTAGTGGCTAACGTGCTTGACTGTGACATTGTAGTAAGTGAGTTCGAACTCCAGTCGCGCTATTACGCACACATTCGAACAAATACTCTCGAAAAAAGTATGAACCTCCTCATATCCCAGTTTAGATATAAAATATCATCACTAAAATCAACACTCTTTCAGATTAACGTATGTCATTAATTAATCTGAACATATTTTAAAACGTACAACAGAAAAGTTGATTTATAAACTTCAGGTAATCTCATCAGATATATATCGACAGATGCCAAAAAGAAAATTCAGTCGAACTCATAGAGATTAATTAAATGCTGACTGACCGGTTCCATTTAATAAGAATAGAAAACAACATCGATCAGGTCCGAAAAAAAGCCATGATTGAAGCAATAATCCTCAACCAATAATTACGCTTACATAATTAGCGTATACAGGAAAAGATCAAAAGGCAGAGATCAAATCATCAAAATAGTCTTTATAATTAAAGACCAGGTCTAATTATATTGTTTGTATTTCTATCATTTCATACTGCAGCCAAGATTCATTTGTAGAAGACTAAAAATATACAATCTTTTCCATCATAATTGCCATAATAATGCATATATTTACAATTATTCACCTTGTTGTTTCTCTATTTAACTTCATTCCTGGTCCATTTTTCTCTTACCATCAAAAACTGCAATAATGATTTCGTTTTATATGTGCCTAAATGAATTCATTGGTGGTAACACCATATTTTATATCTTCTCATTAAGATTATTGTAAAATAATTTTGATAATTTTCGGTGGCTTTGTAGATTCCACTTCGAAGCTTGATTTTTAAAACTCTTAAAATACAATGATTAATGTAAAACATCAGTATTTTAAAATTAATTAAATTTAATCTAATTTTGATATGTTGTCTAAAAGTTATTATCATACAAATACTAATTGGTTATATTTCTATAAATTTCCAACTGAAGTTTACATTAGAAAAAATGCAATAAGCATTTTTATAAACAACGTTTTATCACATACTGCAGAGTCATTCTAGCAAGAGTATCTCGCAGAAAAATTTGCAAGTTTTTTCATTTCAATCCTCCTTAAATGCCGCTTAGTGTGACTTGTGCCACAATAATTAAAGCTTCGTGAAATGCCGTAAACTGTTTATGCCATAGATATGAAAGTCATGACAATAATGTTAATATTATGTACAACAGGGTGAATATCAAATCTAGGTAAATCATATTTTTCTTATAATTGATATTGTTCGTTGAAATAAAAAGTTTTTCTTAAACTATATCAATAATATCATTGACACTTGATCATCTTTTATGTTTTATTCAATTTTTATGCTTGAGGAGAAACATATCATTAGCATTCCATCGCTTTCAATAGATTTTTTATCAAGGAAGTTTAGTTATATCTCAGTTGTTTAACTAATTTTATAGGATTGTACACGCTCTGATAACCATAAAAATGGCTTTCAAAAATTAAATCTTAAGAAAACAAATAGATGAATATTTACTGATATTTCGACAGAAAAAGATATCAGATATATAGCAGAGACACTCCTTATTCATAAAATATGTTTTATCAATAAGATTATGATAGTTATAGAAAAGTTCTTGTGTACGGTTGCGGTATCAAAGAAAATGTATCCCCAGCCGTGGTAAGTTGAACGTAAGAAAATCTGTTTAAGTATTGAAGGTAGTTATCGGAAGAAAGAAAAAGAGTATGAAAACTGAGAAGACCACATTAGCTAGACAAAGAGAAGCAATACATCATGGTGAGAAAGAGAGAGCAGACATAGACGTTGAATTCTGTTGTATTTCTAACGTGCTTGTCCGCTGGGTTGCATCTAGTCTAAGGCCCCAAGTAAACTTTCGGTTCCTTACGGCTCGTGTTAAACTGTCTGTATTTACCTCATCACGTCTCGCCTCAGCTGCCCAAAAGACATCCCCTTGTATTGGGGGTGGGTAGAAACATATCCGCTTCCGGTGGTTCCACATCTGCGCAGAAGGTTTCGAACCGCTGGGGTTTTTTCTAGTCATTTTTAATTCCCACGATTGCTTTGGCCAGACTATTTGGAGGCTGTTTGCTTAATTTATTTTCAATTTTCTTTGATCTGTTCAATTACGTTACACTTGTCTATTAATTTTTATTTGAACGAAATGTATGTTCCCATAAATATATCATATAACGTCATCGTCTTCTACTGATTGGCTAAATTTAGGTTTATGTACATCACGAATAATTTTCTTTTTTCTTTTTTCAGGTATTGTATGTCATTTCTATAATTCGTACTGGTGGATGAGGGTTTGTGACTTTCACGCACGGAATAATTCACTAACCTTACTTCCTCGAAATCAAAATTATTCCAACGAATATTTATTGACTTATTCAACCAAGTATTTATTAGACATAATATTGATATACATTTTCTGTTGTGCTTCTCACATTTTGCGTCAGTTAATTTCTATTGCAGAGAGTGTATCCTGAAATGTAATCGTAAATCTATTTCATATCAAAGCCTTATGTTATCACAGATCTCTTAGCTATGAAGAGGGAAATGAGATTTCTCAGGGTGTGTCTTACATAGATAAGTCAAAATCGAATGCAGTCTACTTTGCACTTTTTCTAATTATCGAATCACAATGGCAATTGAAGATCGACTGATGTCATCTTCTTTTGTTAGAAATGCATACACACGGAAACCTTGTTTGAGAATTTGCACAGAAACCTGACACGGGAGAAACATGAGTACAAATGCGATTCAAAATGGACGTTTGCCTTAGGTAGACACCACACACTGCCTTTGACGAAGGGTAACCTTTTTCAGTTAGTTACTCATAATTCCCAAGAATTAATATTTTTCGTATTGACTATTTGATATATTTCGTTTTATTATGCCCACTATTCGCTATTTGAATCCAACTTGCAGCACATATTCTACTAAGGTGGCTACTATGTTTAGCAAGCTTGTTTTTTAAATCAATTCATTTGGCTTATCGGCTTCTTTCTGATTTCCCCCAACTACTCTTGCTATATGAGAAGCAAGGCTAAGTTTGAAAAAATAATAAGTGTTTATATGCGTATTTCTTGGATGCCTTTATTCAGTTAATTTAATATTGTTTTTAATCTAAATCATTTCAAGATTTCTTAAGTACATCTGGTCTTCCAGTCTTATCGTAATCGCAGTCGAGATACTCACAATAATTAGCATCACTCATTACAATTTTTGCTTCCAGAAAATCTGTTTTTAAACAAAGCCTATGTTCTTTATTCTTGTGTTTGTTTTTTAATGATTAAACAAAATACCAAGAACTTTTATATTAATAGCTGTTGTTAATTATGATTGTGATTTATGGATATTTAAAAATAGTTGCAGTTTTCTACACTGCACTGAGACTTTCGGGTTGCAAATCACAAATCGCAGTGAGGAAAAAAAATCTTCCGTGCGAATTTCGAACACGAATGATTTTCAGCGACAACATTTATGAAACAATTTTTGATTTTTCTTCATGTTTGTTATGTACTGTGAGTTTTTTTTTAAATGAGATAAGATGTATTCCTTGCATTTTATCTGGTCATCCAGAAATCTGAATTCCAAGAGATTAGAATCAGTGTAGACAGGTCAAACACCAAACCATTTCATAGATGGGATGTAATTTAAAGCTACTTTATTCGTTGAGTGAGAAGTTTAGGAAAGAATACCGTGTTTTCATCAATATCATAATAAATTTAGATAATTTGGAAGCTATAAATCTGAAAATAATCACACGCAACTGAATGTGAATATTTAGTGAGGAGTTTTAATTAAAAGACATAAAAGAGTTTGAAACGCATTGACGAAATATTCTTATTTCTCCAAAAATTCAACTTGTGTAAGGAAAACCTTTGAAGTCTTTTCTCATTCAAAATGTACTTTCTAGAGGTTGTTGATTGCTTCTCCTAGCCAGCTATTATTTGCCTTGCATATACTGAAATCAATAATGTAATGCCAGAAATTAAAGACAGTTTCGCGTAGATCCACTCTTCGCTTGAATAACAGCTGATAAGCGAAGATAACGGATTGTCTGAAACGTTGCGTCATTTTATCTGTCCAGACAGGTTTTAGAACTCTCCATAGCTGCTCTATGGCTGATGGGGTGCGGTTGACCATCAAAAACTTGTTTCGTGTTTGCTGAGTATGATGAGAGTTGTATCATCTTGCTGGAAAAGTTATCACCACCAGGAAATACGACGAGCATAAAGGAATGCTACTGATCGGTATATGTCAGACACACTATCGTTTTAATAGTAGTTTGTGTGAATTTGAATAAGATACACCATTATAAGAGTCAACACCAGCCTGCACACCACTCTTCTGACTGACTGAATCCAATGGTTCCTACAATCTCCTCCACATAAGAATGCCGTCTATTCAAAAGGGTTGGAAACGTGACAGATTTGACCACGTTACGCTGTCCCGTGATTCCATTGTTTAATGGCCTTGTTCTCTAACACAGATAAGGTGCAATAACAGATAACGTGACACTAATAAAGATAATCTTGCTTGTCAACTATTCAGAGAAACATGAAAGAAAGTTTGATACGTGCATAAATAGAAAAGTAGAGTGAATCGCTGAAAAAAAACGAATGAACCCGTTTATATAAAAAATGGTTTTAGTCAAGAAACCAATGGGCCTGGTGATCAGCATTCTCCCTAGATATTACAATATCACACACACACACACATATATATATATATATATATATATATAAGTGTGAGGGGGCGAATGCATGTGCATAAAACGACTCTGTAATGAACGGCGTTGAGTACTTTTTAAAAAATGATCTTGATTGATCCTTGGCACCAAATTGCCAAAAGTATCCATATATATATATATATATATATATATATATATATATATATGTGTGTGTGTGTGTGTGTGTGTGTGTGTGTGTGTGTGTGTGTAATGTATCATTTTGAGATATTTCTCAATAACTTCAGATATTTTTCGCAACTGTCATTTAAATTGTTGAAATCACAAATCAAAGACAACAGTTAAGAAAGATAAAATACTATTCCGAAGATTATTATAGCATTTATGAATAAAGACTCTAAAATACGTCTAGTCTTTGACGATGATTTATTTTCTTAATCCAAAAGAGAAAAACCTTGTAGCATCCTCATTGACACGTACAATTCTAATTGCTGAATTAAAGTAAATCATCACACAGACATAGCAAGTGTACTCTTTTCACTATTTTAGTGCACAATTTCAGAAAGAAACTTTCAGCATTTCATTTATATGTTTTCAAGAATTGCTTTCATCTAAACCTTTGATATTAAATCATTTGGGGTGTAGGAGCCTCGGTGCCGGGTTAGGAAATCGAAACCGCTATCTTTTATCCACCTCTTGGTATTGTCCATCTTTTCATAACTTCATATAATTTTGTGGAAATAATTCAGATTGGATGCGATCAAAGATTATGATGGCTTTCAGAGAAATTAAATATGAAGTATTTTTTATTTTTTTTGCTGAACATTCAAATATTATGTATGAATGAGATCAGTTTCAGGAAAATTTTTATTACATTTCTGATTTAAATTGCCATTTAGTTTCTATCTGAATATTTCTGTCTATATTTATATTGATTTACCTATTTTTACTCTACATTATTAAAGTAGGTAGGTTTTCGTTTTTACATTTAAATTAGTCGTTTTCTTTTTAAATCATGTTTATTATATCCTCTTTTCAATTTTCCTATAACTGAAATTGCCATCCAAAACATTAGATTAAGTGCTAGTGCAGTTGGCTATGTATACCTATCAAGGCATGTTCCAGGGTTGTCTGTGACTGAATTGAGTTGCGTGGGGGGTACAGGGAAATTACTGACGTCTGCAACATACCTCATGCATATTCATTTGAATTGACATAACACTTTACTGACTGGTTGGATCTACTGTTTTGAGCAGTCACCTCCGCACATGATCTAGAAAGCTGAAAACGTGACTCTTCTGACTAGCTGACACAACGCCAGTTTTCCACGGTTCAATAGCGATTCTCTGGTCCAGATAAAGCTCAGTAACTGATGCCGTGGTATCAATAATGGTACGCTTCAAAATCGATGACGATGAAACCCCAAATAATTCAGTTTACGCTGTACGGGTTGAGTGGCTGATAGGTTGAGTGGCACTTGCATTGATTCGGGATGTGATTCGATGCAATGTTCCCTTTGGTTGAGTGATTAACATCCTTATCTGTTGCCAGCGGTCACGTTCGTGCATCATCTGCAGGCACCGACTGTCTTCATATCCTGTCCAGAATGAACATATTCCTTGAACACTATTGCAACTGTTGCTTGAGAAAAACTCAGAGTGGTTGCTATTTTGGAGATAATGACCAATTTTTCAATCACAGATAATCATTTTAATGTAACTCCTGGTAAAACTGTCTGCATCTCATAACTGCCATAGCAATAGTATTTTGTTATATATATATATATATATATATATATATATATATATATATATCTTTGCTAAGTCTGATTTTACTAGTGAAGGGGGACTGTGAAATTTGTATCAATGTAATTTACGTTGTTAGATTTACTATTGTTTGATTTGGTTTCTTTTTTTAATAGCAAATCAACCTTCGTGGGTTATTTAATTCCAAAGCTGTCCTTGCAGAAAAACAGCAGTGATACTATTTAACCCATATCAAGGGGATAAATAAAGGGTTTATACCTTTCCTAAGAATACAGTGTACGTGATAGCATGACTGGAGATTTATTAATGTATTGATAATAAAAATAAAAACTTGGAATTGTAAGTCATGTTGATAATATCAAGTTAGAGAGCCTGTACATAATTGATACATTTATAATCAAAGACCAAGAAAAATATCTCATAAGATGATATTTAATCCTATCAAATCATATAGAGAGCAAGAGATATTTGCCAAGTAAAAGAAATATCTACTCATCTGGTGAACCAAAATATTTGCATCACACTCATATCTGAAATGTATTTTTCTACATATACCACAAGTTCTTGAAAGATCATTTCAAATTCAAATTCTATACGTCATTATGAACATCTGTTTTTTTTTACTTTTTCTTTTTTGCTTGTTTTTGTTTTGTCTTGCTTTTGTGTGTGTTTTTTATGCTTTTGTTTTGTTTGGTTGTTTTGTTTTGTTTTTTGTTGGATTGCTTTCGTTGTGTTTTTCTTTTTATTCTTTTTTTTTTTGTCATAAAATTATTTTCGTTTCCATTGATAAATTCTCATTAATGACTCCATCAAGTTTGTTTGAATACCTAACAGCTTAAGCTAAAACATTAATTTTTCTTCTCTTAATAAACCAATGGTTTACGCAATAAATATCCTATTGATTTTGCATATCTTGAATATCACCGCAGGGAGAATTCATTTGCTTCTATGGATGAGATTAAAAATGGATTGCTTCTTACGACTTCGTTCAGATTTCGCTTGTACCATAATTTTAAATGTATATTTATTGCATCATTTCGGTCAAGTTACACTACTGGTCAATATAAACTAGAGATGTACACGTATATATATATATATATATATATATATATATATATATATATATATATATATATATATATATATATATATATATTCTGTGAATATGAGTTAAATACTGACGTAAAAGTAGGTTAAATATATATATATATATATATATATATATATATATATATATATATATATATATATATATATAAATATTCAACCTACTTTATGGCTGCCGCTCGCATAATACACAGCACTTCGAACGAATTGAGCACTCTGGTATTCGGTAAGGTATAAAATGTAAACAAACGAACGCTACTACTTAATACCTTATAATTACCTAGCTGACGTGGTGCGCTTGTTGGCTGAGCAGTCTGATACTAAGTCTAACGTAAAGTTGGGCGGGTTTCGATCCCAACTTCAATCGTCCTACGTTTCTAGCCACACTGAAGAGGTGTGATACAACGAAACAGTCTGTTTGTGGATGACAATAAATATAAGTATATATATATAAGTACGAATTTACTAATATGTATTTGAATATGTACACACAATGTATGTATGTATGTATGTATGTATTCTGACAATTTACTCATATTAATAAACAGGAAAATGTACTTCTACACTTGGCAACACACGTATGAACCCACAAAAAAAACATTATATATATATATATATATATACTGTTTTTAGGATGCTTTGGTTTGTTTGGTTTTATAGCATATCAACCTTTGTAGGTTATTTAACGCCAAGTCCATTTTTATGTAAATAATCTGTTCTATTGAAAACAGTTCAGTTTAGCATAAGTACACAGTCTAATTGTCAAAAACATTTCCATTTCAAACTATTCAAGCAGTTATATATAATAATTCAGTTAAGTGTAAATACAGTTTTAATGTCGAAAAACAGTTCTATTTCAAATAATTCAGTTAAGCATAAGCACGCAGTTTAAGTGTAAGTACGGTTTAATTGTCAAAAATGTTTCTATTTCAAGCTATTCAGTTTACTCAATTCATTTTAGCATAAGTATGCTGTTAGTTCTATTTAACCCATAGATAGGGCCCTTATCAGGTGCTACCACTCCGGGCCAGTGGACCTGGGAGCGATGGTAATGAAGGGGGTACTCCGCATTCCCCCAAAGCTCCAGCACTGCTTGAACCTCACCATCAGATTGTTTAGTGTCATATCTAGGACACTCGTTCGGAGGGGTCTTACCCCTCTGCAGAGGTGCAGTCAGTGTATTCTACAGCCCCAGCTGACTGGGCAATGTTTTTAGGAGTATATATGTGTGTTGGTGAGTGTAGAAGTGTTTATATAAATATTTTTTCTGAATATTAATATGTCTAAATAAGCTAATATAAAGGAATCTCGTCAAATAAAAATATCACCGTTTCTCTTATACATTCAGGAATATCTAATTGGTTTTTCATTTAAATCACAAAATGACCAAACTGTAATTTTAAATGTATATTTACCTTTCTTTATAAATCAGCAAACGAAATTCTGTTTTTTTTTAAATCTGAAACAGAGTCTGTTGTTTATAGCGACAATCACACAACGAACAAAATGCAGACAGCAAAAACTCTTTATATCACCGAAAACTTTGTATGATGTACATCTGATTTACATTACACTTATTTGTAAAATATTAACTTTATATAAATGTGTATTCTTCTGCAAACACACACTCACACACATACATATATATATATATATATATATATATATATATATATGTGTGTGTGTGTGTGTGTGTGTGTGTGTTTCTTTGTATAATCTATATTAAAGATTTGTTTCATGATTTTTTTTCCAGATACTTGCTGGCGCCGCCACTATGTTTGTTGCATTTCTTGGATTTGACGCCATTGCAACAACAAGTGAAGAATGTAAAGAACCAAGTCGAGTTGTTCCAATCAGCATTGTGACGACATTAATCACCTGCTTCGTCCTCTACTTTGGTGTAGCCATGGCTATAACACTTGCCTATCCTTGGTACAAATTACAAGACCGAGCAGCGCTTCCCCGCGCCTATGAGGCTCGTCAGATTTTCGGATCCAATTACGTCATTGGTATCGGAGGTATATGCGGCCTGTCTGCAGCTGTTCTTGGCTGCATCTACTCTTTATCGAGACTTCTGTACTCAATAGCGGACGATCATATCCTGTTCGGGTGCCTTTCATTTGTAAGCAAAATGACAAAATCACCAACAGTTGCTACCCTGATTGGAGGAATAATGTCTGGGTTAATTGCTATGCTTTTCAAATTAGAGACCCTTATCGAAACCATGGCCATTGGTACACTTGCAGCCTACACAGTAGTCAGCGTATCCGTCCTCTGTCTGCGATATGACTCTGAAATCGTAGGTTTATACAAAGAATATGAAGATATGAGTGACATTCGCACATTAAGATTTGCCTCGACAGATTTCATAAATAACACAGGTTACCGAACTTATAAAAACTATCGCATAAATCGTGAAAACCCAGCCTATTATTCGAGCATCGAAGCGTTTTCTAAACAGTCGAGTGACTCCTCGTCGTATATTAATGGTGTTCACCCTGCTAATATCGAACCCAAAGAGACCTATGCCACACAGAAATCCAAGTCGGTAATCTGCACAGAACTTCATGATACATCTCCAATTATTGCTAGTGGTGTAGGCAGCAGCAACAGTGGAAATTACCATCAGATATCGAGTATAAAAAGCGGGAGCAGCCTGGGCAGCTTCTTTCAATTGCCCAATGAGTCTTGCGAACCAAGCGAAGAGTCATGGCGGACATTCAGTTTGTCTTTGATTGTTTATATCATTAGCTCGGTTATTCTGTGCGTGGTCACTATACACGGTCGCACATTTGTATACGGACATAGCTGGTGGGCACTGTTGTTACTGACCGGTTCACTGGCAATAATGATTACGTGTGTGATAGTGATAGCGCGTCAGCCTCGGAACCAAATACACTTACTATCGACAACACCATACGTCCCAATTGTTCCACTTGCTTCCTTTACATTGAATGCGTATTTAATCACGTCTTTGTCACAGGCTGCCTGGCTGCGATTTGCGGTCTGGCTGGCAGCAGGTAAGGAGTCCTGTCATCTGTCACTGTCTCTATCTTTCTATTGTTTTCTTTCTTTATATTCTCAATTTATTTCTCCATTCTTTTCTTGAAGCAGTCGTTTCCATTTCCTTTAGACTCTCTTTTTTGTACTCTTTCTTTCTTCCTCTTTCAAATAAGACGGGAAAATACTATTCTATATTTGCTATGTCTTGTCTATTTCATGACAAATTGGATTAGAATATTTTTTATTAACTATTTAAGTTAACCTGTAATACTTTTTTTCTGTAATAATAATAATGATCGGTAAATGTTTTTGCTTTAACAATTCAGTAACAAAAAAGGGTTTTGTCATTTCCGTGAGGAGATAAATAAATCTGTATTTAATATAAACTTTTATGGTTGAAGAAGAAAGAAATAGGAATCACGTGTTTCCTAATTGAACATTTTTTTTTGTATTTGTTCATTCAGCGTTTTGCGATTTCTTTCTGCTTTTCTTTGATTAATGAGATGGAAATCAACGAAATGCCGAGTAAATCCCATTTTATCCAGTTTATTGAATTCTGTTTAAAGCAAATAAGGTTGGTACAAGGCGTTTTCAAAAAATATCGACACTGATAATGTATTTACCAAAACAGAAATCCACAACAAAAGAAATGTTAATTTTGTTCGAAATAGTTCTCTAAGAATTTAACACGCTTATACAAGCGAGTTATCAATTAGTTGAAGTACTTTTAAAACACCTCTTTTGATATAGTATAAAGAGCTTTCATTCACATACAGAGATCTTAATAGTGAGATGAATTTTCAATTTGGCTAAAGAAAATAGCAATCAGTTAGGACTGGTGAATATGAAGAGTGCTGCACTTGCAAAATCTTATGTTTCAGTAAAAGCTATGGGAGAAATTGTGCATAGCGCTGGTGCCTTATTTGTAGAGAACCTTCAACAGAACCGTGAACGAGATATGGCAAAGCATTTTACACGACGAAAAGCATTACGTTAACGTCAAAATACTTCGATCTAACACAGTTTGATGACTGTTTTTTCTTTCTTTCTTTCTTTCAAAGTTATATTCATGTTAAACAAAATTATTGTTATATGACTCCATTTTGGGTGAAGTTTCCTTAGCCACGGTGCTAATATACTGAAGGGATTCTGCACATGCATACAGAAGCATCAAACTCCCGTTAGTTCAAAACACGTACTTACCCCAACAATCTATATATGGCTTAGTTTTATTAGTTTGAGAAGCAGCAGGGTTAGACGGAGACAAACCGTATAAAATAAAGGATGGTAAAAAAAGAATGTCGGTGAAAATAGGATAACATTACCTATTCATTTCTTTGACATGTTAAAAGAATATATTATTGTATATGTAGTTTAAAATGCTACTCCAACAAATGATTTTAATTCATAAATTTCCTTAAGATCAACTCGAAATTTGAGCTTATTTCAAAGAATTTCTGTACGATAAAAACCAACCAACTCAATGAAACCTTTATTTTCTTCACTTGGAATCATTTTTTTTTTTTTTTTTTGTTGATTGGGTTCATTATTTCACTGAAAAAATACAACCTATCTGTAGTTCAAGAACTTTCACAGATCGAAGCAGGTTATTCAGTATTTCGTGATACATAACATTATCGATTATTTCTTTGATACTATATACTGTGTCTATACGTGTGGAAGAAAAACAACCACAAATTAATTTACTCCTACAACCGTGTTTAATTGTCAGGATGGTATTCTAGGTTTTTATATGAACTGCCTTTCTTTCTACCAGTGTATATTAAATTAAAGAGATTAATTTTTGTTTCATCGAATCACAGAATTTCGTCCTAGAAGAAAGCAGGTTTCTTAAGATGATGATGATATACAAATCATAGACGAATCTTCATAATGCCTGTTGTTCAGCTGAGGTGTCATTTTAACTAACTGTACCATTGTTCACTTTGGTATCACGTGCATGCAAATCCTAATGAAATTCTCTTCGAGATGTGAATGGCTTCTAACAAATGGATCAAACTGTCATTTTGAGGTAGATCAATAGTCGGACCATCTTCCGAACGGTTGCTCTAATCTTACTGATGAGGATGTTGAGCTGGTTAAAGATCTTTCAATACCTTATTCTATCACTTTGACGGTCAATTATAACTACACAAAATTGAGAGAGTTCCTTTGAAAATACCAGATCTTCAATGACCGTTCAAAATGCATGTAGACGTTGCAAGCTCTCTGTTATTGGTTGAGATAGGATTAGCATATTTTGAAAATTAATATTTTAAATAGAAATCAATCCTAAATTGCAATATTTATCAAGATTCACTTATATTTGTAAAAATATTTGCACTTCTTTCTCTTATATTGGTCACTAAATTCTTGTAAAGACAAAATATATTTATTCTTCCTTATCCATTGTATATCATAAGTATTTTTAATGTTCAGCTCAAGTTTTAGCTATCAGAAGAATTTTTTTAACTATTATGAGTGCAGTACTTGTTAGTATTGTGTGTGTGTGTGTGTGTGTGTGTGTGTGTGTGTGTGTGTGTGTGTGTGTGTGTGTGTGTGTGTGTGTGTGTGTTTGACAAGACAGTATTTTTTTCTTTTAAACATGTTTGATTAAATCGAACGGACTTCGTTTCGGCCTTCAAGTCATCGTATGAGTCATAAATTCCCTTCCAAAATGTTCCACATTCTGCACTTGATATAAATGTTTATAACTCGTCATTTTGTTTGTCATTTCATTATTCATTCTTCTGAAGATGGCTCCAGATGGGGCCAAAAGTAGGAGAGAAAAATACGGTGTCTTCTTGAATTCATTCCATCCAGAAGTCAATTGGCACATGCAAACACTTGAACAGATCAACGATAAATAGGTAGAAACGAAGTGTCTGTTCAATTTAATCAAACACACACACACACACACACACACACACACACACACACATATATATATATATATATATATATATATTGTAACAGTGAGTACAAAGAATTTTACACAATTCTAACGTTCTTTTGACTGTATATTTCGATTTTTTCGATTTCTCCCATAGCTTTTCTTCTCTCCCTGATGATTGTTGTTTATAAGACGTCATGAAATCTGTGGTCGCAGACAAGCTTCCAGGCTACTAAATATACATAAAAACTAATATACTTTTACTTATTATTATTTATACACACGCGCGCACTCACACACGCACACACACACACACACACACTCATATGTATTGTACAAATATCACTCCGAATCAAATACGATGTCGGTCGAACATGTTCTCGTAAAACTGAACTAACTCAATCATGCGGGAAATGTACAAGACATCTGAATTTTACTTTAGAGTCTTGTGCAAAGAAGTTGACAATAATTCTTTTAAATGCAGCAAAAGTACGCGAATGAATTTTTCAACATATATGTTCTGCAGAGCAAGTTTGTTGATTCGACACAGTGGCATAGAAATCTAGTGTGTTAGGTAACCAGGGTAACACAGTACAATCTTCTATGTGTTCCTGAAAAATATTTCCATACAATTTACAAGCTGCATTATCCTATTGAAAGACGTTGCTATCATAGCAAGAGATTGTTGTTATGATCGAATACATGTGGTCTTCAGGTAAGTGGTACGCGACAAAATGCTTTCTATATAAAGATTAAAGTTTTTTCCCAACAACACTCTCTCTTTACCGCTTGTTTTCCCACTGTCCTTGCACCAGCTAATTTTCAAGGACAAAAACACATACTTAGTAATGCGGTTAATTTTATTTAGAAAAAAGTGAGGCTAATTAGACTAGGTTACCTACTTCCACTGAGTGGATTACCGTTATGCATTCCCATCAGTTACAAGAATTTATTCTCTAAGGTTTGACTCATGAATAATCGATATATTTTATTTAGAGACAAATAATTATATATCGTAACAACCGAATGATAAATTGGAAATCAGAAGATATTCTATAATGATATAATTGTAAAAGAAAGTCCAGAATTTATTTGTAATTGATTTTGCATTGTATTTCTGAAACTATTCAATGATTAGACGTTTATAAGTAACTTTAAGGGAAAAATTATCCTTCACAAGTTTAAAATGTGTACATAATATTGTTAGGTATCCCCTACCTTTTCAGTATAATGAGCTGTTCCATCTACCCTATATAGCAGTAGTGGAGATCAGTCTGTAAAGGAATAAGCCTACAAGTCAGACTTGAAGAGCCGTTCCTATTGTTGAAGTATATCCTTACTCTATCACTAATCCT
This sequence comes from Sepioteuthis lessoniana, assembly GCA_963585895.1. Classification (NCBI taxonomy): domain Eukaryota; kingdom Metazoa; phylum Mollusca; class Cephalopoda; order Myopsida; family Loliginidae; genus Sepioteuthis; species Sepioteuthis lessoniana. The sequence goes on along the minus strand of OY757904.1, from coordinate 3,816,663 downwards.
ATGTTCTTATTACTAACAGTCTCTCTCTTGTAAATACTCTTTCCTGTAAATATAACTATTTACCTCACATATCCTGGTTTGTCTTATTATTACTACTACTTGTGTTCACTAACCAGAACACAACAAATATATTTGTGAATATCAATAATAGGCGTATTTATGGTTTTGGAATAAGATTATAAAGAGATGATCCACATTAGATTAATCTCTTGACAGTTACTAAAACTAACATTAAAATAACTTTTATTATCAACCAATCTGATTACGGGGCAAAAATTGTTGGTAATATATTTCATATAAACTCTAAATTTGATTCATATTAAAAGACGTGACCTGCCCCAAATTTTACGAATTTGACGAATTCAAATTCTGACATCTATTCAGAAGTTCATAATATTTTTTTGATACCGTGAACATCAAAATTTGGAACCTCTGTTTCTATCAAAGCCCGAAGAAGTTTTTATATCAATGACACATTAAGACTGTAGACGATGTTCACCAGCTTGAAAAAATAAAGACAAATACGTTATAAGAAATTTAGTCAACAAACAAAATTTAGGGTTCGTTTTTATGACCGATAATATGAAAACATAAATAAAACTGTTACAATTACGAATAGACTTTATATCTCTAATTTAGATATTTACAAAAGAGAAAAGAGATCAATTTCAATTGGATTATTTACTTATTAAGAAATCTCTAACATTTTTATTGATAAAAATGGTTGGATTATTACTAAATCCTTAAATTACTTTATTTCCTTTGTCTGATTTTTATCTTTCAGGTAAATTATTCATTCCAATATAATTATTCTAGGTTTGAATTTTGTCATATTTTTCATATGTTGAAATTTTTGAAAGCATTTATCAGACAAATATTACATGAACGAAATATGTAAAAAGGTCACATCTAAAATGCACTTTCTGCATTTAAGTGCACTTCCTATTCCAGTACTATGCAACTTGAATTGGGGCATTATGATAAACGGAAATCACAAGTCGATGATCTTGTCCAGATAATGATCTTTTTCTGTTCGAGGGTGTCAATAAAACAAACAAAATTCTGACTGTCGTGTTGCATCGTAAGAATAATAGAAAATAATATTTTTCTTAGCAGGTTTATGTCCTGAAACGAGTCACAAATCTTTTATAAAAAAATTTTCATCACTTGAGCCAGAAGAGGAAGATTATTTAAACAACAATGATAATTGCTGTAAGTTCCAACAGAAATCATATTCTTACCTTTTGAACATTTACTAAGATTTATAAAAGACGTGCAACGGACTACATTTTTGGACTGACTGCACAGGCAATACATTTTTGCTATATGCAAATATACCCACATCCACCTCGACCCAGATAGATAGATAGATAGATGCGTGTGTGTGCGTGCGTGAGAGAGAGAGAGAGAGAGAGAGAGAGAGAGAGAGAGAGAGAGATGGAATTCAAAAGCAAGCTACATAAATATAATCATTTTGATTTGTTCTAGCGTTTATACATGGGAATAAAGATCATCAATACATATATTCATTTATAGTGACATCAATATATAAAAACACATGTATATTATTCTGTAATTATTAAGACTCGTATTTTGATATTTGTTGTCTCATTCGTAACATTTCGGTCCATTTATTTTTTTAACTATCTTCGGCTGCATCCAAAATATTTTCCTGTATTTTTCGTCAAAGTTCACTGTGTATGACGAATGCTGTTTTTTCCTAACTTAATGGGTCGTTCTTATGAAAAAAGAACAAAAATAAAAGATAAATTCCAGGAAATAAAATCAGTAATCAACATTGAAAAAATAAGGAAATTAAAAGTATAAAAGTACCTTATGGTGGAAAATATCATTATGTAGGTTTTGAAAACGATAAATTCGATAGGATAAACAAAAATAAGGGTTGGTAAAAATGGGTGTAATATGATAATTCTGCTGGCATTTGTTATTATTCCGATTATTTTTCAATCGTTAAATGTTGACCGATGCATAATCTCGCCTCCTTTAGATGAATGTTGTAATTTACTTTTCTCAGTTTTGCCAACAGACCTTATATTGTTCATATTAATTGCTATTACTTGATCATCAGCCATCCCAGTTCTGCTTAATTTCGATGGCCAAGCAGGAACCGATGCCCTGATATGATGGTAATTTCGATGTACGTTGAGTGTTGACTTTATTTTCTGTACTGTATTTTTAATATCTGTTTCTCTTTTAATATGAAGAATTGCATCTCAGAATCACAGATAAGATTCTAGTACCTATTTGATGTATTGCAACCGATGAACCTAATATATCCTAAAACTTTCATTATATTTTCTAATTTAAATGTTTTCGGCGATCACGTTAGAAAATGAATAATTAGATTATACTATTCGATATTCATTCCACGAATAGCAGACATATTAATATCATGCTCTGATTTTAAGTAAGCAAAGTATATTCGACAATTATTATTTTCCTCAAATTAAAACCATCCTGATTCCATGCGACCATAATTTCATTTAATTTGTCAAACTCAGTATTACTGTCAAATTTTATGCAACGGATTATTTCACCTTAACTTCAAGATAAAACAAAACAAAAATTTAAACTCAAAAAGTCAAATAACAGATTCATTTGAGAATTTAGTATTTGTTAGGCCAGTCTCGTTCTGGTGTTATTTTTCGTTCCCCCACCCCCACCCCCACAGTATTTTTGTACGGTGGAAAGCCGACAGACTAACAGACAATAGCCTAGTAACATGAATTTGAAGAAAATATTTCATGCTGAACTGATACATCTTAATATTGATTCCTGTGCACTTTGTGTCGCTCACCGATTTTAGGAAAATTGCTATGAAGAAAAGAAAATTGCCAAAGAAGCTGGTTTAGTAAAGGCATTGATTATTCTGAACATCTGGGTTGAAGCTAATGTATCAGTATTTGCTGCTTTATGCTAACTTTATCATTTAAAAGAAGTTCAAAGTCCAAAATGTCAAATAAACAAGTGCTTTGAAATTAATTTATTTGGATATTTTAACTGAATCCTTCTGATCATCTAATAATAGTAATAGATTGAGCTACAACGTACTTTGTTGGGCACACCATTTGCTGATTTTTTTCCTCGTAAGCATTTCAATCTATACAAAATTTCGTGAGATATTGTCTTTTTCGATTTTCCATAAACAGCTATGCACCTATATTATGTAACATTTCAATATCTACATCGAAACTAACATATTCCATAGAATCCTTTTAATTTAGATATCATAAATACAAGTAAATATTTAAATATCATAAACTACAAGTAAATTGTGGTGCCCGTGGTGTAATGGTTATCGTTGTAGGAAATGGGCACGGTGACACGAGTTCAAATCCTGGACGAGACTGATTGCATTTCACCTAGCACTAATACCCTTGAGAAAGGTATGAATCCAATTATTCTCCCTCCAGCTATGGGTAAATAGTAGGGCAGACTAGGTTCTTCAGTCTTGGTGAGACAACTGGTTTAGGAGAAGGAAAACTCTGAATTCAAACCTGTTAAACTCCGCTTAAAAATTGACCTTGTGTCATATCCTGCCCGAGCGGAGGGGTTGGTAAATATGATAAACTACAAGTAAATACGGGGTTTAATATTGATCACGTGCATTTCAAAAAAACTTATTTTAGTAAGTCTTAATCGATTGATCATAATTGAAATTCTATTTATGGTATTTGATCTTTTATTGTAACTATATATATATATATATATATATATATATATATATATATATATATATATATATATATTGCTAAGCAAATTAATATCTATGAGTTAAGATGAATATCAATAGTTTTCTTCTGTATCATCTACCACTAGACCCTGATTAAATCCATGTCTTAGTCTCCTCTATTTTAGATAGCCAGAGAAAAAATACACTTTCTCGCTTTAAAATCACTTGTCCAAACACCTAATGCCGTTCCTCTTTTGCGAAAATGTCCCGCGAAATTGCATGTTGTCTTGTGACTATACCCCACACTATATAAACTCATAACTGGCCACGTTTATACCACTCATGTCTGAAGAGTGTGTAAAACACAAGAAACTTAAGTAACTGACTTAAAGTGTCCATTGATTTACGATTTATGACGTTTTCTACCAGCTAGCATTTAGCACTCTTTTCGTGAAAAGGCTTTCCTTATTTGCAGTTCTGTTAGCACGCGCACGCACCAACACACAGAGACACACCAACACACACACAGACATACACACAAACATGTATATATATATATATATATATATATATATATATATATATATATAGTATTCTTCATGACAATATTATGATAAATATCAAAAACGTCTAATGAAAGAATTTACAAACTAATGCAGTTAATCTTTTAAACAATTTATGTGTGAATTCATCGAAATAAATCATTTCGTAGGGAATAAGTGTTTTTACCTCAAAGCTACTGCTGTGTTTAGCGTGTCCCTATTTCATCATTCTTCTTTTTGAATCTGAATAAATTTTTCATGTAGTAGTAGGAGTACTAGTTTAATTCTTGTACTAGTAGTATTTGTAGTGCTAGTATTATTTATATATTAATCGGTGCTTCTCTCTAAGATCAGAGTGTAGTATCTAAGAATCAGCGTTTAATGTCAAAATATTGCTTTTTGGCATTTCACACTGATATAATATCTGTGCTCAAAAAATATCACGGTTATTTCAAAACTAAAAGAAATAATATAAAAAAGAAAACATCTAAAAGTTAAAAAATATTCAAAATAATAATAATTGTTTGAATTTACTGATACAGTTTCAAATTAGCACAATCTGGACCAATTTCTATTATAATACAACGATAACAAAAACTATGTTACTATAACAACGGATTTTCTCATTACTCCGTAATGACACCAAATTTTCTACAATATGATAAAAGTGAGTATCTTTAGAATAAGTGGCATAAAAACGCCTAATTTTTACTCGTTTTAACAAAAACCAATAAATTTCTCATTATACTGTATTGCGACCAGTTTGTTTGATCCTAAATGTAAATATACTGTCACATTTTGTTTTATATCTTTTAGGATAATACCCTTGGGAAAGGTATGAATCCAATTATTCTCCCTCCAGCTATGGGTAAATAGTAGGACAGACTAGGTTCTTCAGCCTTGATTAGGCAAACTAGTCTAGGAGAAGGAAAACTCTGAATTATAACCTGTTAAACTCCGCTTAAAAATTGACCTTGTGTCATATCCTTCCCAAGCGGAGGGGTTGATAAATAGGATATCTTTTTAGGATATTATTATTTTTTTATTTATAGATTTTTACTGAGCATTCTTTTATTTAATCATTCTTCCCTCTGACATCGCTTCACATTAACTAAGAATAAAGTCGAAGCTTCTGGCAGGATTTGGACTCGCATCACTTATTATAATCAAGCCTTTCTAGAAGTTTAATTTTCTTCTACGATGAATAGTAATTGCTTAACCGTGGTGAAATAAAGATCTAAGATCTATGATAAGAAGCAAGAGGAAAAAAACTGATAGAAAGGTAAGTAAAAAAAATGAATAAAAGCCACGAAGATAAACTGTCTCTGTTATTTTCAATCGTTTTCATTTGACTCATTCTTCAGGATTGTATAGCATTCAAATATGATCCGATTACCTTTGTTTTTTATCATTATTCTTTTCTACTTAAAAACAATTCTTGCACCGAACCGTTTGCTGAATTGAGTGTCAGCAAGGGCCAATTTACTCAGAAGTGCTTCATTTATCAGAATATTACGCTTGAAGGCTTCCCTTTTAATTATTTATAATGTATTCTGCTCAGTAAATATAACAGGACAAAAGAATTTCGACAGAATAAGTTTTAAGTCGACTTTATGCTAATAACTTTACAATCAATCATCCGTTCAGTAGTGGAATCTCACCAAATTTATTTCACAGGACAAATGAGAATTACAATTCTCCGTTTGCTTGTACTGCGTCCAATTTAACTGAGTTTTTTATATCTCAGGATATCAATTTGGCAACCAGGAAATCAAAATGGAATCTATCATTTACAAGAAAATTCTTAAAGTAAGAAAGGCAAAATTCTTTTCTTTCTCTTTTAATGTGAATTTCATAAACTTCACATTCATTTTATTGCCAATGCAAACACAAAATCATTAATTTTTTTTCCGTCATTATTTATAATATTTTGTGTGAAAAGTATAGCAATAATGCTATTTTCTATTACTACTTTAGATAATCATTTCAAGCATCAAAAATTCCAACCATCTAAATTACTAGATTTTAAGAACCTTTTAAATTCTTCCAGATTTTTATCATTTCTATTTATTCACAAACTTTTATAATATCCGGATAAGATATGAGGTTTTAAAGTAGTTTCTATAAGGCACTATGTAAAACTTTTAGTTGTGTTCGGTTTGTTTTTATGGCACATAAACCATTGTAGGTTATTTAATGTCAAATCCATTTTCGTACATATAAACAGTTCTATTTCAAAAAGTTCAGTTTTGTATGAGTATAGTTTTTGTTCATATACAGTTAAATGTCAAAACAACTCTATTTTAAACAATTCAGTTTACTGTAACTAGATAATCATTAAAGATTTTATATATATAAATATAAATATAGATATAAAGTACAGTTTCAATGTCAAAAAACAGTTATATTTCAAACACTTCAGTTTGACATAAGTACAGAGTTTAAATGTCAATAAATAGTTCTACTTCAAACAAGTCAGTTTAGTTCTATTTGACCCATCGATAGAACCCAGTCAGGTGCTACCACTCCAGGACAGACTTGGGAGTGATGGCAGTGAAGGGGTACTCCACATTTGCCAAAGATTTATCATTACTGGAACTTTACCATCAGATTATTTAGTGTCATACCCAAGAAACTCGTTATGGTGGGAGGAACGTACCCCTGTGCAGAGAAGCAGTCGATGTATTCTCCAGCCCAAGCCGATTGAGCAATATAAACCTTTTAGTTATTTTCAAAGCTTTTATTGGTATACAGTTTTTAATCTTTTAATTAGGTATAGATTTTTAAAATTTCAAAATCATTAATTAATCCTTTTAATCTAAAATATATGCAGTTTTAAGCTTTTAATCATGCATAGTTTCCTTTTACTTTTTTTTATTGTGCAATTTATTTTAACTTTTAGTTTTCGTGAAAAATCTTATTGTTTTAGTCTCCATTCAGAATTACTCAGATACATTCAACAGAATTCGTGATAAATAATGACTTAACCGTTAGAGTTACTTCATTTGGTTTGATCAAGTATTCTTGCCATATGAGTTTTCATCCACTATTTCAACAACTATTAGGCAAATTACATTTTGAATACAAGGATATATATATATATATATATATATATATATATATATATATATATATACTTGTTTCTTTTGGATAATAATCGCAGATTTTCCTAAACACCCTTTATTTATCTACTGGCGAAAATTAGCGCAAATAAGCCGTCTTTAATGACACATTCAAAGGATCTTTCCATGTTTTTCTAGGTTGAATGCTGACGTTCTTGGATTCACTTTGAGACACAAATTATTGTTTCATAGCCAAAAGACACATTTCTAGTTTCTAAGTAGATTTTAACGAGGTATAATGTTGCCCTATTCTTTATTAACAAGTTATATGGTCAACCTATTTAGAGCTCGATGTTAAATATTCAATTTCAATAATATTTCACAGAACAATAAATCTCCGCTATAAAATTAATACATTTCTAGATTATATGTAAAAGGTTTGTCTTGTTATTTCTCTGGGACTTTTATTGTAACTAGATAATCATCAAAGATTTTATATATATAAATATTTTATATAAATATATATATATATATATATATATATTTATATATATATATATATATATATATATATATATATATATATATATATTTATATATATATATATATATATATATATTTATATATATATATATATATATATATATTTATATATATATATATATATATATATATATATATATATATATATATATATATATATATCGCTAATGGGAGGAAGAGGTCCAAATACCAAGAACTGGTCGAACAATGTCAACGAAAGTCATGGAAGATTCATTATGACCCCGTAGAAGTTGGTTGCAGGAGCTTTGCTGGACAGTCTTTGGGCAGAGCCCTAGCAAAAATTTTTATAGTCGGCGCAGCTAGAGTGAGAGCGCTGAAGGCCATTACCAACACAGTTCTGAAGGCGTCAAAGTGGATTTGGCTTAAGAGATCAAGAGCCATGGAAGAAATAAAGAGGACGTTGGAGGAGCCCAAAGAATTAAGACTAGAAGACACATTACAAACCATAAATGTATAATGAGTTAATACTAAGTTAGGATAGTCGGAATGTCAGGGGGAGGGGTTGAGAATAATTGGCGGTTGGGTGGAGGGATGGACATTTTATTTTATTTTATTTATTTATTGATTTATTTTTTTAATAATCCGTTTTTTTTTGGGGTGGGGTCTTATTATTTTTTTTCTTCCTCGTATACTGGTTATGGTCCGCTACAATTTAAGGTAATAATTTATTTGCCAGCGGTCACAAGCAGTTTTAGTTAATTGATTGAAACCTAATTGCAAATAGTTCATGGGACGAAGGGGGGTGGAGATAGGTTTGAAATAGTAATAAATTAGAATGTAAGGAGTTGAATAGAGTAGCGTTTTTTTTTTTGTTGTTGTTTTTTTTTTTAAGGAATATGCATTAGATTGGTAATATGAGCAGAGGTTAATGATAAACGGGGAGGAAAATTTTGGCAAAAAGCATGAGTTAATCTGTAGCAAATAATCTCGTGAGCCAAATAAACGGGATTATTATCTTTTTTTTTTTTTTTTTGCGAATAGGGGTATAAAGTAAAAGTTAAAGACTGACTGAATAGTTTTGAGCGGGGGATTAATTCATGTTAGTTTAGAAGTATTAGTACAGGACAGATTTGGCGGGAGATTCGTGTAAGTCTAGTGAAGTGTAAATCATGGACACGGACGAGTATTAAAATAACATCTTACCTCGGTACCGATTGCGGAAGTAGCCGGGCTGAACGGCATGAGGTAAAGATGGTATTATATAGCAAAGGAGTGTGGAATGCCCTGTTTTCATTGGCTGTTTACTGAAAGACAGATGTCTATAAGAACGGCCGAAGTCCGGTTTTTTTCTTTGCTTTGGTAGAGGCACGAGCGTAGCACGTCGCGATCACGGAGGCGGCTTGGCTCTTTCAGAGTCAAGCCGGGGTTACTGTCGGAGCTGATATGATGCAGAAATAACCCGAAATCGGCAATGAAGACAGCGCATCACTGAAGACCTCCCTGATGCATCTAAGATGTATGATTGAAATATATATATATATATATATATATATATATATATATATATATATATATATATAATATATTTGTAAAAGAAAAATTCCTGAAATATTCTACCTATTTATATCATGTCAGTAAACGTTTCTTTTTATTTTTGATAAATTTCAATAAAACAATGTTCAAAACCAAAATAAGAGAAAAATTAACACTTCTTAAATTTCAACGATGAGAATATTTTTTAAAGAAATTTCATCGATTGTTTTCGGAAATTTTATGACATTTATAAAATACAATCATTTTTCTTTCTTTCTTTCTTTCTTTCTTTCTTTCTTTCTTTCTTTCTTTCTTTTTTAATGTGATATTCATTTGTTCTTCCGCTGATGGGGCTGAATTTAAAGTCATTTTAGCCTTCTTGTTCCTAATTTTATCAATCTTTACAGAACAACATAGAATTCATTAAGAATTGCCTTGAAGATATTTTCAGCTTTGAAAATCCATTAGAAATTCCTTGTACATGTATTCATTACTGAGAACAGGTTGGCGTAAAAGTTTGGAAGTGATAGCAGGAAAAGAATTATCCTTGAAACATTATGTAATATAAGCTTTTTATAATAGATTTCATACCTTAATCGAGAAAGACGATTAACAAACTCTTAAATAAAACATGATTATGCAGTTTCTATTATCTTGTGAACAATCAAATAGTTTTCATTGATATAAGATTATAAGTTGGAAGAAGATAAAAAAAAACACTTCCTGTTGACTTTTAGCCTAAAATATATCCATTTCATTAATTCTGAATGAACAAAGAAAAATATTTACATCCATCGATTTATTTTTTACAATTCTTAGTTTTTCTTATTGTCGTAGCTTATATTTTAACAAGAAAACTTCCATATCGGTTAAATTTAACTATTTGCCGAGAAAAAGTCTAAATTCTGAGAAATTATAAATGTGCTTCATACGACAAAGGAATAACTTTGTTGAACATTCTTTCTCGTGCTAAATCAGTAAGATTTGTAATCACTTCCTTATTTTAGAAATGGAAAACAAGACAAATGGTTACCACTGTCGAGTTCTTGTAACACAATTGTTCGATATAAATAAAATACGAGATTATAATATAATTCCATTCTTATTGTCAAGGTGGTTCTTTGTATTACCCATAGCAAATTATGACACGATGATATGAAGCACGTTTGAGGCATTAAAATAAAACCCTCCCCATAAATGTGTTTCATAAATTTGTATGATACTCTGACTTTTTACTTGTATATTTTAATTACTTTTAAGTAAATTAAATTCTTTGTATTCACAAAGAATTTTTCCGGTGAGATTTACATTCCTTTCTATTGCAACACAAGCAATACAAACAAAAGTATTCACGTCATGATAGATGAAATGATAGATCAACCAATCATTTACGTCGAGGCAAAAGACTGTATCTAAAATTTCCCTCATATTACTTAGGAAATTATAGTCAAACGGAAACGAAATCCAATAAGAGGAGTTTTTTTTAACTCAACGTTATACCGGAGGCTGGTTTGACGAACTAAAACAACTCCTATTTTCCCTTCCGTTCTCTGACTTAACATGGAGTCAATCTACTATGTATGAAAAGACCTGATTTGTGAAACTACATTCCGATGTAATAAAATCTGTGCCTGTGGATTTATTGCAAATCCTGATTACATGGGACATGGCATTTTTTAGTGTAAAGAAGTTTATTGTTTTTCTGTAATTTTTCTTTTTACATTCAAGGTTTGTGAATGAATAAAAGTGATTTCACATGATTAGATTGGAACCAAAAATGAAGCGAATATCTCCAATCAGAAAAGCTCATTTTTACAAGCATAATTACTTCTCTTACTAGTTGGGATTATTTGTATCAGCAGATCAACCAGGATCTTTCAAAATAACAACCCCCCTGTCATTTCCATTACTTTTTTCATTTTACCCACCTCCAAAAAGTCGAATATCTATTATGCAAAGAACTAAATTAGAACCGGCTCAATAAGTTCTATTCTATATCTCCTATGTCCAACAATCCATTTCTGTGGTTTAGCAAATATCTTCTAAAGTAAAAAAAATACACCTACATTTGTCGATTGACTCATGACTTAATAATAGAGTATATGCTGAAGATCGATCTGTTTAAATGCTTCTGATTTGCAAATGCATTTTAAATGTATATATATATATATATATCATTATCATCATCATCATCAAAGCGTGCCAATGACACAGATTCCACTGACTCTCTTTCTCCAACCGTCCCTATCGACCATCGCACTTGGCAGGCCTTCTGGACTGTATCCAATGTCCGCTCAGCTCTGATGAATTTAAGTTTTTGCAGCTCGGTCAACACTGGTACGTCCATGTGAAGGAGTCCACAAGAGAACGTCGCTTTTTAATTTGTTTTTAATTCTCCAGCAGTGTCTAGCATGAATCTTTCGTCTTACTTGATTGGTTTTCGAGATATGTAGATCAGTGGCCGTACGGCTGCTGTTTTATGTGGTGTTGCTTCCAGGATTGGTTCTAAATAGTCCATAACATACTTGTTTTGGTCTCATCTAGCCTTTTTCAAGCGTTTCTTTAGAGTAGTGTTGTAAATATGAAGCAGTACTGACACAATTACAGCTTCAAGAATTTCCGTTTAATTTTATCTGAGAGATTAAATTTCCATATGGTTGATAACCGATGAACAGCTGTCCATGCTTTGCCCATACGAACGTTGGAATCGCTTTTCACAGATAATATATTGCTAACAAAGTATATGAATTAGTCAACTGATTTTAGCGGCTTGCCCTTTAATGATTAGCCGAGAATATCTTGTCTAAAACACATGAACTATGTTTTATTCGTGTTCACGTATAGACCAATGCCTCTTGATGCTTACTTCAGACTATGCAGTATATATTCGGCTTGAGCAAGAAGCGCTAGGTCATCCATGCGAGATATCGTTTACTTCTTGCCTCATTAGAATGGCACCGTTTTCTTTCAATATATACTTTATGGATTAATTGATTTTAACATTATGTCAACCCGTTTATGGTTATTTTATGCCCAAAGATTTAGGAATCATGTTCGTATTTACGTTCTTTTTTTGTAGCTATTTCTTTGGATGTTTTTGTTGTTTTTTTTTTTTTTTTTGCAAACTTCTTTCGAATACGAATAATTTGTAAACAGATCTATTTGACTCATAGATGGGACACTAACGGGTACTATGATTCCTGGTCAGAGTGGACCTGGGAGTAATAACAATGAAGGAGTACTCCCGATTCCTCCAGATATTCAGAAGTGGAGCCTTACAGTGCAGTTTAGTCTCATATTTAGGACACCCTTTTTTGGTAAGGAGTCTTAATCCTCTGCAGGGGATAGAGTCAATGTATCCTAATCACCACTACAGGATGAAAATGAACTAGAGAAGCAACAGCCTTAGAATTTTTTAAAAAGTCCTTGATATCTATGAATAAATGTTATGTTGTAATGCAATACTTTTATGTGTTTTAGACCGAGAAGAAATTTAACACTTAACATAGAAATAATACATTTAATTGGATGCTTTACATTTAATATGGATCCTTGTACTTTCGCACTTGATTTGTTGAAACAAATATTATTTTTGCTTTTTATATAATAAAACAAATAAACAAGAATGGTAAAAATGTGTAAACTGGAATCACTGCTTTGAGATCCAATTTTAATAGGGGTTGTTGAAATTAAGTTTTCCTTCGGGCGTTGCAGTTTTTCCTTTCACCAATTATTTTAACCCTTATTATGTTCAACCTCTGGCACGCTATATTGAACAAGGGTAAAAACATAGAAAATCTTAGGCTTCTGTGAGTGACCAGTGACCAAAGAATTACGGCTTTATCAACTGTCATGCAAAACACATACAGACCAATTCAATTCAGTCTTAACCACATGCAATGAACAGACTGATAAAAATATCCTGACAACCAAATGTTTTCTTCCATTTTTCATCATATCTACCGAAAAACAAAACTTTGTTCTGGCTTGGAAAACGGATGTATATCTTTGAAAAGTATTTTATTTCGATAAATGCTATATATATATATATATATATATATATATATATATATATATATATATATATATATATATATATTCTATACTTACTCAACTCTGTTGTTTATATAAATATAAATATCTATATAAATTATTGCATACAAAGAATTATCAACACTCTTTAGTTGGAACTTGTATATATTTTCAGTGCCTTAGCCAGAATAACGTTTCTTGTAAGACGGGAAGAGAAGTAAACTAATTGATATTATCTTAGATTTCTCAATCCTAATTTAAACTTATTATCTCAACACTTTTGATAGGAGAATGAATCTACAAAAATAGTTGTAATAAAAAGAGACAATGATATAACTGAAACTGGACATAGAATATCAACAATTATGTATGTACTTTATCTAAAAACTAATTTTGAAAAGGATATGATGGCCGAAATAACATGGGAAATTGAGGCGAAAAAGGAAGAACATAATAAGAAATCGAATGTATTTATCCATACCTCTGTGTGTGTCCATTTTAAATTTGCTGTTCTACACTGAACACCAAGATGCATATAACTATCTATGAGCATACATACGCACAAAGTCTGAAATCAAACATTATGATTAGCAGTATAAAAATCTCTAATGAATATAGAATAATGCTGGTTTCAACGAAACTTTCTTTTAAAAAAATTAAGTAGCTCGCAGTTCAGAACAATTATTTCTCATCATATTTTATGCATCGAGTATAAAACCGATATGAAACAAAATTGTAAATAAATGTATCTTATCTTTTAAAATGGATAAAAAATGCTAGCAATCCTAAAAATAGTTTTTTCTATACACTCGAAAACTAGGAAAGATAAAATTCTATATTTGAACAGATTCACATAGAAAATACATTATAAATGTTTATACACGCATACACACATATTCAAAGCTATTTTTGTCATCACTAATAAAAAAAAATTTTCTATAGATGCAAATATAGTGTTTTTGTTTAGAATATAGAATATGTTGTTACGATTTGTTCTCTTTTGAGAGTTTTTCACACCAGCGTTAGCTGATGGTTTCTCACAGGAGTTTGAGTGACAATAAGTCTCCTCAAGTCTCCAGGATTTTTCTGAGTATTCTGGCCGATCTCAATAATGCAGTAGTTTTGATGGTCTCCACTTGTCCTGTTATCTTCAAATCTTCCAGTCCTTGTACTAATTCTTTGGCGACTGTACCAAGAGCACTAACTACAATTGGTATTATTGTCAGTTTCAATTCCTTAGCAAAGGTCGAGGTACTTATCTCTCTTTTCACATTCTTTAATTTCACTCTGCGGTCCGCCGAGACAGCAAAGTCCACAATTCTGCAAGTTCACTTTTTTCTTTTTTTTTTTTTTTTTTTGTATAATAAAATCAGGTCTTCTGGCCGAGATTAGGTGACCCGTTTGTATCTCGAAATCCCAGCGGTATTTGTTCATCTGATTCTCTATGATGTATGCTGGGTTGTACATATACCATTGGTTCGTATGGAAAAACTTCAAATTCTTGCGCATCTCCCAGTGGATCACTTTGCCCACCCACTCATGCCTTATCTTATACTCTTTCTTTGCTAATTTGCAGCATTCGCTTATTATATGATTGATTGTTTCGTTTCTTTCCCCACATAACCTACATTTACTATTTTGTTGCATCTTATCTAATGTCGCTTTGATATGGTTAGTCCTTATGGCATTATTTTGTGCTGCTATTAGGAGATATTCAGTTTCTCTCTTAAAGTTTCCTTTCTTTAGCCACGTCCAAGTTTTCTCGTCTGAGATGTTGCTTGTTAGTCGTTTGACGTCCTTGGAGTTGTTTTTCTTCCCACGTCTGTTTTCTGGTTATTGTCGTTCTACTTGTCCTCGTGTCATTAGTATTGTTTCTAGTGACTGTAATCAGTCTTCCTCTGTGCTTTTATATGTAGTCTTCGAGTCTTTGTATCGATGTGTCCACGCTGTCTTTAATGCAGGCCAAGTTCTCTTCCTCCCTCTCTTCTTGACACATATAGTCTGCCAACGTCATCTCTTTGGTGCAATGTCTTATGGATGGTCATTAGTTTTCTTGTTCCCTGGTCGCTTTGTTTAAGTTTTTCTCTGGTCCAGTTCAAGAATGATCCCGAGTATCTAACGAGGTGGACTGCCCAGGAATATATCCCTTTGATAAGGTTCCTGCTATAGAATTTTGTCTTGAGTAATTTTCTGGCTCTTCTGAGATACTCTTTTTTTAAATTTTTTCTTCCATTTCCTGTTGTTTGATGGTGTCAGCTTCCAAGATGCCCAAGTATTAGTAGGTTTCCTTTTTCTGAGCGTTCTGACGACCACTTGATTCGGTAGTTCGACTCCTTCGGTTATGTGTCCTTTGCCACTTTTCATTACTAGCAGGGCGGATTTTCCTATGCCAAATTCCATTCCTATATCTTAAAAGTATAAACTCAGTCTGTATTAGGGTTTCCAACTTTTTTTCGATTATGGCAAAAAGTTTGATGTCATCTATGTACATAAAGTGGTTGATCTTTTCCTGTGATTTACTAAGTTTGTATCCAGCAGTGCATTCCCTAAGAATGTAGTTAAGTGGCATCATGGCAATCACAAATTGTTATAGTGATAGAGTAACCCTCTGAAATATACATCTTTGGATCTTTACGTCTGCTAAGCTTTTTCCTCCTGATGTCAATTCTACCCTCCAGGTTTGCATGGTCTTCTCTATAAACTGGACGATTTTGTCGGGTATTTTATACATTTTGAGACAGCGTAGTATCTAGCTTTGGGAGACCATATCGCAAGCTTTTTTGTAGTCAATCCAGGCCATAGCTATATTCTTCCGTCTCGTTTTACTTTCGTTGAGGATGTGCTGATTTATATATAGTAGTTCTTCTGTGCCTCTGGTTTGCTTGTGTCATCTTTTCTGTTCGTCAAGGAATATTCCGCGGCTTATCAATGAGTCGTAGATCTACCTCCGATTTTGTGCCGTGAGTATTTTCTGTATCATCGGTAGGCACGTTATGGGTCTATAGTTGGTTGGGAAATTTCTTTTGAGGGAGTCTTTTTGGATTAAAGTGGTCTTCCCTTTCATCATCCATTCGGATGTCTCGTCGTGTATGGAGGTGAATTTTTAAAATCAAAATCCGTGTATGCCATTAAAGCCAGGGGTTTTCCAGTTTGCCATCTTTTTAAGTGTTGCCGTGAGCCCGTCGGGGTGTATGTTCCCCTGAGAGTCTTCATCCAGCATTCGCAACTCTGTTTCCATGTTGTTTATCCATTCGACTTTTTTGTTATGATCTTTCCGTTCGCATATTTTGCTCCAAAATCTTCTTGCCTCTCTCGCATCCGGTTGTTGATATGATTTCGCTCATTCTCCCCCCCCCCCTCCTGCTAATTGTCGGTAGAATTTTTTGGTTGTTTTGGAACGTCCTGTTTTTTCTATGTTGTTTGGTCTTGTTTCTGTATCTTTTTAGTCTTCCTTCTTTGACTAGTATTTTTTGGTTGGTCTCCTCAAGATTTTTTTTTGACTTCTAGTTGCCGTGCTTTTTCAGTTTTGCCTGAATATTTCTTAAAGTTCCGTTTTAGTATTCTTGCTTGATGTCGTAGTCTTTTTATCTGCGATTCAAGTCTGAGTTCCCACACGGGTTTTGATTTCCTGTCTGTGGTCTTCAAGGGGACTTCGATTTTTTCACGGACTAATTTTGCTCCTTCGTATATTAAATCTTTTAACTCCATGATATTGTTTGTCGGGATATTTATCAATAAGTCGTTTACTTTCACGGTTTCGGACTTGACAGTCCTCCAGACTTGGTTCCTGAGAGAAAGCAATGTAGTTTTCTTTTCACACATGATTCTTTTTTTTTTCCTCTTTGGTCAGTGTTTGCATTTGTGTGTTTGCGGTGCATCTCATCAATGTTATAGTCTGGATGGGTTCGAATCTTCCAGTGAATTTCAATTCTTCAGATCCTTTTTCCAAGCATTTGGGGACCGTTCTAAACGTGCCATTTACAATTGTTATCACCTTTATCCTCATATTCAACAACTTTCTTAGGTCTTAGTCAAGTTCTAAGAACTCGTCCCTCTTTTTGCGTTGCTGAAGATTCCGATAAATTGCTGGCAGTGATGAGAAAAGCTGGAAACTTTAAGATGATTATATCATAAGGAAACTCCCATAAAAAATCCTGTACTTTTTTTCAGTTTAAAATATACATTAGTCATTTGTAATATGTCCGTAATAATTAATGTACAGGACGTATAAAATAATCCATTGATTTTCTATCTTTTTTCTTTTCAGGGCTAATTGTGTATTTTGCTTATGGCATCCACAAAAGTAAAGAGAAAGAACTCGATGACCAGGAAGTTGTTCTCTACGAAATTCCCGGCAATGAAAGTGTGACAGAGAATCTTACCACGAGTTACTAAAAAAAAAGCCACAAATGAAGACTGAAATCAAAAAATGTAACTCCTTGTCATCACCAGAAGTTGAAGGCATCAATTATCACTGAGGTGGAAGTAATGATAAAGGCTTTAAACGAAAGTTATTTTTTTTAAGCAAGTGGAAGCTAAATTAGAACAAAACCAAGACTCTATTCACATTGTTAATCACTGTTTATTGATTACATGCTCTTCTAAGCTTTTATTGTTCACACCGAAAATCTTCCAACAGTAATTTCTGTTTATTTTACGTCATAGCTTCATAAAATGATTTGAATATCGATATATACGCCACAGGAAGCAGGCTTTGTTTATCTTATCCTGAATGTCAAGAAACAAATTTCTGTCATTTTCTAGATTTTATAAATTTTAGAATAAGACCAGCGCATGAACACCGCTTTTAAATCTGTTTAATTCTGCACAGAGATAATCAATTCATTTTCATCTATCTAAAACATATACATAGAGAGTGAATATAATTGTTTAAAAAATAAATAACTCCAGATAACCCAATCGAAAACGTCATCATTTTATTCATCCCGGTGTAGATCAGAGGCCTATATAATCTCCGTTTTAGAAAACATTTTTACTGAATATAAACCAAAAGTTGTTTTTAGTTTGATTAAAGAATGATGTTTTAACGAGAAAAGTTGCTTCTTACATTAAAAATCTAATTGAACAATGTCTTTCATCATGTTGTTCTCATTCTGAGAATGATATATTCTATAATTAGAAGTGAATTAAAATTTCTAATTTTGGATAAGGGAATCCTCAGCCTGCTACTAGCGTGTTTATCGGATTAATTAACTGCTTTTAGAATCATATTAATGGTGGCTGTAAGAAAGCTTATTACCTGAGAGAAAAAATACCAAATACCAAAAGATTCGAATGAACAAATCTTTATCTACATGGAAGCATTGCTGATGAACATTTGGAAAGCAACGTGAAAATGAAACCGACTCATTATGTGATATTTGTGCTGTGTTTCTTCCCTCTCCCCACAAAATGTCTCTATTCTGTTGAATATATACAAAATAGTTAGGCCATCACGGAAACGTGGGAAAAGAAAAAAAAGGAAATAAAATTATTTTGGAAAAATTATTTGTTAAAGAGTTTAAATGCAAATCTTTAAAAAACAGTGCTTGGCACATGTTGAGATATGTAACAATTTATCTTTCTTTGTGTGTCTTAAGTTGACATAAGTTGGTATAATATACTTGTATATATATCGGGGTAATCTTTATCAATTTTAGAATGTCTATGGTTTTCTGTCACAATATATCTTCAAAAAATACGTACGCGTATATTATATTTGTATATATTAAACACATACGTCAAACCCTTTATATATTTCAGAATATACATACTTTTATATATATATATATATATATATATATATATATATATATATATATATATATATATATATATATATATATATATATATATGCGCGGTGGGAGAAGAGTATGTGTTTGAAGTTTATCCAATTTTTTTATAATATCTTATCTAATGAATTGATAGAACTCATGCATACTCAACGTTGTAATTTCAAATTTTCATCATAATTTTGAGAAATCCCTTATTGATAATTTATGCATTTATGATGACTACCACAAATGATATATTGATTAATATTCATCGTTAAGATAGTATTCTTTTAAATACAAAATGATCTCAAAAATTGCAAAAATCATTAAATGGAACTAATAACATAACTTCCGGTTCTTTAATGAATTCAGCCGAATTCTGTAGATAAATTTAATCCAAAATTAAAGTAAGATCAAAATTCCGGTTAAATTCTTCTGAAAATGGTTCTTTTACTTTTGTTTGTAATTAAGGAAAGGAAAACATAGTCACTTGGGATGGAAATATTCATAAATCTATCAATATCATATATATATATATATATATATATATAATTATGTAAAGTCATCTACAGACAGATTGTTTGTTGTATCTCAACTCTTCATTGAAGCTAGACACGCAAGTTGCACTTAGCCTGGAGCGAAACCTACCAAACTTAACGTCAGGCTGATGATATACCCCTAAAGTATGAGACACCAAGTCAGCTCGGGAATTTAGCGCATATAGATCAACTTTCGTTTATTTACATTTTAGGCTATCGGCTATCGAAGTGCTCAATTCGTACGAAGAGATTTGCATTAAGCGAATCCCTTCACCAAAGTGCTCAACCCTGCGGGAGGGGGCGTAGCGTATATATTCATATACACGAGGTTGATTCAACGAATAAGGTGAATTTTTACGAAGATAACAGTACGAAGCACTGTTTATTACAGCGCCTTTTTTTTAAAGAAATCTATTGTGATTGGTCCTTCCAAATTCCATCTGAATATCTTACAGGACACTGCGCCCGGAACTGCGTATTTTCACACCATGGATTTTTTAAAACTCAGTCTTGTAGCGTCAAATCCATGTTTAACCCATTTTTACACATTCATTTGACTAAAATATGTTTTTCTGTACACATAACACATTCTGCAAATGAGTTCTCAGTTACCAATAATTTGATAATCGACCCTGTCCAAGGAAAGTGCTTAATTTGACGGCATTTTGAATAGAATTGAAAAAAAAAAATTTCCGAGGTTAAAATGATTTTTAGTATAAAGCCATCCTAAATACTCGAAAAAAATAAAGGCAAAATACAATATTTTGTCGTTTAAATAAAAATTAGCGTATATATATATATATATATATATATATATGTGTGTGTGTATATATAAGAAAGGTTCGCCAAACAGGTGCTTGAAACGAGTGCAGTAGAGCAAGTAAAGTAAATATACTTACTTTAAGTTCCATGTCAAGTGCACATTTACCTATATTGTATCTATGACGCAATAAATGTACCTATATATATATATATATATATATATAGTTTCTATTTCTTTTATATATATATATATATATATATATATATATATAATTTATTTAAATGAAATTATTTTCAATAAGAAAAAGAGAAGTAGATGATAAAAAATGATCACTATCAAATCACAGACTTAGTTTATAAAGTAAAAACTGCGAATTAAACAGCAAATAACCTGGACTAAACTTTTCTCGCTTAATGAACGATCCTCTGGCTGGTTTTCAAAGGATGATTGCTTGATAACGAGCGAAACACGTCAGTCTAATTTTTAATGACGCTCAAACCTGATGAGAGTCCCCACATTTATGGCAATTTTCATCAGTTTGTGAAGTGACCTATCAAAATAGAATTCAGTTTTTAGCCTCCACAGCCACAAACTCTGCTGCTTAACAATATTTTCCTGAGATAGACTAAATATGTAAAATGGCCTCTATTTGTTTTGGCCATATTGTCAAAGACAAATTTTACTCAGAATTCGATCACAAAATATTGTTCTCCATTTTTGTCTTCCATTTTTGTGATAGACTAAATATAGACATAATTATATACATATAATTATATAATAGAAATATGTGGAAGATTGGATAAATCAAACACTTAACTCAAATTTAGATGTGTGATATTTCGTTCGGCTTTATTTCATAGAACTTCTTCTGACAGAAATCATTTTCTGAGTTTTTAGCTCACTCCCACAAGAACAGGAGTGTCTTTCTAAAAAGATGCACCGAGGAGAAGATAATACCCAAATGCACCATAGAATCATACAAACTCTGCATCACACTGTTCCACGTCACATGCAAGAATACTTAGAAGCATCTTGCAACTCACTTCAGAAAAATTTAATTCAACTCACCATTACCCATGAACACCCTAGTCAACATCTGCACATAACAAACATGATTTACTTCAAATTTAACAACATATTCTACGAACAAAAAATATGGCCTACCCATTCAATTATTATGATGTCCAGGAAGGATTTGGTGTTATTAGATTCTTTTTCATCAGTGAAATTAATGGAGTTTTCAAAATTATTCAATTTTTATGTTTTGGTGTGGGAAAATGAGTATATCGTCGATATATCAGAAATTTGTGGTGTCGCTAGCTAGTCTGTATTTAAAAGTGCCAGATTCTAAAAATTCTTGAAATAAACAGGCTAATCCTCTGCTATGGGGATTTCCCATGGGGAGGCCATATTTTTTGTTTGTAGAATTTGTTGTTAATTTTGAAAACTCCATTAATTTCACTGATGAAAAAGAATCTAATACCACCATATCCTTCCTGGACATCCTAATAATTGAATCTCAAAGCAGTTTAACTTTTAAAGTATCCCGCAAACCCACAAACAAAAACGATTACGTACATTTCTACACCCACCACAACAACAAAATCAAAACAGGCCTTATAATAGGCTTTTACCTAAGAGCTCACAGAATAGGAAGCCCACAATACCATAATGTAGATTTTGAGTACATTGAAAATTCCTTCAAAAGCCAAAAATTTTCATATGAAATGCTAGAAAAAAAAGCTCTTAAGATACACTCATCAAATAAATTAAAGAAAACCAACCCCACTATCTTTATCAGCCATAGACTGATATCTCTACCCACTAAAACACATAACATAGCACTTTACGATAAACTAAGTTAGGAATAATAATCATACAAACCACATCACAAACCATTAAAAATCTCACAAACATCACAAAACGAAACAACAACGAAACCACCTCTCACGCAGTCATATACTCCATCCCATGCAAAGATGGCTACAAACTTTACATCGGAGAAACACAACGCTATCTAGAAAAAAAGAACCAACGAACACAAACGATCAATCAAAACAAATGACGATCGAAATACCCTTTTCTCCTACATGTTAGAGCTCAAACACAAGTTCAATTTTTGCCAAGCCACTCAAATCGAACACAAAAAAATACCCAAAACTTCGAGAATCTGAGTTCATTTCCAAAACAAACCATATAAAACAACGTTCTGGTTTTCACCAAATCTCACCATACCTGACTAACACCCTACTAAACGAAAACAAAATAAAGATAGAAAACAGATAGAAAAAACATTTTCTTCACTCTATGACACCATACTTTTGCGAATCTTTTCCTTACTACTTTACCTCTAGATCTTCCTCCCTCCAATTACCACCTAAACACCACAATATAGACAAATTTCTGCGACATCACATTATAGTCAATATCTTTCCAAGAAACAAGATAGCTGAAACCATTTTCACCCAACCCTTCCTCAATTTTTTCTTAAAATCTATCTTCTCTTTCAAAAAAGTCTTTAATGAAACCTGATACATTTGACTTTACATTCTTCCCTTATTTCCTGTCACAACTATACCCCCTCCACTATCTTATCATTTCTCCTCACATGCTTTTGAATAGAAAAACTCAGAAAACAATCTCTGTTGAAGAATTGCGAGATGAAATAGAACCGAACAAAATATTACACATCTAAATTTTAGTTAAGTGCTTGATTTATCCAACTTTCCACATATTTCTATGATACTGTCTGATTTACTATAATCTCTCATTTCGAAATATAATTATATGTATATAATTATGAATATGATTATATACATGTATATGTATATAATTATATGTATATAATTATGAATATGATTATATACATGTATATGTATATAATTATATGTATATAATTATGAATATGATTATATACATGTATATGTATATAATTATATGTATATAATTATGAATATGATTATATACATGTATATGTATATAATTATATGTATATAATTATATACACATAAGTATATGTATATAGTTATATACATATATTTATATGTACATAATGATATACATAATCATGTGATTACATATAATTATATGTATTTGATTATGTATATACTTATATGTTTATAATTATCGATATAATTATATGTATGTGTTGTGGCTTTCTTAGCGGCTAGAAATAAAGACACGAAAGAGGAATTTTGTTAAACAAATATATTAACAAAGAACAGAATTACAAACATTTACAAATAAGAGGGTTAACAGCGGGACTGTTCGGTCCAACTGTCAGGGCTGTCTGCGGGAATATTGACTTCTGCCTAAAGGCAGTACTTGCTGCTATTTATATTAGCTGGGATAGTTAATGCACGCGTGTGTAAATTACCATAACAGTATATAATTATATACATGTGATACAGTAAACCAAAAACAAATGCGAAGTCTTCGTCATGTAGCGGCTAATATATTAGACTGCGAACTTGTCGTAAGTGAGTTCGAATCCCGGTTGCACTCGTATGCTTACTTTCGGACTAAAGCTCACTGGAAAAGATATAAAATCACATATCTCCCTAGTTATGTATAGTATCACTGCTGTTCTACAAAGAGGATAGCTTTAGCATTAAATATCGCACGAAGTTTGATATACTATTAAAAAAAAGAAAGCAAAAGCAATAGAGATTTAAGCTTTCAGCTAAACGGAAATTTTGTGAGATAAAAATAAATTGAAGTTTATTAAAACTGATTATTGTCAAAACTATACAGATTATACCCGAATATGATTGTCGACCCAAATAAAAACCATTTCCGTTACGTTATTGACCGACCTCGTATATCACATTTAAGTGCATTGAAAAGAAATTAAAGGATGTCGAAAGTTCATTATGTGTGAGTTAGATTTTTTTTCATCGTTGGACGGACATAAAGGGAGAGCGTCTATTGATGAGAAAAAACAACCAACGAAAGACTACTATGACTAAATCCAAGCTGCCTTGCCCTTCACGCGGGAAAACAAGGGGCACGTTCTGCTAAGGTTAGAGCTCTGGCCCCAGTGTTAGAAAAATCAGCTACAGAGATCAAAATCAAATCCAATCCAAAATTACTCAGATGCAAAAACACAGGTCACTTAGCGACATTTAACGTTAGAAATTTGAATAGAATAAGCCAGTTACAGCTAACAGCGTCTGCAGTAGAACACAACAGACATACCATGTATACAAGAACATAGATACTACCATAGCGAACAAGAAATACAATGTAATGATACTGGAAATGGTTGGACGTTTGTCTCAGTATCTGTATGGCAAAACTCCACCAACGCCGTCTTAGGAGAGGTAGGAATTCTTCCTAGTCCTCGTGCCCTAAAATCACAAAATAGCATTAAGAAAATATAACCGAGAATGATGTGTGCTTCATTTAACAGCAATCCCTGCACAACAATCATCTCCTACTACAGTCCTACCAATACCATAGATAAAACAGATCATCACCTTCTACAACGAGCTCGAAGTATTTCCAAAAGCAACCTACTAATCATCAGAGGAGACATGAACACTCAGATTGGCAAAGACGAAACTGTCAAATTCTGCTTACACAACTCGTCAAACAGAAATAAAGAATATCTGACAAACTTCTCCCTCGAAAACAGACAAACTTGCCTTAATATAAAATTCCCATAAAGGAAGGGGAAATTATGAACGTACATCTACCCAAATAATGTTTAAGCATAGATAGATTATATTCTTATGAACAAGAAGTACATAAATAGTGCTGTGAACTGTGAGCGTAGATTCAGTCGTATTTTTGCCGTGACTTCTGTGATCAGAAGATATTCCTTCAAAAGGAATATCTTCTGATCACAGAAGTCACGGCAAAGATACGATTGAATCTACACAGAAATAAGGTAGAAACAGTCAAAACCACAAGATACAAATGGTCTTCACTTTCAATAGAGATATTAGCAATTAATATATGATAACGGTAAGAAACAAATACGATACACTTCAGAAAACATCTGAAGCACATACCCTTAATGAAAAATGAAAAAACCTCGTCAATGCCCACATGAAAGTAGCAGTAGAAAGAATACCAACCAAACCAAGAGCGAAACAAGCACAAAGGGAACTAACACATACCAAAAAGAACAAAAAGAATAAATTGAAAGTCAGATCAATAAAATAAGAAACTCGGTAGAAGATAGACAATCACGAATATCGTAACAGAACGTAAATGAAGTGAGGAAAAGGAAGAGTACCTCGTGAGCTAAACTAAAAGCTGTTAGTTAAGAAGGACAAATACAGATGTGGAAAGAACATTTCAAGAATCTCCTTAGAAACTCCCCTAAAGTCACAAATAAGCCTATCCCAAAAAATATCAATAGCCAAGAAGACGTCAACTCGGACAGTTTACAGAAGAACTCAACGAAGTTCTAGAAAAAATTAACAACAGAAAAGCTGCATGCCTCGACGAAATACCCCAGGAGTTTTGAAGACAAGGAAATTTATGATTTAGTACTTCGATTTTTCAGCGCTGTATATAAACAGGATACAATAGGAAAATGGACAAAAGGCTGCATCTTCCCCTTTGCATGAAAGGTGACGTCGGAATCACTAAGAATCACAGAGGCATAATTCTTACTTCTATAGTGGCTAAGGTTTATAATGCTCTGCTTTGCAGTCACATCGAACCTGAAATTTCTTAGGAAAAATCAAAATGGTTGTCTGAGAAATTCTAGAGAAATTCAGAGGTTGTTGCAAATTCTGACAATCAATTGAATCATCGAAGGAGTCCATGCAAAAAGTTTCGAGGCAACACAATTGTTTGAAGATTTTTCCAAAGCATTTAATTCCATACACAGAGGAAAGATCAAGCAAACGCTAATAGCATATGGTCTCCCCAAAGACGCTGTTACAATAATAATGAAGCTCTATTGAAACACGAAAGTCAGGGTATGCTCACCGGGTGGAGAAACGGAGTTCATTGACATTGTTACAGGTGTTGTGCAAAGAGATACATAAGCACCCAATCTATTAATTATTTGCCTTGACTACAGACTACGAACGTTGATAGATCTTATAAAAGATAATGGCTTTACACAAAAAAGCAAGAACTAGACGATATCCAGTAGAAACTATAACTCTGCAGATAATATAGCGCTTCTTGCAAATACACCTACCCAAGCCGAATCACAGCTGCATAGCCTAGAGCAGGCAGCAGGATACATTGGTCTCTACAGGAACGCAAACAAAACAGGGTACGTATGTTTTAATCGAGAAGATCCACCTCCACTCTAAACGGTGGTCTTATCTACTGAAAGTAATATCAATATTCACCTAGTGAAGGCATGAACTGCAATCGATTGGCTCTCGATCATGTGGAAGTCTGATCTATCAAATAAAATAAAACAGGATTTCTTCCAAGTCGTGGTTGTGTCAATATTACTCAATGGATGCATCACATGGACACTGCTAAAACGCATTGAGAAAAAGCCTTACAGGAACTGAAAATGAATGCTAAGAGTTATATTGAACAAATCTTAGGAGCATCAACCCACGAGACAACAGCCATACGATCACCTACCTCCTATCACTAAAACTCTCCTGGAGAAGCAGGGATCAGCTCATAAGAGACATTCTCCAATGGACGTACCACTGTTGGTCGACCAGAAACAACTTACCTACAACAGCACTGCACAGACAAAGGAGGTAGTTTAGAAGACCCGCCTGGAGCAATGATCTTTAGGGATGAATGGAAAGAGAGAGCCAGACAAATCCGTTCTGGCAATGTGACTTGATGATGATGATATATATATATATATGTGTGTGTGTGTGTGTGTGTGTTTTCCTTGTTCTTGTTGTCGATCAGAAAAAGAAAGAAAAAGGACGTTGACGCACAGGAAACCGTCAACATAATTATTTTTGTACGTGTTTTGATTACATACAAAGGAGATGTTGTATGTGTTGATACACATAAACGTGTTCCAGTGGAGGCAATATAAACGTGTTCCAGTGGAGGCAAAATAAGTTTTTTTTTATTAACGTGTAAATATTATTGATCAAGATTTGGACTTTTAGTAATAATTCTTTGGAGTGATATATCCATTTAGGAATTTTAATTCCCACTGTTAGTCTAAACTTAGAATTAGTGACATGCAATTAGTTGACATTTTCATTTTGAACCTTATTCTGTTATTTTAGAAGGTTGAAAATGCGAACTCAGTACTATTTGTTAAGTCTTGTTGCAATAGAACTTTCCGCTTATCATTGCTGATTGTTAGTGATCCTATTCTCGTATTCACGGTACTAATAAGAATACATATAAGTTTTATTAACTCTAAATCAAATCCTTTTGCCGCTAATAGAGAATAACAAATTTTTCTATATTATCAATACAAATGTTTTGTTTATCTAACAATACGAAATATTCTCTTCTAAGTGTGTCTCTTCTCTTTTAATATGTAGACATGCAGTAGAATAGCCCAGAAAACATTATGACCTTTTAAGAATGAGCTGAAAACAGAAATGTGAAGAACAGTGCTAAAAAGGCATTTGTCTAAAGTATTCATTACTTAGTTCAATTTAACCAATTCTTTTGATGGTTAGAAAAGGAAAGAATGTTAAGAGTGAATAAATATAAGAAAAAAAGGGAAATGTATAACAACTAATTTTTCGCTCATTAAATGAAAGAACCTACTTTCATATCAATATTTTGGTTAATTCCATGAAAAATTGTAAGTATAAATACAAAATGTAAATCTTTGTCAAGTGCTTGGTAGCTTTTACAAAACCACTGAAATGAATCCCTTTGATTTAGCATGGAATATTGACAAAAAAAATTGTTTACAAAATATCTTAGTTATATGAAGGTACAAAATGATCGTACTAACTGATAATATAATGCTTTAAATAAAAAGAAAATCTATTAAAACAAAAGAAAAGAGAATTGTGACATTGGCTATCTTGTTATGTGATAACACACCTAGCGGCCGACCCCCGCTATGACTTCTTTAAATCAAACTACCTGTGGCTAGTGATTCATCCAGTTGTTTCCGACATGGGTATCACACATTTACGGCCACACAAATACAACTGAGAGGGTAGAAGAATGAACAAACGCGGACTTAGGTCAGTTCCAAGGGCAAGAAAGGGAGTTTTGTGACACTTTGTATTCTCCGTGCAACTGTAGACTATCGCCGGCGTGGGTTTTAGGCGCAACTTCTACAAAAGCCACTGGGAATGCCAACTCATCTTTGACTGTCTTCCCTCACTGCCTTCTTCTGCTGACCGCCCTTCCCCTTGACTGCTATCTCACACCGACTGGTCTCTTCTGCTCTCCATTGTCGACTGCATCTCTCCGTCTTGTTAACTGACCCACTGTCTTTCTGGGACTTTCCTTTCTTCCTCCATTTCCGGTCTCGCGGGAGATCTCGTCCTCAGTCCTTTGTGTGGGTTTCGCGCCAAAGCAGACAAAGAGATTCTCTGACCAGCACACACACACCCACCCAACACAACGAATGGCCACATAGTGTTACAGTTTGAGATTCATCAATATTTTAGAATCCAAAAAGAACAAAATGTTTTTGCTAATTTTTCAAAACCAACTGAAACGGTTAAATCAAGAAAACAAGTTGATAAAAAGAACTTGGAAATGTTTTTACATGGGGCTAATTAATTCTGGTTCGTTAAGTTTCTAGAATGAAGATAAAGGCGAACAGTGCTGTAATTTGACCATCTAACTTGGCAAAAATATCCAATTTAGAAAAATACATAATAAATAAAACATAGAGAATCAGTTAAATGAATTTAAAACTTGACAAGAAATAAGTAACCTGAAAGGAATAAAAGAGAAAAGAAAATGAAAAATATTGGCTGAATTCGATGCATAAATCTTGAAGGGAAGTTATTTGAAATAGGTAGGAAAAAAATGCACAAAACATATAAAACAAAAAAAGGTACAAAATATAAAATGAATTTGTATTAATAAAAAAATGCGTAGCTGACAATTATTTCACGCACTTTATTCCGTCTTTTTATTTTATTCCGACATTTACAAAAATATCTATGGATCCTTGATACAAAAATATCTATGTATCTTTAATACAAAAATATCTATGGATCCTTGATACAAAAATATCTATGTATCTTTGATACAAAAATACCTATGGATCATTGATACAAAAAATCTATGTATCCTTGATACAAAAATATCTTTGGATACTTGATACAAAAATATCTATGTATCTTTAATACAAAAATATCAATGGATCCTTTATAAAAAAATATCTATGTATCCCTGATACAAAAATATCTATGGATCCTTGATTCAAAAATATTTATGTATCCTTGTTAACCACAACACCATGAGATCTCCTCACCGAATATAGTAAATACTTAAGATTTTTTTTATGTATAAAGAAACAAAAAAAGAAATATTTTTCTACACCAAAATTTATTTTAAAAAGAATCGTGCACAATTTTTAATGAAAAATGATAAAATTTGCTGCTTGAAATTGAAATCTGTTCAATTGATTAATCATCAAATTTTCACCGACAAAGCACAGCATGCCACACACTATGATCGACATTTCAAAATTCTGTATACTTGGAAGGAATATTAATTGCCTGAAGATTGATAACAAACCCTCATCATCTTGGAATGGGATACCGAATTATCTTCACTGAACTCAATATTCTCATAAGTAGGATTAGAACCACTCTTTGGAAATGCAAGCCACATGACCTCACAAGAAATCTGCGACGATGAGGATTTCTTCATAACCTAAGTGAACAAGCAGCAACCTTTAATTGTCGGTAAAATAATTCCAAACCTATTCCCTACCCTGAGAAACCTTCAGAAGGATCTGCAGGCAGCTGTGATGAAAGTGATCCAACATACAATTAGAGACTGTACCATGTAAGGCAATATTATTGGACACCCAGAAAATCCCCTATTCAGAAGCCCAGTCATATAAAATCATGTTTATTCTTTATTCATAATTCTCTCATATAGCTTGCTTTGTTCTGAAACAAAAGATTATGTTATATTCAGACAAAAATTCAACTATTTGATGGAAATAGTTGGGGATATGTTTGAAGAAAAAATTGTTCGTATAACATACAAATTACAATCCCCACAGTTAAAAATGATGATGGAAGTATAATTTGAAGTGTTTTTCTTTTGTCTTCTAGAGGTAAACTACAGTGAAGAAACGATAGCAAGAGTAATGATTCACAGAATTTTAGAGAAGAATTTAATCTGGAAAATATCTTTAATTTGCGAGGAGCTTGATTTTTTTAGCAGGTAATAGTTCGAAACATACTGCAGTTAAAACGAAAGAAAAGATAGGGACAAATGTAGTAAGGGTTTTAAAGTGACCAAATGAGTCCTCTGATCTAAATCCTATAGAAAAACTATAGAAATCTTTGAATATAGAATTCATAAAAGGAATTCCTAAAATTTGGACAATCTTACTGTTATCTCCGAATGAAACTTACTTCAAATCATTCTACACACCTGTTAGCTATTATAGCAAATAAGGGGTATACTATTAAATATTAAAAGCGCTTTATCGATTTATATCAAAACCTCGTGCGTCTAACTTATATGTTGAATTTGTCAATAGATTTATGCATACGCAAATATTTCTCATTGTTTCTTCTACATAGTATATCTTTAATATGCAACTATATTCAGATGAAATTTGAAGCTAGTAGCAATAACAGAAATTATTGCTTTCTTAAAAAATGTTTAAAAATCATATTGTGTCCAATACTTTTACGTATCACTATATATATATATATATATATGTGTGTGTGTGTGTGTGTGTGTGTGTGTGTGCACATGTATGTGTGTGTGCGTGTGTGCGTATTTTTGGGTGAGTAGGATACGTGTTCAAAAAATAGCACGACGACAACTGAATAAAGAAATTAATAATAACAAGATGTCTTTTGAAAATAGTTCTTTTGGCATCCAACGAACTTATCCCGGTGAGTTTTCTTATAAAAGATGCATCTCTAAAATACATCTTTTGGTGGTGTGGGAGGATGCTCTGTGGTTTCTCTGAAATATATCTTTAGGTACGGTGAGAGGATGCTTTATTGTATTTCTTATAGAAGACTCATCTCTGAATTACATCTTTTGGTATGCTGAGAGGATGTTCTGTTGTATCTCTGAAATGCATCTTTTGATATGGTGAGACAGTGCTCTGTAGTATTTCTGATAGAAGACACACCTCTGTAATATATCTTTTGGTATGGTCAGAGGATGCTCTGTTGTATTTCTGATAGAAGATGCATCTCTGAAATATATCTTTTGGTATGTTGTTTTCTTTTTAATGTGCCCAATTCTCACATCTTATCATTCATGTGAACTTTCAGTTTAGAAAACAAAATAAAATAGTATGGATTTAGTTTTGCTAAGTAGATAGGATGCTGCATTTAACCAAAAATATTTCGCTCAAATGTATATCAATATAAAGTGCATCATAAATAAATGTTTATCTCAAAGTGAAATGAATAAAAATAGATAGACAAAAAAGAAATATATCTCTTTAAAATAGTCTTTAAAGAAACATATCTAATTAAAGAAAAAGCTTTTCTTCGCTTTTCCTTTTGTATATCTCAAAATAACTTTGACATAACTACCAGTGAGGAAAGAATGACGAAAAGAAGGAATATTAAAATAATAAACGCGTATGGAAAATGTATGCTTTTCCGCAATCTCGACATGATATATTACTATACAAAAAGTACGTTCAAAACTAATATATATATATATATATATATATATATATATATATATATATATATATATATATATATATATAGGGATTGCATCAATTGATCTGTATTGACAATGTAAGATGAAAAAAATTTTGTAAAAAAAGCAATATTTGAGAGGTGAATTTTAACCATATAGATCAAGCATGGTAATTTTCAATTCAGTTCGTGCATATATATATATATATATATATGTGTGTGTGTGTGTGTGTGTGTGTGCGCGCGCGCGCGCTTAAACATAGATAGATAGATAGATAGATAGATAGATAGATAGATAGATAGATAGATAGATTTGAAGGAAAACTTACCATGTGTAATATCTAAATTATGTGTTTTTAACACGAGGAATTCAAATAAGAATATATTTGTGTATAGAATAATTCAACTTAATATCAATTTCTATTTGGCAAGTTTTACTCGTTCAAATTTCTTTATGCGATAAAAAGATACGTTGCATGTGGCACGGCTAGTTGAACTGTTCCATGAGGATGTTGAGGTTCTTCACGTTCATTGTGTTAAGAGTGCAGGTGAACTGTGGCTCTAACACACCTGATTACTTAGTCAACTCATCACTGCTAGAATTATCACGATTTCAGGTTTCTTTCTTGTTTTAGTAGAAGAGTCCTTCAGTTGAGAGTTGGGTCCTCTACTCAACTTGTGGCCATGATTCTTACCACTATTCACTCCTTTCCTGGTCCACAGAGCGTAACAGTGTTTTGAGTATTGCTTCACCGTTGCTATACCATGAAGATCTTCTCATAGTCAGCATCACAGGTCCTTGACCTTCTTCCTCAGCGGGTTGAATCTGGATGTCTCAGAGCTTTTCAATATAGGAATGATCAAACTTCACATTGAACTAACATGGATAATCTATTCTAATAATGAATTCCAAAATGAATAGCAAATTCTTAAAATCCTTTTCTTTGACAGTCACAACTGGACAATTTTGTTATCTATGATGAGTAATCGGCAAAGGTTTATTGGTCCAACCTCCAACAGAGCCAGCCTGGTAAGAAGCCCTCTACATGTAGTTGTCCAAACTGTTTCATAGCTATATGGTTGATCAACTGAGAAATCTTCAGTCGCTCCATACGGTAGTTTGATTAATTAAAGCCCAACAGAGCTGGGATTGAGGTTTGGATTAATATCCAAGTCTGTAGTAGAAGTATAGAAATTTCTTATAAGGCCAAGTAAACTGATAGAAAAGGGCAATCAAGATGAAAAATGAGACGGTAAAGTTGGGGGGCGTCACAAGTGTACACTCCAGCTTCCGGCTTACTTCAGTTTTTACACCATTGTTAATATTTTTGGTGACTTTTCTCCCATGGCCAACAAGGTCTTATCAAAAACTTCATCAATCAGTTAGACAAACAGAACCTTAGCATTCTTCTCTACAAGTGACTCTTCATTTCTTGCTTTTTCAAGGACAACGTGGAATAGTTAATTTCTACGAGGGACACTAACAGCCTTAGAGCATTTTTGATCTTTGTAGAAAAGGTTGATCACTGCCTATAGCTTACATCGGCATATTGGTCATGTCAATCTACCCATCAGAATAAAGAATATACACATTTGTTCACTTTGTCATTAAACTTTTCCTCCACCTCCCTCATTAACTGCTCCTGTACGCTCTTGACCTTGTTCCAGGCAATCATTTGTGCTGTCTTCTGTTATGATTTCTGCATCTATCCATGTTGCAGATGCTATTGCTTTAGTTGACCTTCGCCATATGCCACACCTTGCACAAGTCAGGGAATTGTTTTAGATTTCAACGTATTTTCTATAGTTTTGTTAAAGTTGAGACTTAGAGTCAGCTTCAGGGAAGAAGCCTACTTTGGAGATGAGCTAATCTTTGGCGCAAATTGTCTTCGATTCCAGATCACAATCTGTGGAAAATCTCTCAACATTCTTTCAAGCGTCTGTTGTTGCAGGATTTATTTTTTGCTCTTTCTGCTTTTTCGTTTTCTTTTGTAACTCCTCCCTTTTCATTGTCTTCTCCTGCCTCTTTTGCTGTATCAGATCAGCTAAAAACGATTTTACGGTGCCATTAACCTCCAACCTTGTCTTACTGACTCTCTATATATATATATCCTTTTTAACATAAATCCTTTTCTCTTTGCAACAGAAACAATTCGTAAGAGCTTGGATCACAGCCCTCACAACCAACTCTTTTACAGCAGATAACCAGAATATTGCTTGTCAGAACTTCGAATAACTCGACAAAGAATATTTCTGTGTCAAAAGAAAATGTCATTGTCTGATATCAGATCTCCTCGAGTAAAAATATACTCACTTTTTCATTAATAACCAGTAAATCAAATAGAACATATTTGCTTCCCTGACAAATCAGACCAGGTTAAACTTTAGGCACCTGCTGATCCACTAGATAGTTCTTCCTGTCAATTTTATTTTGTTTCCTCAAGTAGATACCATATCTCAATAAATATCAAACAGTTAGCGGTTCAGTTCACTTGTGCAGTACTCACAAGATAACTCACATGACAATTTTAACTCCCCCGTCTTTTGACTTGAATCATTTTTAACTAGTTAATACTGACATATAAACATTAAGAAAATGCACATTTAAGTAGACTACACACATATTAAAATCTTACACATGTGTTAAAAAACATCAAAACACTGCTTTTACAGGTCCCTATATTCATTCACAGAAAACCCAGGTTAGCAATTGGCAAGTAAGCAAATTTGTTATAAAATGTAAAATAAAACAAGGTAATTTACACTCAATATTCGTTCCTCCTTTTCCAAATAAAAATATTCCTTGCAGACAATGTCACAAGAAGAAAACAAAAGACGGCTGAATAAGAATTGCCAGCCTTCCTAACAAACTGTCAAGATGGCTACAACTACTACAAGATGTTACGAAAATAGAAGTCCTATTTCTTAATCTAACTTGATCTTTTTTCCCAGAAGAATAGCAAAATAATCGAAGATTTTATAATAATCAACGGCAAATTAATGTAGGGTTATGAGATTTTTCTTTTTTAATCAGATTTGTGTTCTTTTTGATCCTATGCCTTAAAGGAAGCAACTCTTTATGGGATTAGAAAAATCATAAAAATACACATTATCTTTAATATCGGTTGACCATGCTCTCTAAAATTAAACTTTATTTCATAATTTTCCCATGAATTCAACCTTAGAACAGAAATTCAATTCGAACTTAAAACTGTCACACTGATTTAGAATCATTATGTTGACAGGAAGACGATTTTTTTGGAAAATAAAGCAATGCTCCATCGTAGCATAATAATTCCATGTTATGGAGTAGACGAGAAACTTTTCCTTATTTTAAGAAAAGGAAGCAGCTGAAGAAAAATTCGATAAACGCGTCATTCAGCAATGGTTCAGTTTATCAGATTAATAATGCCAGTAGATGACGATAAGACAGAACAAAAAACTAGACTGGAAAGAAATCGATAGCCCAATAAAATATTAGAAATTCTGATTTTTCGTTCTAACAGATGAAAAAGCTTGCAAGTGAAAAATGTCAAGTACTGCTTCCGTCAATATGCATATTGAAATATGTTTTGTAATTTAGATTGAACAAATATATATATATATATATATATATATATATATATATATATATATATATATATATAAGAGTACGTGTGTGTTTGATCTGAAAATTTATGAAAATCTGATCTGTAGATTTATCTGCATCCATCTATTTGATTAATATTCACGAAAGAAATAACTGCATTGACCAAAGTTGAGATTTTACTTTAAAATAAATGCATCAAGCTCCATATTTAGTGATTCATATACATACATACATTCATATATATAGGTGTGTGTGTGTGTGTGTGTGTGTGTGTGTGGACTACATGTGTGTGTGTTTAGGGTTTGATATTAGCCGTTAAAAATATTAGCTTATAATCTGCACTATATATAATAATAATCAGATCTCTGTATGTGTGCTTGTAACTGTAACACAAAAAACAATGAGTAGAATTTTTTTGATATAATAAATTCGCTGAATCGTTCTTTACAGAATGAGTTCATCTTGGGTTTCAAATTAATAGCCTGCGATTTGCATTCGCGTTCAACCCAAATTGCTCGATTTCTCAAAGGATATCTGCAAATATGATAATCGCTTTTTAATAAGTATTTCCCGATATTTATTCAATTGCGAATTAATAAAATATATCATATAAATATAAAGTCACTTTGCATAACGGATAATGTCTTTTGACAGGTTAAAGCTTTCAGTGTGTATTAAGTCCACGCTGAAACCAAGTACAAAAGAGGAGTAATACCCACCTCCAAACGAGTGTCCTGGATATGACACTAAACAATCTGATGGTGAGGTTCCAGTAATGCTGGAGCTTTGGGGAATGCGAAGCACCCTTTCATTGCCATTGCTCCCAGGTCCACTCTGGCCTTATCTATGGGTTAAATAGAACCAAACGGCGTACTTATGCTAAACTGAATTACTTGAAATAGAGCTGTTTTGATATTTAAACTACGTACTTATCCTAAACTGAATTGTTTGAAATAGAAGTGTTTTGACATTGAAACTGTAT
Organism: Sepioteuthis lessoniana; assembly: GCA_963585895.1. Taxonomy (NCBI): domain Eukaryota; kingdom Metazoa; phylum Mollusca; class Cephalopoda; order Myopsida; family Loliginidae; genus Sepioteuthis; species Sepioteuthis lessoniana. The sequence goes on along the minus strand of OY757904.1, from coordinate 3,779,903 downwards.
TTACGCTAAACTGAAATGTTTAGAATAGAACTTTGACATTTGTGGACAAAAATTATACGTATACTAAACTGAATTGTTCGAATTAGAACTGTTTCACTAAACTGAATATTTTGAAATAGAAATGTTTTGACAATTGAACAGTGAATTTATACTAAACTGAATTGTTTAAAATAGAACTGTTCATTTGTATAAAACTGGATTGGTATTAAATAACCTATAAAGGTTGATATGTCATAAACCCAAACTAACACATTAGGCAGATTTTATGGATCTCACTCGCACTGGAAACCTAAATATTATTCATATTGGCTACCGTAAAATTTCGGCTTTGTGGCTTCTGATTCTGCCTTAGACTTATCCTCATCAAATTTCAATAGAATGTTTTAGAAATGATAATTAGTAAAATTAGATTAATACGTCACAACATCACATGGATTATATTTACAACTTCTAATTTACATACCTCCCACACAGACACATATATATATATATATATATATATATATATATATATATATAAAGAGAGAGTGATGGATTGAGGAAGAAAAAGAGAGTATGTGTGTGTATGTGAGTGTGTGTATGTGTTATCTCATATTAGAAGATACTAAACTAACCTCGAAGAAAATTACTCGTGTTATAGGTACAATCTTCCTTGACTTCTGCATATTAAAGCGCTGCGCTATTCATGAATTAGTAAATATATTCGGTGCCTCTCAATTATCAAGTTTACTTAATAGGATAATTTACTAAATAATTGGGTCTGAGAATTCATTTAAACAACAGCCTTAAATTATACTGAACTAACTTAAATGACCATATACACAGTACCTAAAAAAGCATGGGGTATGCATTCATTATTTGTTTTGTCGCGAAATGAAAGAAGCACAATATTTTTTGGTATATGCAACGGAAGAAAAAATAACGACCAGAGATAACGATATACAGCTACTTTTCATTCTAAAACGCATTTCTTTTGTAGACAAATTTGATGTCAACGGAGATTTTCCAGCCAAGATAATCAATTTCCAGAAAAGTTTCGATTTTGCAAATAAATATTTCTTTATTGGGGTAATAAATAAATCCATGAATCCTTCAATAAAACTTTAATGGAAATTATTAATTTCTTTTATATTAACATATAATGAACGTCTATAAGAGCCTGTGTGCGGGTGAGTTTGTAAAATTGTAATTGGGTGGTTGTGGAATCCGAATGAATAGATTCTTTTTAAAAGCCCGCAGATAAGTTGATAAAGTTCAAAATCTCGTTTAGTAGGCAAGATATGCTTTATTTTGCACCCCAACCTGAAAACAGCATATAAAACTAATGTCGCGTTACAGCCACACTTGAGATGTTGTAATGACATCCCTTTAACTATCAGCCTGATCCCGTGGTAATCTCTCTTTTAAAAAGAAGTCGAACACAAAACGCTTCCGCTTGTTTTTTGTGTTCAAAATTTATTAGTTATCGGAAACCGTTTCTAATTGTCTACCCAAAATAGAAATAGAGAGGAAGAAGATTTTCCTGCAGGGAAGAGACAGATAGTTCATAGGCGAGAGAGACGAAAGATGACAGGCGATTTTGTTCTTCTTTTTTTTTTTTTTTTTTTGGTCACTGGCTATTTTGTGCGTGCATGATTGTTCAGTGTGACTGCTCTCGTTGCCTTCGTCGTTCCTCCTCTTAGAATCCATCCTTATAGATTCAATCCTATCATTTATTAATTACATAATAACTCTTCCTAAAGTGACACGTATCTAAGTAAAAGTAAATTATCGACCGTAGTCGAGGGAGATCCGAAAGCTCCCATCTCAATAGCTACTACACCGAGGTGTAAGGGCGGGCGCTACTCCTTTCCTTGGATTGCTCCACTTTACCCTTGATACATACCTTATAATGCTGAGTGTTTAGCAAAGAGGTATCAAGTACCATTTTTTGAATCTTTGGTATGACTGGACCTGAGAACTCGACTCCAGTCTCTGGAGCCATTGGCGAACACTCTACTACTAGGCCAAAGTCATAAATATCAGCTGATTCTAAACAATTGTTTCTTTTTGGATATCTTCCATTCCAAGTAATTCCCCAACATTCCGAATTCGCAAATAAATGTTTATCATTGTATGTTTGACATTCGAAAGTGTTAACTTATAAACAAATGCCTTTTCTAGTTTTGAATCTGAGATTACAAATGAAATTTTGCAATTCAGTTTTTAATTCAAAGTTTAACTAAAAAATGAATTACCTACTAAAACAATTACTTGAAATTCTAATTTATTTTACAATCACCAGATTAGATCGATCCTCTAAGTGATAACGAGGGCTGGTCAAATGATGCTTGGTGGAAGTGCTGGTTTTGTATTTTTTAAACCCCCATAAAATAATTTGATTTTTCGATTCTGTTTTGGTGGCTTAGGACACGAGTATTGCGGACAGAGAGCGATTGAACCATTTAAAGATAGAAGAGCTGGTTCTTGTGAGAACGAGGAATTTATATTTTATACCACAAATTGTGTCCGTTGTCTACGGCCACATATTTCCACAATCTCAGAAATTAAAAGTAGGAAAAAAATAAATAATAAATGAGCACGTTCTATATTTGAGAAGAGTTGTGTTTTTTTTTTTATGTTTTCCATTCCATATCAGAAAATAAATCCTCACAGACATAGTAGTTGTCAGTGGCTCTGTAACACTATTCCAGTATTATTTCAATAGGATACAAATATGCATTTGTTATGATCATTTATATATTTTCTTGTGGATGTCCTCGTGACATAATGGGGATTCTGGAAACGTAGTTAGCGATTTCGAAATCCAATCGCGCTATTACGTTCACTTTCTCACAAATACTCTTAGGAAAGATATTAACCCTCTTATCCACCCAGCTATGGGTTAAATAGTACCACAGCTGTTCTTCTAGAAGGATGGATTAGGCATTAAATAACCCAATAAGTTTGATATGCCATCATCAACAATCATATATATATATATATATATATATATATATATATATATATATATATATATATATATATTATTACGAAAACTGCTATACTAATTCATAAAATGATGATTAATTTGAACTCCATATGTCCAAGATCCCTAAAGTGACAAAAATTGTTTATCGAGACTTTTCTGCCATTATTTTTTTTTAATTAATAAGAGCATTCAGCCAATGTATACGGCAAATTTTTAGCAATAATTAAGCCCTAGAAATAGAAAACACTGTGGAGGAGTAAAACACCCCTGCAAAAAAAAATGAGAGGTGAACTGAGTATGATACTAAACTGCTTCTAATGGTGAGGCTCTAGTTCTGAAGATCTAGATTATCTCTTCATGGCCATTTCTCTATGTCCATTCTGACCCAGAGCAGGAGTTTCTGTAAGGGTCGCATATATAAGTCAAATAAAAGTTTGCAAATTATTTGAATTAGACAGAAATACTTGATATCATAAAACCCTGGGCAAAAACTCTTAAGAAATAACACAAAAATGTAAATATGAATATACAGTGTACGCAGTTCTACACCCTCTAAACATAAAATAATGCTGGACGGGTTGACATGCCTTTAAAATCAATTTTTAAAAAGACCAAAAGCATTCATTCAATCTAATAATAATAGAGATTTGATAGTAGTAAAATGGTTTTAATTTACAAGAGAAATCATTTTACAATTCATCTGTAGTGTACTCTATAGTTCGAATATTAGCAAGTTTCAAAAATTCTTTTTTTCAAGTTCGTTACCACCAAATCTTTGCTGGAAGATTAATCTCAAAATATTCTCTTTAGATGCTTTTCCCTCAAGGTATAGATTTTAACTTTTTTTTCTGGACGAACTTCTTACGGAAAAATAATCGATAGACATTTTCTTCTTTCATCGAATCCATATTTATTCACTTGGCATTTTCGTTAAATTAAAAATAAAAGACAGATATTTTTTCACCTGGGGTTCACAGACAGAAATCGATAATAGGATTCGCTTTGCTAATCCTTTCAGTTCAGTTACGTCTTACATTGTCAGTTCATCTTGATATCTACGCTCAAAGAAAAGAAAAGCTTCTTTTTAATAAAGTTCGAGGGGAAAAGAAGATTTTCCATCACTCCAGACATATTAGCTTCTAAGACTCTTCATTAGAACCTCTACTACACAAAACTAGCCGATGATACTCAAATTGCCTTCTGCTTTAAGGATTATCAATTTTTCTTCCACTTATTGCTTATATATATATATATATATATATATATATATATATATATATATATTCTATGGCCAAGTATTGAACTGTGTGACGTTATATAATCTTCTAGACAAGATTAACGCAATGTGCTGCAGAACTATTTCAAAATTACACAGAATTTTGTCCCTGGCTTCCTCTAAAAATATTTTAAGAGCAACTACTAAATGTTCTCATAATAACACTAGACAACAACGACAGGAAAAACCGTTTCGGTTATAAAGCTGGCATAAGACAAAATCTAAGCCAATATGGAATCTGTACTCAGAATTGTCATAGCGCACAAGTTTTTAAGATATAACAATTATCATCATTATCATTATCATAAGCAAGGTGTGACAATAGCACGGATTCTTTTGACTCTCTATCACCATCCATCCCTATTCCTTATAGCTCTTGTCAAGTCCTCTAGTCGGCATCCAGTGTGTGCACAGATCTGATAAATGTAAGGTTTTGCTAGTCAGCTGAATCAAGTTTAGAAGTCCTTAGAAGAACGTCGCTTACTTTACCAGCAGTGCCCGCATGTCTTGCTAGTCTTACTTGGATGGCTAGCGAGATGGGAAGAAAGTAGCTGAACAGGTGTTGTTTTGTTGGATGTTGCTTCCAGGATTTATTCAAAACACTAGACAGCATCCTTGTGTTGTTCTATTGTAGCATTTTCTCTGTGCTCTTCGTAAATGTCTTAATAGTGCTACCATAGTATAGCACAGACACCACTCCATCTTGGAAGAATTCCCGTTTTATTTTATCAGAGACATCAGGTTTCCTTTATAGTCACTAACCTGTCAATAAAACCTTACTTTCTACCAATGCATATGGGAATATTGCTTTCAGTAGATGAGATATTGGTATAAATTTCAGAGGCCTATCATTTAATGAGAAGATGGCACCATCTTGATTAAAACTCATAAACTGTGTTTTATCTTAGTTCACGTAGAGAATAATGCCTCTAGTTGCCTTCTACAGTCTATGCAGCAAAGATTCGGTGTGAGCTGGTGTATGTACAAGAAGTGCTAGATCATCTGAGAGTCTGCATTACTGATTGTTTCAACCGAATGTATCTGCTTCTGACCATCTTTAGAATAATGCGAAACAATTCTCTTCTCTTTTATATGTAGAAATAATAAGAGAAAATTGTTTCACCCACAAAAAATGGGATATACGCATAGTTATATATCAATAATAAAAGAGAATGTAGTACTTTTATTATTAGTATAGAAGTATTGTATATAGTTTCTGTTCAAGGAAAATACTATATAAATTAAGATTAATTATTTTCTAACGTTATCTTAGATGTGGCCCAAAGCCAGAAGTCTGTGACACCCGGTGAGATTCAAACACACTTACAATGGTCAATTAATACAACTTCCTAGCTATTACACCACACAATGTGCCCATGATAAATAGTGTATTTATGTTTACGGAAAATTAAGATAAGAATAGAAACTAACTGAATGAAATACTTTGTTTTTGATAAATCTTATGATAAATCATAAATGTTTAAATACACTTTCTCTTGCATTTCTACGATGAGCTGATCTCCTGTTAAGATGTCAACTGGTTTTGATACCTCGTTTTCATTTCAGATAGGTCCTGGTGGAGGGGCCTCTATCATTGTTCATGCTTATGACATTCAGGTGCGATGGAAAAATCTTGATTAACATACAAGAAGGACATTTTAAGAGACACGCGGCAATCAATTCTTTCACATGCAGTTAGGATATAATTGAATTAATATAATTTTCAGCTCGATGAGACCTAAGAAAGTTCCGTACCACAAATACAAGTAAATACTACACTAGAGTGCCCTTGTTATCAAACATTAATTCTCTGATCTTGAGAGCAATAAAACTACTTTCAGTTTTGCATCCCCTTTTCTCTGTGCTAAATTGAATTCTTAGATATTGGAATCCACAACCATCTTCTACTATTGATTTTATAAAGTTCTTCATGAGGTTGACTAGATGAAGAAATGAAAGAAATGGCTTTTATTCATTACACGTTTATTTTTTTTATTTTTTCATCTCTGAGTTTGGAATATTTAATTTGCGTTGGATATCTTTCGAAATCAAGCATGTAAATCAAATTATAAGGCTCATATATTCATGGCATTACTTTTTTTGCCGTAATTTTTATCGTGACATTACTTATTTCCCTAAAAATGTTACTTTTCTTGAATAGCACTTATAGATAAATCCACATCCGTTTAGTTCATTAATCTTTATTAGCATTATGATATAATCATTATTACCAACCTCATTGCATTCCTGTCTTACTATAATAACCTAAACATTATATTTTATCTCTATGTTATTGCATAGCAGTAGATTTTTTGTGGCTACTAACAGTATATATATATATATATATATATATATATATATATATATATATATATATATATATAACCTTTCTAAGAATTTTTTTCTACAAAACATTTTATCTTGATGATGACCTAAGGTCGAAACTAATTATAACAATGAAAAATTAAGAATATGAAATAAATATCCCTATGTGTTTTATCTTATTTGTGCATCTGGTAGATAGATAGATAGATAGATAGATAGACATTTACATATTTACAAGCCAGTAAAAAGAAAAAATAAATGACCAACATATTTCTTTTGTTTGAATCTTAAATTTAGAAATGTCAAATGTTTTCGCATTTTTAGTTTTACTCAGTCGCTTCGAAATGTTTTGGAATCTTCTTATCGTATTTTAAACTGAATTATTTACTCTTTATTCACTTGTTATTATCCATCGTAATTTCAAACCAAGTAATGTATTTTCCTTTTATAGCAAATCACTTCTCAATCCCATTGATCTTGAAAGATCCGACAGGCTCTTAATTTTTCGACATTAAACATGACACCCGGTGGGCCGATAAATGATGTTATGCGTAATAATGTCTAAAATCTAAAAACCATTTCAAGTTTTCACCTGCTCTGACAGAAGGCACTCGTAGTTTAACGGTTATCGTTGGAAATGGACACAGTGGTGCTTCGAGTTCAAATCCTGAGGAAGACTGTTCGTATTTCACATGGCGCTAATACCTTTGAGAAAGAAAAGAATTCAAATATTCTCCTTCCACTTATGAGTAAATAGTAGGAAAGATTGGGATCTTTAACTTTCGTACTGCAACCAATCAAGGAGAAGGAAAACTCTTAATTTAAACCAAAGAAGTATTAACACGTAGTTTCATTCAAACTTTTTTTTTCTAATCATTTCGTTAGAATCCAACTGGTTCAACTCTACCGTAGAACTAGACTTTACAAAAATTACTGTTTTATTTTATTATTATAATTTATTTTTATAATTTTTATAATTTTTTATAATTTATTTTTATAATTATAATTGGCTAATTGGATTTCTTATAAGTGTACTATTGTTCCAATTCCTACCTAAACCAAGATATAGAATTTATTATCCGGTTCTTTGACTAACATTGTTAGCATTATAAATTAATATCTATTCTCCGTTAAATATTTAAATTGGACAAATTAAACTGAAATAATCAAACGTCTTTATCTCCATGGATTAGAATGAAGGGATCAAATAAATTTTACTGTCTTTTTTTCAACTGAATAAACCAACTTCTAATTCATGAGTTAAAGATTTGGTTGATTTAAAAAAGAGGAATAACTGACGTTGACTTTTAAAATAGATAGATAGATAAATAGATTTTGCATATATATATATATATAGAGAGAGAGAGAGAGAAATATATATATAGAGAGAGACTCAATAGCTGAGTGACGTATTAAATGACATTTCGTTAGTTGCACATATCTGGACTAAATAAGTATTTAATTTTTCATATGCATATATATAGAGAGAGAGAGACAGACAGACTGACAGAGACAGACAGAAAAACAGGGAGAGAGATCGAGATTGAGAGACAGCGACAGACCTAGACTTAGAGAAAGAAAATGAAAGTATAGAATCAAATCATTTTAATCAAGCTTGTCCAGATAAATATAGAGAGGAATAATGACTTCTTAGCCGGCAGGTTGTCCATTAAACAAACCGGAATACAAAAGAGCTTTTAGTGAAAGAGGTATGATTTAATCTACGATCATCAGACAGGATTCAATCGATGACGTCTACAGAAAAATGTAATCAAGGGCCAGTAGATGAAAAATCTTTGTGAATTATTTGACAAACTAGTCATAAGAATGAATGGAGAGAGCATTCAAATAATCGTCAATACACACACACACACACACACACACCAATGAAAGTTTTAACCATGGAAAAATTGAAAGCTGATTAGATAGATAGATAGATAGATAGATAGATAGATAGAAAGAAAACTTATAGCATATAGATATAACATATGGAAAAGAAAATATTCCCAGGATCTATTTTTATATGAAATTTGGCTTGGTTCGGTCTTGACGACAATCTTCATGTCAATGTTTTTGATAATTATTGTTTCATTCTAAAAATAATTTAAAAATAAAATAAATGCAGCAAACAATGTTTTTTTTTTTCTTTTGTGCATTTCAACGTAAATCGTGTTTTACTTGAAACTAGACTGACATTATTTTTGTGATAGAAAAAAATGGTCTCATTTTGCAGTCATTGCAAAATATTTAATTCAAGTAAAATTATGTCATGATTATTAAAATCTAACTTAAACTGTGAATTTTGTAACTATTTAAAACTAATTTAACTTTCGGGATAAGTTATGAGAAGCCGGTTTAATATGATTATAGATAGAAATAATGCTAAATTCAACCATCTTTCTGTGTTGATTATTATATATTTTAACAAATATTTTGGAATCTTTAAAATGAAAACTATGTTCGTTTAGTAAAGTATATACGACTAAAGTATATAAAAAAATCACCTAATGAAAAATTTCAGATGTGTTCATAAATACGTTTTTTAATCGTCCTAGAAGTTTCTCATTAGTAAATTCTGCAATACATATTACAAGATATGAAATGCGCCAACTTCAGTGTAATTTTTTATTGTTCTTCACATTATCAATTATATTCTTAATTGTCTTAAAAGAGTTTGTAGCAGTTTTGGATACTGAAGTTCTAAAACAATTTCTGTGATATGCGTGGTTGAATGAGTTAGTAAATAAAATAACTATGTAATCGATTTTAATGCAATCGTAGAAATTTTTAACAGAGTTTAAAGAAATTCACTTTTTTTTTTCAGCTGAAAATCATTTTTCTGACGAGAAATTAAATATGAATTAAACTGCCCTGAAAATGATCGCAAAAACGAAATCGTAGCAAATTTCATATAAATAATACATTCATGACACCAACGTTTTTGACATTGTTTTTAGAGTCTTGCAAGGAATGAATTAGCACAATTATTAAAAACTGCGTAGATTACGCACTACAGACGTCAATAGATCTAATAAAAAGAAATAGTGTCACATTTCAAAAGACAAGAAACAGACGAAATTCCTCTGACTACGCAGATGATCTAACGCTTCTTGCAAATCCCAGCTGCATTAATTGGGGCAATCAGCAAGAAGCATTTGACTCTACGTGAACACAAATAAAACAGAGTTCATACATTTTTTAAGAAAAAAGAGTCCTCTCCATTTTAAGTAGCATGACTCTGAATTAATTAAAAGAACTGCTCTACACCGCGTTGGTTCAGTGTACATATTTGTAGTGTGCTAACGGTTCTTTCCTAGTTTAAAAATTAATATCATTTGGAATTCACTTTTAAATTATAAAAAGTTGACTGATTTTCTAACATTACAACAATCTTATGGGAAGAAAAAACGCCTGAGCGGTGCATAATGTCACCAGATGTACTAGTATTTCAAAAATAGGAACGAATCTACTTTTCTATTGAAAGATTGTCGGCCGAGATCCATAGATATCTTTTGTCAGTCGTCCATGATGTTTCAGAAGACATATGAATACGTTAATATTGGTGGCACGTGATTTCAATTGATAACAGAAAATAAATCCCGCTAACGCAATATTTTTGTGTCAGGTCAGTAGAACAGATGAACAGAAACAGGGTCGTCTCATTGTCAAAACAAATTTGGCACCTGCGAAGAATTTTTGTTCCTCAAGTTGAAATATGTCTCAAAAGTCATCGATTTCAGATGATAGAAGAGAAAAAGAAAATATGCTACAATTCCAGCACTTTCCAGCTCAGAAACGACTTCCAGAACACTTTCTAGAACGGGAAAAAACAGGGAACGGTAAAAATTCTCTGTTCTCTTCTAATATCGATAAAACTTTGTTGCCAGTGTTTTGTTGGCAGTTGGTGATCTTTCTCTCCGTGGAACAGCACTGCCGAAAGGCACTCATCATAACTAAACGTAAGCACATCACAGGTCATTTTGTTTCACTATTTAGTAGTGCTACAAAGGTCAGTACTTTATGGAATGTCATCTGCAGTTTTAATAATTAACAATCTTAAAGTAGTACATGACGTAAAACGTTCATCTCAAGATTTTCGTTCGAGTAAGGATTTTGTATATCTTCACACAATTGATAATTTTACAGCTAGAAGCAAAGGTTAATCATGATAAAACGCCAAAAGAAATTTACTTTTGGTTACTCAAAATATTTTGTTTCGAATAATTACTCTTATAATGTTAATTTGATGCTACCATCTTCATCATAATCAACATTACAATATTACAACAACAATAATAGTTGTGGGAGTTGTAGTAGTAATAGTAATAGTAGTAATAGTAGTATTAGTAAAAGAAAAAGACCTAGTAAATAACGTTTAACTCTCGATGTAGGTGTGATATTAGTAAGAATTATTTACAAATATTATGTTGACATTGTCTTCATAGGAACAACGCTTTACTTAAAATATTTTATTATTGATAAAGTATCGAAATTGAACATTAGGAGCCTTGAAAAATTTAAAACTTCCAGTTGATTTCAAAAGTAGATTTTACCAACGAACTATCTGATTCTGACCTTGGACAAATATCTCAAAATTACTCACCCGTCTTTCCAGTGGTTGCCATGGAGAAAATCAATATTCTCTTGTCTTCATTTTCTTACTCTTCTCTTCTACACTGCACAAGTGCGCACTAGAGCTCGTGACAATAGCGGCTAGAATCATTCCAGAGACAGACCAAAACTTTTTCCATTCGTCTTTTATCTGCCTCTAAATCTAACCTCATCGTTTTCCTTAGTAACCAACCATTATTACAATTTTCCATTTGTATCTTTTCTTAAAAGACGTTTTAAACTTTGTTCAAGATAATCAGTTCATCAGGATAATTTCAAATTTAATGATTTTCTTTCACATTGTACCAAGAGAAAATTCATTCTCGTTTTGTTTCCGGCGTCAACTCGGTCTACTACCATTTCAAACTGATTGGATTTCATGTGCCACTGGCATTTCTCTTTAATCATAACGATTTTCTTTTGAAATATCTTTATTCTAATTCAGTTACAACTTTCTTTTTCTTTCTTTTATAGTCATGTTATTTTCAAAAAATCTTCAAAATCCACGAAATAATAATTAGACACTCAAATATTGATTTCTCTGGATTTTGAGTCTAATTTTCAGTATCAGACGCACGGCTGATGGTAAGATAAATATAACTGATCCTTGATCTTCTATAATCCAGTTTTATTCATTTTTTATTCAATTTAGGTTTATATCTTTAGATATTAATCTTTTTCTGTATTTCAATTTTCAAGTTTTTCTAATATTTTTTCAATTCTTTTTTTTCTTTTGCTAAGTGTAAGTATTTTCGTTATAGGAAAATTTATGACAGGAAAACTTTTGAATACCTTTACTTTTTATTGTGCATTCTTGATTATTTTGTATTCATTTCTGATTCAGATTTCAAATAGTCCCAATATTTCACAGTGTTCAGGATTGTCCCAATATTTCATAGTGTTCAATATTGTCCAAATATTTCATAGTGTCAGGATTGTCCAAATATTACATAGTGTTCAGAATTGTCCAAATATTTCATAGTGTTCATTATTGTCCCAATATTTCATAGTGTTCATTATTGTCCCAATATTTCATAGTGTTCAGGATTGTCCCAGTATTTCATAGTGTCCAGTATTGTCCCAGTATTTCATAGTGTCAGGATTGTCCCAATATGTCATAGTGTTCAGGATTGTCCCAACATTTCATAGTGTTCAGAATTCTCCCAATATTTCATAGTGTTCAGTATTGTCCCAATATTTCAGTATTTTACATTAATCAGGATTGCCTCAATACTTTACAGTATTCAGGATTCTTCCAAAAAAACGGTAATACAATTTACGATTGTCAACTTTATTATTAACAGATCTTTTCAGTAATCTGTAAAGTTCCAAAACTTAATCAACTTTTTCATTTACTTGCAATTTTTCTTTGCAGTTTTCTTGATCGGCGGCAGACATGATTTGACCGATATAATTTTTTGTTTAGAATGATTACATCTCAGTCCGAACATGAATCAGCTGAACAATATGAATGTCAATTTCCGAAATTATTTTAAATTCTTTATTCAGGAGGGTAACTTCTGAACAAATTGTTTGTAAGTTTCAATCCAATGTGCTTGCCTTCTTTTTTTGTTTTTTTCTTATTATTTGATTTCTTTAAGAGTTTATTCAAATCAGCATTAGTTTATGGTTTCTCCCTAGAGTTTGAGTAAAAGCAAATCTCCTCAAGTCTCCAGGAACCTTCTCAGTATTCCAGCCGATTTTAATAATGCTGTAGTCTGGATTGTCTCCACTTCTCTGATTTCCAAGTCTTCCATTTCCTTCACAAGCACACCTCTTACAATTGGTATTATTATTATTATTATTATTATTAGTAGTAGTAGTAGTAGTAGTAGTAGTAGTAGTAGTAGTAGTAGTAAGTTGTTTGAATTCTTTGACGAAAAATTATCCTCTCAATATTTGACTGATCTTTCTTACATTTTATATTAGCTATTTTTTCATATACTGTATTTTCGTAGCTGTTGTATTATTATTATTATTATTATTATTATTATTATTATTATTATTTACTCCTTGGGAGTTTTTCACATCTGTGTTAACTGATGGTCTTTTACTAGAGTTTGAATGGGAGCAAGTCTCCTCAAGTATCCAGGACTCTTGGTATTCTCAACAATGCTGTACTTTGGATGGTCTCCACTCGTCCTCTTATTTCCAAGTCCTGTACCAATCCTTTGTTGACTGCACAAAAAGTATCAATCAATTATAATTGGTATCACTGTCCCTTTCATGTTCCCAAGCTTTTTCAATTCTCTAACAAGGTCCAAGTACAAATTTTCTTTTCGCTTTCTTTCAATTTTACTCGGTGGTCAGCCAGGACAGCAAAGTCTACAATTCTGCGGGTTCTCTTTTTTTACAATCACAAGATCTAGTTGTCTCGCCGATATTCGGTGATCAATTTGTAGCTCAATATTCCAGAGGAGAGTGTGCGTCTCATCTCTCGGATGGATTGTGGCTTGTGCATATACCATTTGTTCCTCTAGTTATTTAACACCAAATCCATTTTTTATGCAAATAAACAGTTCTATTTCACATAATTCAGTTTAGCATGAGTACACAGTTCATTTGTCTAAAACATTTCTATTTCAAGCTATTTAGTTTACTCAAACAATTCTTCTTCATGAAAGTCAGTTTAGAATAAATAAGTTTGTCACTCTACTTCTGAATAGAACATTATTTTATTTACTTAGACATACACCCTGGTTGTTGTTCTGATCGTGAATAGATCATTGTTTTATTTTGTAAGACACCCGCTTCTGTTTGTTACTCTGATTCTGAATACATCATTGTTTTATTTTCTAAGACAGACCCTCTGGTTGTTACTCTAATTCAGTGTACATCTTGTTTTTTTTTCTACCACCCACGTTTCTAGTTGTTGCTCTGATACTGAATATATCATTATTTTATTTCTAAAACACACCCTCCGGATTTTGGTCAGATTCTAAATACATCATTGATTTATTATTTTTCAAAACCCCCGCCTCTGTTTGTTGTTCTGTTTTTGAATACATCTTTGTTTAAGACTCCCGTTCCTGGTTGTTATTCTGATTCTGAACACTTCATTCCTTTATTTTCTAAAACCCCCGCATCTGGTTGTTAGTCTGATTCTGAATACATCTCTGTTTTATTTTCTAAGACCCCCGCCTCTGTTTGTTGCTCGGATTCTGAATAGATCATTGTCTTATTTTCTAAGACACTCACCTCTATTTGTTAGATTGATTTTGAATATATTATTGTTTTATTTTCTTAGACATACCCTCTGGTTTTTGTTCTAATTCCTAATACATCATTGTTTTATTTTCTACCACCCCCGCTTCTAGATGTTGCCCTGATTCTGAATGCATCATTGTTTTATTTTCTAAAACACCCCCTTTTAATTGTTGCTCTGGTACTGAATACATCATTGTTTTATTCTATAAAACGCACCATCTGGATTTTGCTCAAATTCTGAATACATCAGGGGTTTGTTTTCTTAGACCCCGCCTTTGGTTGTTGCTTTGATTCTGAATAGTTCATTGTTTCATTTTCTTAGACTTCCGCTTCTGGTTGGTACTCTGATTTTGAATGAATCATTGTTTTATCTTTTAAGACCCCACCTCTGGTTGCTATTTTTTGTTGCGACTTCTATTATAACAACTATGTCTTTATAAACCAGTTAAATTTGTCAACATTCACAGGAAATCAAATGAAACCAAGTCGACACATTCTTGTTATTCTCTCCTTAGTAATCTTATTAATTTTAGTAATCGTTTCGTCGAATAGATTGTTGTGAATCTCCTTTGGATTTCTATTTTTTACAAACTATTTTAAAGCACTTCGAAATTTCGGAAATCTACCATTATTAACGAGTAGAATCGTTAATTCCACGTTGATATTTTTCACTTCTTTAACAAATTTCATTTTCTTTAATCTTTACTCTGTGATTTATTTGAATAGGAGCATAGAATATCTTGCAAATCGTTTGGGTTGGTTGGTTGGTTGGTTGGTTGGTTCTATGGCATATCAACATTTGTAGGTTATTTAACGTTAAATCCATTTTTTATGCAAATAAACAGTTCTATTTCACATAATTCAGTTTAGCATGAGTATCCAGTTCATTTGTCTAAAACATTTCTACTTCAAGCTATTTAGTTTACTCAAACAATTCTTCTTCATGAAATTCAGTTTAGAATGAGTAAGTTTTTGTTTACCCATAGTTGGTATCAAAACTGTTCTATTTCAAGTAAATCAGTTTAGCATAAGTAAGCACTTCTATTTGACCCATAGATAGGACCCTATCAGGTGCTACTACTCCGGAATAGTGTGGACCTGAAAGCGATAGCAATAAAAGGAATACTCCGCATTCCCCAAAACTCCAGCATTACTGGACCCTTACTATCAGATTGTTTAGTGTCATATCCAGGACACTCGTTAGAGGGGGGGCTTACCCCTCTGCAGAGAAGCGGTCGGTGTATTCTACAGCCCCAGCCGACTGGGCAAGCAAATCGTTTTGTTTACAAAAAAGTAGATATAGTTTACTGGCATGGTCTGACCTGGCCGGTCTGGTCTGGCCTGATCTGAGTGCTAGAGTAGAAGCCTTTAGAACAGCTTCTGGTTTGTATATACATCATTTACCTGAGTCATCAATCGTTTGTACAATTCCCAGTGACTCCTGTTCAGTTATATCCATTTTGCACTCACATTTTTTTCTATTCAGTGGTATTTTACGTATAATAATTATTTTCTTAGTCTAAATAGAAAATGGAAATGTATTCAGAATTTAACAGTGGTATAGTCTTATTGCTTATATTTTTTTATTCATAAATTTTCAATGCATAAGTTTTAATTGGAATTGCAGTACAGAAAGTGATAAACTCAAATGTTAATGTTTCAAATGTCTATTGTAATCTATGCATAGATAATATTTTACTGCATTCAAAGCGCTAATTTTATTAGTTCATAATAACTGGTTCACCATGAAATTTACTGCAACTTCAGAGAAATTTAAATGGAAAAAGTTGAAGTGATTATCACTGCTAATTATTATTCCATTAATCTTTAAACCAAAAGATTTGTCCATAAAGTTGCAAGATTTGTTTCAAAATAGGATTCAGAAGTTTAAGTAATTCAAAATATTGTTTTAGAAAAGTAAAAAAAGAAATAACATGTAATTGATAAAATGAACGGTAGAATTTTTTTTAAAAACTTACATAGAGTTATTCATAGGATCATCACAAATTATGTGTTCCATATTCGACAAGGAAGCCAAATCAATATTCTGCTCTAGGGCTCGATGATAAGTTGCCAATTGATAATATATTATTTGAAATTTTTTCAAGGTAAATATCTTTGGTGGCGAGGAAACATTACCAAAATGAAGTTTTCACTTAAAATGCTTTGTGCCTTATGACTATCAGAACACTTCTTACCAAAAATCTAACAGTAATACCTTTCAATGTTTTGAATGTGGCGTCAAATTCAAAATGATGTCCTATTCGACTGAAGACTTCGGGAAACAGATCATTTGCTACAATAAATGTTTTTCGCTTGGTCTAACCATAGAATGATTAAATTGTACAATATTCTCTTTAGGTATAGTATGGCTCTATGAGCGATGAGAACAAAGGTTACCTGAGTACAGTTGTCATGTTTTGAAGATTGAGAAGACGTATCTTCTTTTGTTAGAAACTCAATTAATGCACAAAGTGCCTGGATACTTGATATCAGACTTATTATTCATAATAGCGACATCAGAGTATGGAATTTTTTATTATGATATTGTATAGTTACTAAAAAGTATAAAAGTCATGGAGCAGATGGCAGAAATCTACTTTTTTATTATCCCAAGTTAAAATAGTTACTTTGATATTTATCTTATTTCATGACGCGGGTCAACTTATACGATTAATATCATTTCCTGATAATTTATGGTTTGGTTTCTTTGTTCTAATGGCATATCAGCCTTTTTAGGTTATCTAATGCCAAATTTATTCTCCTAGAAGAACTGTAGTAGTACTATTTAACCCATAGCTGGGAGGATAAGGGGGTTCATACCTTTCCTAAGGGTATTTGGCCGAAAGTGAACGTAATAGCGCGACTGGAGTACGAACTCGCGTACTACGATTCCGCGGTCCATAGCTTTAACCATTACACCACGAGGACCCCCCCCTGATAATTTATGTTATGAATCTTTTCAAATAAGAAATGAATATGAATGTCAAATTCTTTATGTTTTAAATACGGGAATTTTTTTTTTCACTGAAATTGTAATTTTTGGACTTTACCGTAAATGTTGACAATCTTTATGCGCGTTCACAATTTTTATGAAAATATTTTAGGTAAGAATCAGTTACAAAATCAACTGGTGGATATTTTTACCTAAGAGAAGGGCGAACAAGATACTACAGTATATGATCTAAAAGTTCACCAAATATGACAGCTGTATATCTCATAGAGTTCAATAATGCCATATCATCTAATAAAAGGAAACTTGATCTCATCAAACTTAACAGCCGAATCAAATGTTTTTGTTTCAAAAATCTTCACGAGGACAGCTTTGTTGGTTTTAGCAAGTGACCCCTACAAAGTTGCCAATGAAAAAGTGTTTTCTAATGAGTATGAAAACTTTTCTCAGAAATGTAATTTATTTATCTATGTGCCAAATAAATCTGCTGGAGACTTATTCTAATTCAGTGGGAATGTTTGATACCACATAACTGTAAATTAGTTGTATTAAGAATAGTTACTTAAAGCTCTAATTGTTTACTGAGGATTATTATTAGTAATAGTTACTTGAAACTATATGACAGTGTACAAACAAATGACTATTAGATAAAACTAGTTACTTGCAGCTAATGATCATTAATATTTAATAGGAATACGTAAAACCATACAATATTGCACACATTATTTGTATTAGATAGGAATACTTGATGTCATATGACTGTGTGCCAAAAAAACTACTCTTATGAAACAACTACATTAAATGTAAGAATGACTGTATGAATAATGCAATTCGCTAACCTCTACACCTAAAAGAAACCTGTCTAAGGTTAATTATGTGTAGAGCTATGGAAATTGCGTTCATTATATCTATATACATATATATAATTATCCCCATAATGAGTTTCCTCAAGCTTTCTGATCTTTCTCCCTTCCCTTCACAATATTTATAACCAATGCAATAAAAGGCAGAAAGTAGTACAACTGCAACTATTTTTATTAATTTTTAGATGAAGCCTTTTCAGTTTCTGCCACAGAAGAGATGAATCAAGAGAGTTGCGACGAAAAATCCATTTACAATTTAAAGATGGAGTATAATACTGGGAAAAATTATAAAAAATAATGATTGATAATGATTAAAGATGGAGTATAATACTGGGAAAAATTATAAAAAATAATGATTGATAATGATTAAAGATGGAGTATAATACTGGGAAAAATTATAAAAAATAATGATTGATAATGATTAAAGATGGAGTATAATACTGGGAAAAATTATAAAAAATAATGATTGATAATGATTAAAGATGGGGTATAATACTGGGAAAAATTATAAAAAATAATGATTGATAATGATTAAAGATGGAGTATAATACTGGGAAAAATTATAAAAAATAATGATTGATAATGATTAAAGATGGAGTATAATACTGGGAAAAATTATAAAAAATAATGATTGATAATGATTAAAGATGGAGTATAATACTGGGAAAAATTATAAAAAATAATGATTGATAATGATTAATCTAAAGATTAAATGAAAGTATTTCATTTATACTGCGAGGGAGTAAAACCATAACAAACATAATGCAGACTCAACGGAGACAAAGGTTGTGAATAGCTTTAGAGGTGTTAATTGTATTGCTGTGATAGCATCCACGTTCTCTTAAAGCAACTGAGGCGTAGAAAAATGTTTCCTGAGTTAAAATAGAACGTGAGTTTCAGACTCACCGGAAGATTATTTATTCTTTTTTTCCGATATACGCGGTTCCTCACTGTCGTGAAGTGGAAGAGACGACTAAATTGCGATGAAAAGCAATTCCAAATTAAAAGATGATTGATAATACGAGTCATGATTATTATTATCAATAACATAACAGATATAATCACTCATAATACCGGCGTTAGTGACTTACTGACATTATTAGTTGTATAATCCAGTAAGAGAAGCAAAGGAAGAGAATTATCCGCCATTTTCCAGGTTTTTAGCCTTTCCATTTAATGTGGTGGCTGCTGATGCTAGCGACGATGGCAGTTGAATTGCCGCTTCGTCAAAGTTGGAAATGCAATCGATAGCAACTTAACGGAATGATGCTGCGGAAAGCTTACCGTTAGCTGAATTCCCCAAAATAGAATCGTTGTCTTTGTACACACCGTCATGGACCTGAAAGAAGATCCGTTCGTCTACGGTATCATGTACGCTACTCAAACAAAACAAAAAAAAATATCTAGACATGCGAATTTAGATCAGTTAATGCTAAAATGACGTTAAAACACATATTATCTCTCACTAAAGCTACTTTGTCATTACCTATTCATTGTTCCGTTCGAATTAGAAATATAACATTTCATTAGCTGACATGATTAGACAAGCATTCACATGATCTGAGGTCTATCATTATATTCATTTATCCAGAAAGTTTACTGAGCCTTATATCTACGACATATATACGAAGATAACTGTTAATAAGTGTATTGAAAAAGTTCTTTGACATTCAGATCTTTAAAGTTTTTTCTTTAGGTATTTTCCCACCAGTATAAACTATAAAAACATTAAATATCAGCTGATATCGATCTAAATGCTTATATTGATATATATTCTGCTGACTAAAACAATTAACTAAAATTCTTAAATATTTTACACATTAAAAGTTGTTAATTTTCAATAGAATATAAATCAGCAATAAAACAAACCTGTGGAAGAAATACTCATGACATCATTAATAAAAAGAACCGTATCAAGGTTCATTGACCAAATGATTTTAATCACATGTTAACCTGCCTAGTGTTATTAAATGCCTAATGATTGGGGAATCGCGTTCATGGTACTTTTATGTGTGCATTTTTGTGTAATTATTTCCTAAGAGCATTTTTTGTACACGAATCTAATACGAATAATTTTAAAACAATTTGACCCATTAATGGAACTCTAACATGTAAAACAACTCTGTATCAGAGTAGAGTTGGGAGTAATGGCCATAAAGTGGTACTTTCCAATCTCCTGATCTCTAGAACTGGAGTCTAACCATTAGATGATATCTCCGGCATCCTTTTCGGTAGCGTCTTACCTCTCAACAGGTGATACAGTCAGCTTATTTTAAGCACCGCGGATATAGTGAGTCACCCAAAGATCATTCTCTGTGCTGCAATGAAGATACTTTAGTGAGATTAAAGATGCCTACCTTATGGACGATAACATCTTGCCTGTTGCTTCTAGAGTGCTTTCCCAATTGACGGACTGATATTGGCACTAATTAGAAAGCTGAAGAATAATTCTGAATTCAAAGGCAAACAGCCCTTAAGTCGCTCTTGTTCTTTCGAGTTTCATCAACACCGAACGAAATAACATTAATAGCCACAACTAGAATTAATAGATAGGTGAGCGTATTATTTAGCCCTTCTGGTTTCGTTTTCTTTAATTTTTATCATATTTGAACCTTTATGGGTTATTTAATGTCAATTCCATCCTTTTAAAAGAACACGAGTGTTACTATTTAACCAATAACTTAGAAGGGTAAGGGGTTTCATACACTTCCAAAGAGTCCGAAAGAGAACAGAATAGCGCGAATGGAGTTCGAACTCGCTTACTTCGATCTTGCACTCCAGTAATTTAGCCATTACACCACTGGACCTCCCTTCTTAGCTATCTCGATAACAATCCATATGATGACGGGTAGATACCTATTCCTGAGTACTTTCCCAAGCAAGAACACGTGGCTATTCACAATCAGTGAGAAAAAAAAATTTGTTAAATGTTCCTTTAACCGTCTTCAATGCCAATTAATTTACATTCCACGACAACTGACAGAATACATTCAACTGATGACGACGCTGAATTAGAAAAATCAACCAACACAATTTCTATAAATTTTTGTTATTATAATTGACAGGAAAATTATGTTAAATCTTTCATTCAAGTTATTTCCTCAATAGAAGAAGGGAAGTGGTGTGGTCTTTTTCTAACCCCAAAATTTCACAATTCCATAGTATACTGAAATCCACCTATAGCAACAAAATTAACCCAGGAATACAGCCGAACAATAAATGACAGAAGTACTGTTTCAGCCAGGGTTAGAGTTACTTTCAGCCAATACTCAGATTTCATAAGTCACATAACAGCGTAATTTGGCCGAGATAGATAAAAAGTTTAAAAGACGTGTAAGGTAGTGGCCACCGCCTAACACTAATGACCCTGGTGCCTAGCTGTGTGAACAACAATAAAATGTCAATCCTGGAGACCTCGTGTTACCTACAAAAGACAGACAAACGAAAATTTGGGATTTTAAAAAGGATCCGTGGGTTACAGAGAGACAGTTTCAAATAACGATCATTGGGGATGAACTTTGACATATCAAGGAATAACTCTTTCTTGGATCGAGTTACAAATACAACTTCATGTCTTCCTGTTGGTCAGGCCGGTTCACAAGGAATTTGTAGCAACAATAATAAACTGAGTGGGATTTTTCTGTGTCCACGTAACTTTTCCGTTCATCTTATTCTCGTTTTGTCAACTCAGCAAGCTTTCTTGAAAACAGCCTCAACATCAAAAATATATCTTCCCACTGACCCCATTAATCTGCATGCTTCATTTCTGGTTAAGTATAATGTAAACTCATTATACAATCATTTTAGCTCTTTACGTAACTGTCAATAAAATTCTATAGAGGCACTAATCACTTGTTTAGAACGCCATTTCAACGTGGCTCTTCTATCTTTGTATTGTTCTCTTTTTCTGTTTCATGATTCAATTCCTCTGGAACGGTCAACAATGGTTCTCTTAAGTGTACAATCTGCTATCTGTTACTTATGAACTCGTATCTAAAGTGCTGCGTATATATATATATATATATATATATATATATGCGGGGGGATGTATTCACTAAATAGATCCCCCTACATATATATATATACATATATATGGGGGGTATTTAGGGAATATAGCAGTGAATATCATTTCTCTTTTTATTGTTGTAATAACGGCACTGCATCATAAACCTCTGCAGGTGGTTATACTGCGCAGTTAAGTCCACAAATCCATACCATCTAATACACGCTGTTTATTTCCAATCTGTGATATCTAAAACTACATTTCTGAGTTGAATCTACCTTTACTTCAAATTTATTTCTATCCAATAACCAACAACGTGCAGGAATTTTCTAAAGCTGATGGGTGCAAAGAGATAGGAAACCTGCTCAAACTAAAGATGTGGCAAATAACTCGAGGAGACTAAAACGATAACAAGTGTCAAAGTAGTTTAACCAAACACCCAAACTATCTACATCAACAGAAGCTTGTAAAAATTCGTTCAAAACAATTATTCAAAACTTTGATTGCCAAATTAGTGTCCAGAAATGGAAGCGTCTTAAGCACCCTTTCATGTTGTACAAGTCTTACGCTTTCAATGGTTCATGGATTCGACGGTTTTGGAATAATTTCATACACATCCACATTTTATTACAAGTTGCTTCATTTTACTATGTTCATCAGAAAATTCTTTGGTTTGCCCATTTCCAATTACCCAGACACCTTGAGAATCTCCCCTCTGTCTTCAAAGTCTGATTAGTAATCTTCACATCTGGTCCTTCAATGTTAAATATAATCACAACTTTGCACTCAAATAAAAGAGCCGACTAATAAGACAAGTTTAGTTGTAGAACGTATCCAAATTCAATGAACGTATATTGGTGGGATTCTCAAACAATACATTCGTTCACTGACTGTGTTGCGTAGAGAGGAATTCACAGATGAAGAGCAGTTTCCGATTAGGTCTTATTGTTTTGTTTTTCTCTCTCTTTATTACTTCATCATTCACTCTATGCGTGGAATTGTGTGTGTGTGTGTGTGTGTGTGTGTGTGTGTGTGTGTGTGTGTGTGTGTGTGTGTGTGTGTGTGTGCACTCACTTATGTGTGTGTGAATACCCACATTGATATTGTCTTATTATTATTATTTGCTTAATGAGTGAAATGTTCACTAGTGTGCTATTTTCTTTGATTGCTGCTTTGTCTTTCAAGACATTGCATTGCGTAGTTTTTGTTTTCTCCTAAGCTAGCTTCCATTATATTGATAGTATTATATGTCCTGATTCCCTTAAGATGAAATCTATACAAGTCAAAAATTAATCAGCTTGGGAGCTTTTGTTCGGTTGGTATATATATATATATATATATATATATATATATATACATATATTGTATAAAGAAAACGAAAAGAAAAATACATCTGAATGTATAGGAAAAAATTATTACTATACATTCATTTAGATCCACTGACGCGTTTCGACAAGATGTTTAAGATATGAAATTGGTAGAAAATATTTTAGGTCATCTTTAGCGGGGGCATTATCAATTTAAAATAACGATTTGAACGAATACAGAAAATTATTCGAGAAATATTCGAAAAAGATTACGTCATAAAACACGCTTCATGAAACAAAACTAAAAATTGCCAATTAAAATCAAATTCCAACTCAACAACAAAAGAAAAAAATATAAAAGTTCTACCTTAGAATCCCATAATCTCTGCTATTGAAAAGAATCTAAATCGTTTAAGATGTTAAGACGATCACACAAACTTCCAAAACAATCAAACCGTTAGGAAACAATAATAACAACAAAACAAAATCTTATTTCCACCCAAGTATATATAGAATTTGCTGCCAAGATAATATAAAAGGGAAATAAGAAGAAATCTACTAAAGCGAATCCAGGAACACAAAAGAGACTTTAAATCAGGCAATTTTGTCAACACTTTAGTTATTCATAACATTTTCATAAAACCCAAATTTGACTTCAAACATTCAAGCATCATCACATTCATTCAAGATAAAAAGAAACGAAGAATAATAGAATCTTCCGCATTATAGCACTATACAACAAAGTCCAGGATTTCATAAAATTTCACCTTACATTGCCAAAATTATGTTGAAGGATTTCAACTTACATTATCAACGATAATGAAACAGACATTTCTATCCGGCTCCAATCTGTCTCCATTGGTCCACAACATTTTCCTTTTTCTCTACGCTTTCCTTTTTTTTCTTTCTTTTTTCCAGTCTTCCGCTCATTTCTTTTTTCTTCATTATCCACCTATTTAAACCGACTTTTTATAGAAGCTATGTTTCTCCTTAACTTGCTCAAAAATTTACGTATCATGACGTAATCTTTTTCGAATATTTTTCTCTATTCGTTCAAACCGCTATTTTGAATTCATGATTCCCACCATGAAGACGACCTAAAACACTTTCTACCTAAAATGTTCGTAATTTCATTACCCACAAATTATTTGTTTACGAATCATATATCTTAGAAATGTCATTCATTGGAAAAAGAAAGGTGTTTAAAAATTATATATAGAATGTCTAGTTGTTTTTACAATGCTGTTAAAATTTAAGATCAGTTGAATGTGAAGAGATCAAGTTATTAGATGATGAAATATATATATATATATATATATATATGTGTGTGTGTGTGTGTGTGTGTGTGTGTGTGTACAAGGCTACTAGAATTGGTATTACCTCGAGATATAAAATATGAAATCATCCAGTTTATCGACTGGGTTTTGTGGCTTCTAATTATTTTACTAAGACTCGAATATAGATGTTGATTGATTTAAACACACTTCCTAAGAAAGACCTTTCTTTCTCTCTATCTTCTATTTTTCTTCTTTTTATTTACAATTGAATAACAGATTTTATGCTTCTACCCCATCAGTTGCGGTTATCTATATCGAATACTGTACTAATATTGATTTTTACTACATCCTCCATTATTTTGCATTCATAAAAATCATGAGTTCTTCTGCTCAATTAGTGACTTTGAAAGGAGAAAATCGATATCATATTTTTATTCTATTTCATCAGTGGAAAGAAAATATTTTTTTGGTTAGAAATTTTGATTATGTAAATCTTAGACTTAACGTGATGAAGCAATATATCATCTACATCATATAATTTGTTGTTTTTTCTTAATTGACTAAAGGAACTTTTGGTTGGTTGGTATAATGCTTTTTTTATCGAAGGTAGCTGAACAACATAAGATTAATACTTTTATATTATATATGAACTCAAATACAAAATATATTTTGAGGGAAGGAAGATTGCTGTAACTCTTTAGAAAGTTATACTTAAAGTTGTCTTTCACTTCTTGTCAGTTGTTAGGATTTGGGATTTTCAGTTAATAAGAATTGGTTTTTATAGATAGATAGATAGATAGATAGATAGATAGATGTAGTTTGCTATAATAATAAACAAAGAGGACTCATTATTTTTGATAGAACGTGTATATTTAAGTCAGGATAATGTAGACAGAAACTGAACAGAACCTGGTAACTGTCAGTTTCACGCCTATGCACTTATCAGGCCAAAATTACTGGATGGTATTATCGCAGAACAGGTAAAAAATTTAAAATATTCAAGTCATAAATACGGTTGACTTGCCACTTTCTATCATATCTGTCTGACAATTAAGTGAGCGCTATAAAACCTTAAGTGACGGATTTCAATAGTTCTTAATTATATATATATATATATATATATATATATATATATATATATATATATATACATATATGTGTGTGTGTGTGTGTGTGTGTGTGTGTGTGTGTGTGTGTGTGTGTGTGTGTTAACACAGAAAGAAAAACAAATTTTCACAAAGAGTAATATAGAAAGTAGATACTGTTTGCTTGAATTGGAAATATATTTACTGCTTTCCTAGGTCATAATTATGCCACCACTGATTATAAGAACAAACTAATTTGATCGTATATATATACTAACCTTACATTATTCTGATACAAAGTCATATGAAAAAGCCAAGTCTGCTGGGGTTATAGAATAAATCGACTGCACCTCTGCAGAAAGATAATTCTCCCACTATCAAGTGTCTTCTGGATATGACAATACACAATCTGATGGCGAGGCTCCAGTAATACTGGAGCTTTGAGAACTGCGGAGTATTACCTCATTGCCATTGCTCCCAGGTTCACTCTGGCCCGTAGTGGCAGAACCTGATAAGAGTCTTATCTATGGGTCAAATAGAACTGTTTGACATTTAAACTGTGAAAAATAAAATAAATGACTAATGATAAATTTAATTATTAGAAATCGAACTGCTTGATCATTTAACTTCGTTTAAACAAATGACTGACGTGTAATTGAATTGTTAGTGATACATAGCAATATTTGGAACCATTTAACAGTGTACAAACGAATGAATTGTATTGAATAGAATAATTAGTGTTAAATAGCAATACTCGCTTGAAACCATTTAAGTGTGTGCCAAAAAAAAGCTCTGACTTGATTTAAAATGTTATCAACACAATGCGTTTATAAATTCTATATATTCAACATATATGTCTAAAACTTCAATAGTTGATATACCATAAAACCAAACCAATCCCTATAAGAATAATGTCGGATGCAAAAGTTGTCTTGAATTCCATCATTCAGTTCTTTGCTTTGACTTTAACTCAGATATTTTGACAATAATCCATGTTGTAATCGAAACACCGAAAGTGAATGACACCAACAAAATTATTTCCAACGCCTTTCTAGTTTGTTTTTTTTGGGGGGGTTTTGCAGAAGTCGTTGAAGCGTTTCGTGTGTTGAATTTAGTATGTTCAGTTAATTCTTTAACCATTTAATAGCACTATTTCAATGGAGATCAGAAAAAATCAGACCGTGATTAAACTCAATCGGGTAACATATTCGTTGTGCTTCTCTTAAAGTGGTGTTATCTTTTATAAACCTTTCAAATCAACTTTAAAATATTTTTTCGCCGACTGTATCCCCTGCAGAGACGTGACCCCCAACCGATAAACATGAGGGAACATGGGCATGACACTTAACAGAAACTGTTGGAGAGACTCCAGTTCAGTATATCTAGAGACAGTGAATTATCTCATCATTGCCATTATTTCCAACCCCACTCTGACCCGATGTAATGGTACGTGTTAGTGTTCCATTCATTGGTTAGATGTGAACATGGTTCGTACTTGATAGGAAAGGTGAACAACGAAAAATTTATAAGAAACCCCAAAAAATACAAACGTGAACGTTGTAACGTAACCGCCTCACCTACTACCTGAGCATCTGCTCATTGTGCAGTATGCATACTTTGTGCACTTTGCTGCACTTTTGTATACTCTTCTGTGTAGTGATATCAGGATACCACACTGTTGTACTGTACGAGCCCAGCAAGCGATGGTGTCATAAGAACAAGAAAAAGAAAAGACAACACAAGATTTAAGGTAATGAACTTGTTCACGGATGGTGTCGGTGTGACACACCGAGACCACTCCCTAGCTCGGCTCACTGGCCTACAACGTGAGCTCTTGCCTGCCACTCTGATTATTTCTAGAACTGCTAACATAGTAACTCTATCTTATCCGTCTATCTTGACTCTCTGGTCAGTGTCACAAATGCCAGTTTATGGTAGACATAAAAAAAAAAACTTTTCGTTTAAATAAAACATTTTCACCAGGTTCGGATTTTATTACTTTTCAAATTTTTTACCAGACTTCCAATTTAACACCAGACACATAAATCCATACACACAACAAGTATTCCCAGCATGTGCTTATATACACCCACCCACATATTTGTCTAGGCTCCGAGATATATATATATATATATGTGTGTGTGTGTGTGTGTGTGTGTTAATTAATATATATATTACTTAATATGACATATATTAATTGATATAATATATATTAATTAATATGATATATAGTTATTAATTAGTATATATATATACTAATTAATGTAATATGTATTAATTAATATAATATATATTAATTAATATGATATATATATATATATGTATATATATATACTAATTGATATATATATATATATATATATATATATATATATATATGATCAACTCGCTACTATGTACGTATGTACAGACTTATTCATTTCACATATCCTATATACACCGTATTTAAACCCAAAGACCAAAGAGTTCCAACCCCTCTTGTCATTTATTTCCATAGATCACAACTACAAAAAATATCGACGCTATGCTTCTCAAGTTGGTACGTTTTCTTTCTCCAAGGGTCCCACTGGACCTGCATTCGGGGATCATCTTCCCATTTCCACTATGAACCCTTTCTTCAAAATTCTGGGGTGGGGGTTCAGTCATTTTTATTTTATGTCTCTCAGTTCACTGACTTTGTGTTTGTATTGTAGAGAGCAAAGAAAGAGGATTTTGATGTATAAAAATATAATCTGCTTCTTTTCATTTTTCATTAACCGAAATTTTTGTATGAATAGAGCAAGAGAGAGAGTTGGAAATGGTTGAAATACGCACACATAGTAGTGATGGTGCAGTTTTTCTATGTAACCTCTCTGCCTTTCTGCTTCGTTTTCCTTGGTTGAAATCTTCAAATTTTCTGAACGCCCACGCAATACTTTTGATTATACCTCCCACCAATGTTTTGCATGTGGAATGCCACTTGTTTAGCATAGCACCAAAGCAACTTACGTGCCATTTCCACTGAGTGTTTTGTCTAATTTATGAAACGGGCGCATATCCTGAAGCATTTTCTCTGAGGGATCTGTGTCCTGTTTACTTTGGGAAAGAGGTGTATATCCTGTTATGCTACCCATGCAACTCATGAAGCATGTTAAAGGAATCTTCCTATCGATATCCAACACTTGGCTTCCTTTTTTTCTACTCTTCAGATACCCCAAATTCGACAGAGGAGACTAAAGTTACTCTACAGAATGCCATAAAGTGATTTGAACCAAGTTTTAAGAAAATTCAATGGAAATCTTAATGTCCGAATAAAAAAATTAAAAAATAAAGAAAAACGATACAAGTCAAGATTAAAATCAAATGAAATACTACAAGTCCACGATAACATTTCTTCGGCTTTTAAGTACCTTGCATATCCACACCTCTTCCTATATCTCTGTGCGGCTCTGAATTGACCAGTTGCCTTCAAATTAATCTCATTTCTGATATAAAACATTTTCTTCTTGTCTCATTAAATTTCCCTCCCACCCCATGTATTTGTGTCACTCCTTCTACAACTATTTTTCACTCTTTTTTTCTTTTCGATAATCCATTTCTCCAGTCATCTATCATGAATTTTCTTCCTTTTTTTAACACCTTTTTTCCCCTTCTCTCATTTTTTTTATCTTTATCACTTTTATAACTTCTTTGTCTTTCCTTTTCCTTTCTTCTTTTTTCTTTGAAATAATTCTGTGGAGACATATTTATTTGTTCCTTTATTTATTCCAAACCAGAGAGGTTGGAAAGAGACAGGGGGAATTGCACCTTTTTTATTCACTTAAAAAAAAATCCTCGAATTAATTTCCGAATAAAGGATTCTCTGGCCAACAATTCACAATATCTTAAGGCATATGCAATATTCACTTGCCCATACAAAAACCCTATGTATCTAACAGCGATTAAAACTAACAATAAAAACTTAATGGGTGGCTTTATATCTTCTCTAGCATAAAGAAAAAAATATAAAGCTTCTCCAAAGAGACAAAAAAATATCCATGAACTTGACTGCAAACTTTTTTTGTAAAAACCTGGAAATGGGAGAATGAAAAAGTTATTCTTTTCTTTTCTTGTATCCCGAAGAGAAGAAGAAACAAAAGGAAATTTTCTTTCTAAATAGTTCGATGATTCTCATACATAAAAGAAAGAAAAAAAAAATATAAATAAATTACGTATTCATCTATTTATTTGTTCTTCGTATTGTATTCTCTATTTATCGAATTATAAACGAAATACAAATATCTGAATTATGTACAAATTTATTTTTACTACTTTTTTTATTTACGATTTTAGTATGAATTGTTTTATTTATAAAAATGTAATTCAAATAAACTTAACTTAAGAAATATAAATGCATCATATTTATATTATTTATAAATTTGGCACAATAGACAGAGAACTTTATTATCTATTTTCCCTTTTTTATCATTATAAATAGACAGATAATCACAGTGCATATTTTCCTTTTAAATCTTAGAAATGTTCCTCAAAATAATTTTGAGAGGAATACAGTACCTATGTTTGTTAAGAAGCTAGTAGAGAGAATGGGGCTTGGGCTATAAAGGTGATTCATTACCATTCCAGATTCCTTCTCTTTCTCCTTCCTTTTTTTTTTCATTTTTTTCTTTTTGTAGCTAAAAATTCTCTCTTGAATATTCATTCATGTGTGCATTTAATCAATGTGTGTGTGTGTGTGTGTATGTATGTGTGTGTGTGTGTGTGTGTGTGTGTGTGTGTGTAAATCAGTCAATGTTCCTGTTTTCTTCTTTTGCTTTTTTCTTTTCCCTTTTCTTTTTTTTTTTCGCCCTCTTTATTTATGCTGTTTCATCTCTCTCTCTCTCTCTCTCTCTCTCTCTCTCTCTCTCTCTCTCTCTCCCTTCCTTCAGACTGTGTGCTTGCCTTCTATGTGTGTGTGTGTGTGTGTGTGTGTGTGTGTGTGAACGTGTGAGGTCTCTCTCTCTCTCCTACATGTTCTCTTTCTTCCTCCATTTTCTTTTTTTTTCTTCTTTCCCTGATGACGAAGTCCGTTCGTTGCTTTCTTTCCTTTTCTGATTCGGCATGCATTTTTTCACAAACATCAGCTGATAGATACACATGTATCCACTTCGCTATATATGCAAGCACATTTACATTTTTTTGTTTTGTACTTTTTCTTTTCGACACCTTTTGTGTGTGTGTGTGTGTGTGTCTCTCTCTCTCTCTCTATATATATATATATATATATATATATCTGTGACCTTGTCTTTAACCCTCTAAATTTCTGCAGTCACGCAGATTATGGAAACACATTTCATAGTCGAATCCTTTGGCTACGGCATCTAACCACTTCACCTTTCTTCCGTGCATCTGCTCATTATGCATAAATCATGCTTTGTGTAAATTGCATATCTTGTTGCACCATGAAATATTCGTCTGTCCCACTATGCACATTCCATGAGACGACGAAATGGCGGTGTCACATGGTCAAAGAAAAAGAAAAGACAACACAAGATTTGAAGTGGTGAACTTTCTCACGAATGGTGCTGGTGTGACACTCCGAGACATTTTCCTAGCTCTGCTCATCATTCCTAGGCGAGTAAACTCTTGTCTGCTGGTGGAGTGTCTTCGTGGTACAATGGTTAAAGCGATGGACAGCGGAATCGTAGTAAGCGAGTTCGTACTCCAGTCGCGCTATTACGTTCACTTTCGGGAAAATACCCTTAGGAAAGGTATGAACCCCCTTATCCTCCCAGCTATGGGTTAAATAGTACCACTACTGTTCTTCTAGGAGAGTGGCTTTGGCATTAAGTGACTGACAGAGGTTGATAAGCTATTAAACAAAGAAACCAACCAATCTTGTTTGCTATCTCTAGAACTGCTTACTAAATGACCCTTCAGCGACTTTACTCGGGCCTGGTCACTTCCAACTCATTCCTGATCCTGAGCAGATCTCTCCTGTCCTCAAAACCCGATTCGTACATATGGAGCCCGCAATTCCATCTCATTTCTTGATATGAACAAACAAAATTTATGTACATGAATATGACTCAACATTTATAGTAGACATAAAAAAAATATTTTCATCTAAAAAAACACTTTCACCAGATTCGGATTTTATCACTTTTTCAAACTTTCAACAAGACTTCCGCTGTATCACCACACAAACACACACACACACACACATACACACATTCATACCCACCACACACGTACGCAACATATGCTTACATACGCACGCGCAGATATGTTTTGGTCTCTCTTTCTCTCTCTCTCTCTCACACTCTCTCTCTTTATTGATACACACACACACACATACATATATGTATATGTACACATCTATACACATACGGACACACACATACATATACATGTATGTTATACTATGTACAAACACATCCAAGGTCTATAGTGTCACAACGTACAATGAACACGACGTCTTGGCATAATATAACCCTATATGGGGTTGCATACCCTTAAAATCAATTACTTATTCAGCTATGAATTTTAGAATGTATCCTGTAAATACTAACAATATATGGACCAGGTTTGCAGCATTTATTACTTTTTAAAATCCATTGGGCATAGTATTCATTATATTGTTCGTAGGTACCTTCATTTTTAGGAAGATCAAACGTATTAGTTAAAATGTCCTTCGGTTTGTAACTTATCCTCGTGCAATTGTACAAACATTTTCTTCATATAACGTGTGATTGTTCGTGCTCTAATCAGTTCTCGTCAGCCATCAACTTGAAGTAACAAAACAGTTTTTGTAGCAAAGTTGGTACTGCCAACCCTGCTGCCACTGGCTGCTTTGACAACCAGAGTATTATTTTGACTTATACATAGTGTCACGCAACTTCTTGTCTCTTATTTCCGTTAATGATGAAGCGTCGATTCAGTAGTATCTTATTTCCGTTGAAGTTTACAATTATCTTCTCTTGAGATCGTCAGGTTCTCATTCACACACCTTCGCTCGAGAGCACACAATGCTGCCGAATGATCTAATCCACTGACTTGTGAGACCTTTGAGATGGTTGACAAGTATCAATGAAAGTTCCTGATCAAGATATGACCAAGTTGCTCTCTGATTATCCTTAGCCTTTGAAGTTTTTTTTGAGGGGGGTTACTCGACTGCTGACGATCAGCAATGGGATCCTGTTTCCATCCTCTCATCATTCGATTTACATTTTTCAATCAGATTACATTGCTAATACCAACATGCCCTATAAATGTGCAATCCACACTGTTGAAATGTCTACCACAATTGCCTGAAGTCTGTCAATATAAGTCTATATACCCCTACCTTCTAGAGTCAACGAGAAGGTATTTTCCTTCGTTTGAGCTTTCATGTACATAATATATCAAGTATACATATTAGAACCCCGAAATTATCATTCAATCTATTACCTGGGTATTTCAAACATTGTTTATCGAATCAACTGATAGAAAACCCCATCACCATAATTATCTAATTGCGTAATCTTTATTTGATATAACATGTAATTAAAGAATTACAATATGAATTACACACAAATGAAATAACGACGTACCTTCTTCACGTATATGTTTCTACTTTGAAAAATCTATTGTAAAATATTTTTTTCTTTGTACGCTATTAAAGCTGCAAGAAATGTGTTTTTTATTTTATTTGTTCAACTTGTGATGAGGTTTATTTTACTTTTAATGGAGATCTAATTTTAAATTTCATTTGCTAGATTTTCAAATGTCCATAAGTTAAAAGTCCGTCTTAATTAAAATACAATATTTAAAAATCACCAGTAAAATTTTATAAACCATTTAAACAAAAGTTCTTTACTGCTAATCAACTTCCAAGATATCGGGATTTATTAATTCGTAGTTTGATTTTACGGAAAGATTTTTCTAAATTTATTTATTTTGCTGTCCTGCTGTCAACCAAGCTGTAATTTCAGTGGAGTCTATGACGAAGATGCAAAAGTAAAAACGAAATTGAAACGAAGTTTGCTCAGCTTTTGGTTGCTGACATAAAGAGGAAGATTTGACGTTATTTTTCTTCATGTAGTAATTCTGGAAGAAACAACTCTGGCATGACAAACTAATTCACTGACTGAGGTATATACACTTTAATGAAATAGTAGTCGATCGACCATAAAAGAAAATTAAGAATCGTAAAGCAAGAAAAAGTATTCGCATCTAATTTGATTTGCTTCTGCTTTATCTTGATCCAACTATTCGATCAGAAGTAGTAGACTCGCCAGCGGTCGATAAGACTTGCACGAGGCAATAGCACGTGCTATCTGTTGACCTATTTGTCAGAATATATGTAAATATACATACCATATTCTTATTGCCTTCAGATTTAGGATTCGCAACAAGCAAATAGCGTTTTGGCAAATATCTTTTTCTAATTTCCTGTTATCTACTTATATTTGAGAACATATTTTCTTGGTATGTATTATTTTCATGATTACTTTGCGAATATGCATCCAACGGCATTGCGTTGGCAACTGTGGGCCGATCAAGACGCACGTGTTTGTCTGCAGATTGCAGCAAACAAAAAATGCATGTGCGTCTGAATCCAATGTGCTCGTATTTTTAAATTGAGATATGAGTTGTGCTCTACACAAAAGTAAAAATAGCAAATACGAACAGGAATATGTACAATTTGACTTGCGATTTAGAAAGGAGATGGTGGAGAAAATCTCAGCCCTACAATTTACTCAGAGAATTGGATGTAATTATAGCTATTTTCAATATTGTGGTCTCTGGAAATTAGGAAACAAAAACATGGCACTATACCAAAGACAAGCAACTCTTACCAGGCATGATTTGGCAAAACTTTTATTCTTGGCTAAGTATATCTTTATGTTCCTTAATTTTCAGAGAAAAATTTGGCATGTACTATCTTGGGAAATATTGAAACAATAGATTGAAAATTCTTTCTTTTTTTTCATATTGACATCCTTACCCACGCCAACTGCAATTTTATTTAACAAAATCATTTTCATTCACAGAAAATTTCTGAAATGAATGATTACAATCTGGGGTCTGTTTGGAATGTATCCAGCCATAATGAATATCTCGAGGATATGTTCTGTGGGCTTGATATAAATTGGCAATAAACCATTTTTTTTCTTATCACGCATGCGTGAACAGTCAGCATTTCATTGTGTTACCTACTGTGGAATGAGAGGTGATTCAGTGAACTGGTATAATGTTTTATCGTCGAGTTTGCCTTCATTAAATCAGGGCTTCTGATTTTTTTTTTTTTACTTGAGACAATCCTTATAACAAAATTTAATTTCCATTCAACCCAACTGAATATTAAAATAAAAGCATTTAGTATTTAATACAATTTACACAATATAAGAATCAGTAAAATATAAATGTAAACGCACATTTAGTTTTTAAATTAATTGAATGAGTTTTGTGGGCACTGAAGATATCACGAATATTAGCTAGCAGGTTTATGACACCGAAAAGGTTTTATAAGGGTCGGATCATTCGTTCATTTATATGAGTCGTATGCTTTGAACGGATCGTATGTGAATGATTCATCCTTAGAGGTAATAACACCCAATCAGGCATTCTGATAGCTGCTCAATATCTGGAAACAAGTCGACCTGATCCAATAATTTTTATTCTCTTGTTATGAAGGAATGTTCAATGCAAACAAGTAAATAATCCTCTGCGATCTTCTATGCTTTTATTCACCCAGCCAAAATTTTATTCCCTCTCAGGAGTCTCAATGAAAGGCGTTGAGAATCCCCGCATTAAGTTTTGCTTGAAACATGGCTATTCATCCTAGGAAACCATTCGAATAATAAAGAAAATTGAGGGGATGGTTTGGAAAGCAAAAACCTGATTAAACGTGGGTAACAATGCTTCAAATCAGATTGGAATTTTATTGAAAACTATCTCCTTCAAGAAGACTTTAAAAGATAGAATATCCTGAAATGTTGACGCGTGAGAGATATAATTCAAAAAGAATCAACTATCAACGGTAAGAAAATTAGTGGTTCTTATGATTTTTAACTATTTTAAGAATCTTAAGAAACCATTCTTCAAGTCCTTTTCAAACTTTTGCAGAAGAGATTTGGCACCATTGCATTATAGTTCTCTTTTTTTTTTTTCAACGGTGAAAGATATCAAACAAAATTAAGAACCCTACAAAGGACTTTACAGATAGTTTTGTATTGTAGAAGAATGACAAAGATAAAAAAAAAAATAGTGCGTAAAGGAAAGTATTTCAAGTCAACTAAGATGTTCTTACTTTAAGTTCGCTACTTTCGCTTTTCCAAACAAAACACACACAACTACACCTATAACATATATATATATATATATATATATATATATATATATATATATATATATATATATATATAGGAAAGAAAGTTCAGGAGAGAGAGAACAATATTTTTTCCGTAGTGATAAATTCTTGAATATATATATATATATATATATATAGAGAGAGAGAGAGAGAAAGACGGAGAGAGAGAGAGAGATAGAGGGATTGAAAGAGAAATAAGATGTACAAAACAAATTTTTAGAGTATTTATGTAGGCATTATAGCATTTCGTTCTGTATGATCTTCAGCTGATAATGATTTTCAATTTTTTTTCGGTAAATCATGTTCGGGAAATGTTACAACTGTCTATGAAATTCACATAGCAACGTGATTAGTAATGCAGTTTGTTATGAAATTTTAAAATTCTAAATTCCTTTAATATGTTTTCCTAATTCTATCCTAGTCTGATGAAGCTCATACCGGGTAAAATGTCATAAAGATTCCATCAAATTTATCTTCACGTCTTATTTCTCTTCCATTTATATATATATATATATATATATATATATATATATCATCATCATCATCATCATCATGTCGTGCTGGTAGCACGGATATCCCTGGCCCTCTCTCGCCACTCCTCCTTATCGTTCATCGCCCTAGGCAGGTCTTCAGGACAACATCCCATATCCTCACATAGCTGCTGAATGTATGTTCGTGCTGGTCGACCTGCTTTTGCTCGGCCATGTGTGGGGGTCCATAAGAGTACATCTCTTATGAGTTCGTCCCTGCATCTCCAGCAGTACGCGGTCGCGCGCATGCGTGCGTGTGTATGTGTGTGTGAGTGTGTGTAAGAGTTTTATGAATTGAGTTGAGTCATAAATATTTCTTTTAGTAAAATATCATCTATTCATGAATAACCCAACAATTTCAACCAATATTACATTCGCCATTATTTTGAATCACTTTTTCCCATTCATCAGGTGAGCTCTTTAAGTATAATTCAGCTGGTTTTGAACTAAATATGTTTTTCACAGAAGTTTTCTCCTTCCCTTCCAGTGAAAACTTTTGTCATTAAGATTGTAATCTCTTGGTGCAAAGTCTGATGAATATTAGGAGTGGGGTAAAACAGAACAGCCTAAATCCAATATTTTTCCAACGTGATTCTTGCTAAATGTAGCCTTGTGTTATTATTGAGATGAACAACATTTCCTCTATTAACGAGTGTAGGGCATTTTTTTTACAAGATTTTCATGCATACGTTGCAACTGGCAAGAGTATAAGTCTGCATTTAGTGTCCGATTACGGTTGAATAATACTGCGTTAATTCCACCGTACAGACAGCGTAACCTTTCTTCCATGACGTTTCGCCTTTGGGGTAGGCTGTAGAGATTCATCCTTGTCAATCCACTGTCTTTTGCGTTGAACATTATCAAAAAACACTCATTTTTTGTCAACTGTAAAGATCTTTCTGAGAAAAGGGACATTTTTCTGTCTTGAAAGAAGACTTGTCACTATGGATAAGTAATCTTCCTAATGCTTCTAACTAAAAATATGAGGAACCCAAACACCAGTTTGCACACTTTTACTATATTTTTCAAGTTAAACAGATTGTGAATTCGGATGTGTTGAGATCAAGTGCTAAGTTTCATGTACTTTTACTCGGATTGCATTTCTTTAATTCTCTGAAAACATCTTGATTGAGCTCTGATGATCGTCCAGGTCTGGATTCTTTTCCCAATGATGAATTACTAGGAAAAAACTTTGAAAACCGGGTTTGGACTTTGTGGTCAGTTACGACACCTTGACCATAAATACTACAAATTTTCTTTATTGTTTCTATAGCATTTTGTTATATTTAAACTCCTTCAATATTACATGTCGACTATGCATTTTCACTTCCTCGATTTTAGGAGCTTGAAATCATAGATTAAATTTTGATGCAGAATCTTTTACTACTGAAATTAGAATGACCGATGAACGTACTCTTTAATCAGGCAATTTTAGAAAAAAAGGTATCAAATATATTCCTTACTATATAATGGTCTGTGTTTTGTCTTGCTTTCTTTTTAAAATCAGTTACTCTTTTTATGAATTCTACGAAAAATCACAAATGTTATATCCGAGTTTTAATGACGTTAAGGGGAAATTGTGATATTAATAAATATATGTTCTTTCCAAATTTTACACTTTAAATATATTGTGACAACGAGTCAACTCTGTTTTTTTTTTGTTTTTTTTTTTGGAGGGGGATCAGATATTTCATATTGCACACACGTAAACAGATATTTAGCAGAGTTCTCAAAAGCAGAAAGCGGAATATCCTTATACACACATAAACTGAGACAATGATTTTGAAATAATTTACATTTTAATTGGGGATTTTTTTCTTAGGAAATGAGAAAATTACGGACTGTTTTTGGAGCAGTTCGAAAAATTGATTCCTTTAATTTCAACCCGAGGCCATGAAATGATTTTAATAATGAAGTATTTCCCCGCTATTGATCGATTCTTGGATCTCATTTCTATAAAATAAGATTCTTAAACTTTCAATTACAGATCTAAGAGACCTACAGGGTAGTTCTAATTTTTTGTTGTTTTTTTAGAAATTCCCTTAGCAAATAGCTTCGAACTGACAGTGCCAAAACAATCTAAAGAAAACTTTTGCCTATTTTCAAATGTATCAGATTTTAAAAGATTGTAAATAGCTTCAACTGTGAATAATCATGGAATTATATAAGATTTTCCAAATGATCTCATAATATGTTACGTTATATTCCCTATCAAATAACCTGAGAATGAATGTAATTCTAAGCAAATTTATTTCCTTCCATAACTTTCGTTTCTTATCACGAAAATCATTTGTAGATATTTTTGGTTAGAACATAAATAGTTAGGTAGAATGTTTCAGTGTGGTAGTATATGTCGGCTGTAAGGTTTTCATCTTGGTTAATAAAAAGCAAAATCTGTCCACCGAGAAACTTGAAAAGTAGGAATAGTTTTGTGTTTTCTAATTAGGTTGAAATTAATTACAGAAATAAATGCCCAATACAGTGAGTGATGCTACAGTTAAAAAAGTCAACGAATTCACATTTTGCAATCAATAGTACAAAGAAGTTCATTTGTTGTTAGAAGAATGATGGCTCTATCTTATGTAGATTTTAGGAATAGACATTGAAACGAAAAGATATTTCAAAGACAATCAAGATTTGTTTATGCACAAATAGTTGCAATAGTCATATTCACGTGAGTATCTTGAAGATTGAAGGGGGAAAACGACCATCAAAGTAATGAAGTGACTTCAGCAAAGAAGACACAAAACTATTTCTCAAAACAGCGGAAACATTTTTTTTTCTGGTAATTTTTCCCACCAGCGTTTGCTGACATTCTTTTAATGGAGTCTGAGAGGCAGCAAGGCTCTTCAGGTCCCCAGGACTCTTCTCAGTATTCTGACTGATCTCGACTCATCCTCCAATTTCCAATTCTTCCATTCCCCTTTCCAAGCCTTAGGGGACCGTTCCAAATGCACAAATTACAATTGGTATCACTGTTTCTCGCATGTTCCTCAACCTTTTTCAGTTTTATAGCAAGGATCAAGTATTTATCTCTCTTTTCGTTTTCTTTGATTTTCACTCAGTGGTTCATTGGGACGGCAAATTACAATAAACGGCAAGTATTCTTTTCTTTTCTTTCCTTTTCTTTTTTTTTTTATCCCAAGATCTGATCTTCATATCGAGATTAGGTGATCTATTTGTATCTCAAAGCCCCAGAGAATTGTATACGCCCTATTCTCCAGAATTATTGTTTGTTCGTGTACGTTTTGGCCGTGTGGTCAAATTTCAAATGCTTGCACAATTTCCAGTGGATCGCCTACTCACGCCAAGTCTTATAAATCCCATTGGGCTATTTTGCTACATTCACTTATTATGTAATAAATCGTCTCCTCACTATCACAACATAACTTACCCTTACTATTCTGTTGCGTATTATCTATTTTCCCTTTAACATAATCAATCATAATAGTGTTGTTTTGAGCTGCTATTAGAAGAGATTCAGTTTCTCTCTTAAAGGTTCCTTTCCGTAGCAATGTCAATGTCTTTTCATATGATATTTGGCCAGTATATCGCTTCAAATACTCAGTGATTTATTTTTTCTTTCAATTTTCTCTTTCTTAGTTATTGTTTTATTTGTCCTTAGGTTGTCACTGTTTCTGGTCACTGTAATTACTCTATCTTTGCTATTTTTAATGTTATCTTCATGCTGATACATTCACGCTATCTTCAATTTTGGCGACCCCTCTCTCTCTCTCTCTCTCTCTCTCTCTCTCTCTCTCTCTCCTTCTTTTCTTAACGCATATAGTCTGTCTATGTCATCTCTCGGATTTAAGACCATGTGCATCGTCATCTAATTTCTTGTCTTCTGGTCCATTTGTTGAAGTGCTTCCCTTGTTTATCTTGATAAGGGCCCTGAGTATCTTACAAGGAAAATATCCCAGATGTATATTCCTTTGATGAGATTTCTTCTGCAGAGTTTGGTTTCGAAGAGCTTTCTCGTTCTTCTGAAGCACTCTTTTTGTATTTTATCTTTCATCTCTGCTTATTTGATGATATCCGCTTCTATATTCCTAAGTATTTGTAATTTTCCTTTTCTTCAACTGTTCTGTTTCTTTCTTGATTTTTTAGTTCTATTCCATCCGTTATTTGTCTTTGTCCAGTTTTCATTATGAGCATTGCACATTTTCCAAACCAAATTTTATTTCTATATTCTGATTGTATTTTCTTATTATTTGTATGAGAGTTTCCAATTCTTTTTCACTTTTTTCAAATAGATCGGTGTCGTCCATGTACATAAGGTGATTGATATTTCCGAATGAAATTGTAAATCTGTGGCCTCAGTGCATTTCCTAAGTATGTAATTGAGTGGCATTATTGCTATTACAAATAATTATGGTAAGATGCCTTTCCGGATTTTCACCTCTGCTAAAGATTTTCGTCCTTCTGTCAATTCAACTTTCCAGTTTTATGAAAAACTTGCTTCAGGGATGAATTTTTTTACATTGTCGAATATCAACTAAACTGTTAGACAATCTACAATCCAGGATTTCGGGACCATATTATAGACTTTTTTGTTGTCAATTTATGCCAAGGATACATTTTCCGTCTAGCTTGGGCTTCTTAAGGATGTGCTGATCATTGTACAGTAAATCACCCGTACCTCTTGTTTCTTAGCGAGTATTATTATTATTATTATTATTTATTCCTTTAGAGTTTTTCACATCAGTGTTAGCTGATGGTTTTTTCATTGGAGTCTGAGTGACAGCAAGTCTCCTCAGGTCTCCAAAACTCGTCTCAGGATTCTGGCCGTTCTCAGCAGTGTTGTCATTTGGATAGTCTCCACCCGTCCGCCAACTTCCAAGTCCTCCAGGCCTTTTAATAATCCTTCAGTTATTGTGCCTAAAGCACCAATCACAATTAGTACAATTGTTACTTTTATGTTCCACAGCTTTTTCAATTCTCTAGCAAGGTTGAGGTACTTATCCTTCTTTTCACATTCCTTCAGATTTATTCTATGGTCTGCCGGGACAGCAAAGTCGACTATTTTGCAAATTCTCTTTTTTTATTATTATTATAAGGTCTGGTCTTCTGGCCGGGATTTGGTGGTCCGTTTGTATGTTAAAGTCCCATAGGAGTTTATGCCAGTCATTTATAGGACAGGTGCTGGGTTGTGCATATACCATTTGTTAGTATGGTCAAATTTAAATTTAAATTTCTCCTTCTTCTTCTTTTTATTATTATTATTATTATTATTATTATTATTATAGTGTTTGCAGGTTTTTCACACCAGTTTTTAACTGTTGCTTTTTCACAGAAGTCCAAGTGACAGCAAATCTCCGATGTCCATGACTCTTTTAAGTATTTTTGCTGATTTTGATAGTGCTGAAGTGTGAATGATCTCGATTCTTCATCTGCTCTCCAGTTACCCCTGTCTCTTTTCCAGGACTTTGGGGCTTTCCAAGGATTCTATGTTCTACAAACTTTTGAGCTCTCTGACAAGATCCAGGTATTTGTTTATTTTTTTTTATTTTTTTTTATTTTTTGCTTTCCTTCATTTTCACTCTCTGATCCACTAATCAACTGGTAAGTTGTTCTTTTATTTCTATCTATTAAAACCATGTCTGATCTTCTCGTCGGGAATTGGTAGTCCGTTTGCATCTCAATATAAGATGGAATTTTACTCGTCTCATTATCCAGGATAGATTTTTGTTTGTGCAGATATCATTTGTCATTATGGTCAAATTTTAATCTCTTGCACAATTTCCAGTGTGATGTGATGAAACATATCATCTTTGACACCACATAACCTCCTGCACTTGCAATTTTTCCCGTATAATCAATTTTTCATTTGATATAGTTAGCCCTCATGGCATTTTGTACTGCTATCAATAGAGATTCCTATTCAGGTTTCGCCTTCTAACCCATATCTCGGTCATCTCATATGCAATTTCGTTATTTTTCCCCTCGAATTATCCATACATATTGCTTGATTATTATCAGTAGTAGTAGTAGTAGTAGTAGTAGTTGTTGTTGTCCTAGATTAGAATATGGCTTATAATGTTTATTTTTAGGTGAAGTTCCTTAAAACATATTCTTCATATTCTTCGGACTCATCGTCTTCGTCACCAAATCTTCCTAAGAGGGCTGAATTCCTGGACCTACCCCACCCCTCTCTCTCTCTCTCTCTCTCTCTCTTTCTCTCTCTCTCACTCTCTCTCTCTCTCTCTCTCTCTCTCTCTCTCAATCCGTCTATCGTCCGTTACTCCTAGCAGATCTTCTAGACTTTATCCAGTGTATGCATGTCCTTGCTAGGCGGCCAACACTGGAATATCCATGTGTAGGTGTCTATAAAAAAACGTCGATTATGAGTTAGTCTATACTTTTCAAGCAATACACAGTATGCTTTCTTCATCTTTCTTGGATGGTTTGAGAGATAAGAGGTTTAGTAGCCGTATAGTTGCAACTTTTCGGGGTGTTGCTTCCAGGATTTGTTCAAGACAACTCGTAGCATCCTTGTGTAGTTCACTTTTGGTTTTTTCATGCATTTCGTTAGCGTCCAAGTGGTACATTTATACAACTACTGCTGGGAAGAAATCCGATTTTATCTTATCAGAGAAATCAGATTTTCATATGATCGACAACCTGTCGATTGCAGTCCACAGATTCATTATTTGTATATTAACATCGTTTTCAGTAGATAAGATATTGCTATCGACTTGATCTTCTAATTACAGAGGTTTGCCACTTAAAGTGGAAATTGTTTTGTTTTTTTGTTTGTTTTTCTTTTTTTAAACCTATTATCTCTGTTGTATTTATGTTCACGTCGAGGCCAATGTGTCTTGTTGCTTCTTTCTCCAAGCTATTCAGCAGACATTTGTCTTAGACTGATGTATTTGCGAGAAAGGCTAAATCATCTACGTTGTCTTCGTCAGTCATTGTTTCTGCCGGATATCGTTTGATTCTTCTCTTTTTATATGAGAAATCACTTTCTTTTATTAAATCTGTTAAAGTTTTTAGAAGGTAATCTAAGGAAATTTTTGGCATATATGGTAATAGTGTAAATTGCAATATTCCAGTTACAATATAAAATCGCTGTGGTTTGCTTGGTTTTGATATTTCCTCTGCTATCCACTTATCCCAATGTCTGTTTGGAAACTATTCTGAGGACCCAAAATACAATTGGCATTGCTCTTACCTTCATATAGCTCAGCTTTTTCAGCTCGATGGCTCGAAGTATTTGTCTATCTTTTCGCTTTTATTTTCAGTTTGTGGTCTACTTGAATGGCAAAATCCACGAGATGACAAGTTCTTTAATTTTTGCTAATTAATACGAGGTCTGATCTTTTTGCTAATTAATACGAGGTATGATCTTCTGACCGACGTTCTGT
The DNA here is from genome assembly GCA_963585895.1 of Sepioteuthis lessoniana. Lineage (NCBI taxonomy): Eukaryota > Metazoa > Mollusca > Cephalopoda > Myopsida > Loliginidae > Sepioteuthis > Sepioteuthis lessoniana. Next base: position 3,735,816 of record OY757904.1, on the reverse strand, counting down.
GACACGGTTTTATCTTAAGTCCCAGGGAATTTTATGAATCCGATTTCCTCGTATAGATTTTGTGTTTTGCATATACCAATTGTTTGCATGGCCAAATCTTTGTCACCACCCAATCATGTTTAGTTTAGTATTCTTGTTTTAATATCAGTATGAACCATTTTAGAAAAGAAATGCGAGAATCAGACCAGCAGTCATTTTTTAATTAAAATGTACAAGTAGATTTTTCTTAAAATCTAAATAATGTAAATATGAAGGTTAGAAATTATTCTGGAAAGAAAAATCATTTTTGTATTCAATCGAAACTGATTTCAATTGTTGAATTCTTAATTTTAACAAGTCTTTTTTTTTTAAGGTTTAGGAGGAAATGTTTTTAAAAGAATAACACCGTTTTCATTGAGTCATTTGTTTCATTAGTTTTACGCTGAACATTCACAATAACAAATATTATATATATATATATACACATATATATATATATATATATGTATATATATATATATATATACGTAAATATATATATATATATGTGTGTGTGTGTGTGTGCGCGCGTGTGTGTGTGTGTGTGTGTGTGTGTGTGTGTGTGTGTGTGTGTGTGTGTGTGTGTGTGTGAAGAGAGCGAAAGAGACTAGTGAAAGAATGGTAGAGAAAGAGTTGTCCTATTATTAAATCTACAAAGATTTTATAAAGAGTTTTGTGATGTTCGATGCATTTCTCCTGGAGTTGAAAAATAGGAAAAATCAAGTCGATTGTACTACAACCTAATCTAAAGCTCCATTGCCTTTCAGGAGTTTTTGTTAGCCGATTAATTTTGCAAAGGCCTTCCGAACAGCTTTGAGCAGGCTTATACCTGCGTAATCACCTCATACAGATTTTGATCCTTTTCCAATGAATAATGCAATTGAAATTACGTCAACCTGTACTGTGGTAAAGGTGCGCTCAACCAGACGTCTAATATCAGAGGTGGCTTTTGCAAGCTTGTCAACCTCTCCATGGAGAATGATCCCAATTGGAATACCGTCAAGACCTAAAGCTTTCTCAGTATAAGTGTTTGAAATCATTTTTGAACCTCATCAATAGAGGAGAGATCTATCATCGCAAGGATGACATCTTTTGAAGCTGATTATCGATGACATTTTCATCAATAACTGTATAATTGTAAAAGAGATCAGGGAAGTACTCAATCTAACGTTTCATGAGATCGTCATGATGGTTAAAGAGAGAGGAAGTATTCACACACTGGAAAGTTCCTATAGATGAGGATTTATGATGGAAGACTTGTCATATATATATATATATATAGAGAGAGAGAGGGGGGAGGGCTGGAGAAAGATTCATACCTACGTAGAAAAATAAAAGCAAATGTCTATTATGTACATATGTGTACATGTTCAAAGACGCATAAATAGAAATATGTATCTCTCCCATTGAAAGCCTCCGTATCAGATGTTTAATAACTTCCATAAGATTAATTTTCTGCATAAATTTTGCACCGTGCTCTCCTTCCAGATAATTAAACAGTACAACAAAAGCAATAACAAAGAGAGTGATTGCAGATCTTCGAAGTAGAAACGTTCATATACAAATTGTATGGACTAATGAGTGAACTGGGCTGTTAATCTTGCTATACCTAGAATCTGACATTAATACCTCCGATAGACTTAGTATGAAGAAGTGGGAAATTAGAAACAGAACGGAAAGCAATGGAACTAGGGGAAGTGAAGCGCCGAAATGGAAATTAGCCGAACAATATTTCAAATTCCATCTGGACTATTGATGAAATTCTAATTTCCTGTCCGTCTCTCATCCAGTTCAGTAAATCATTATACTATGATGATATACGAGAAGGACACAAAAACAACCCCAGACATTTTCAGAAATTTAACATTTTGAATAGCTTTACAACACAAATTACATTATTCAGAATTATTTAACTTGAATATTCTTCATGAAGATAATACGATCCGTTAGTCTAAGTGCAAGCTGTTCAAAATTTCTTTGATGTTTATAACTTTGCTTCTGTTTCATAAAACTTTGAAAATTAACACAAGTTCACTTATTATCATTCCTTACATTTCTGCTTAATAGCAACATTCATTATTATGGGTAACAAAAATACACGCTATCCCAGTTTATATTAAATATTCAGTAAAATTTAATTATTATGAGTCACACAAATTACCCGCTATCTCAGTTTGTATTAAATATTCAGTAAAATTTAATAAAAGAATAAATATCATTTATGTGCGTAACTATGCTTTTGTCATGTGGTCTCCCACTGAGAGAAGAGAAATAAAGAATTACTACTATTCCTCAGTGTTTGAATTAACAGGCCAAGGAATGACCGTTGAAAGAGGAATCTAGGTCATTTCTTTAAGTAATAAATCCAGCACAGAGTGAAAGCCAACAAATGTTTGCACTTTGTGACCGGGTGAAAGAGATAGTGGTCCTAAAGAATCGACTGACAGGGGAAGGAAGAAGATAGAAGCGAAATGATTGGCTAGAACGTTAAATAGGAAGTGGCACCTTCTTCCCATCAACGGAAATAGGGTAAAGAAAATCAGTTTTGAAAGAGAGGTCGTCGTGAACAGATGGGGACGAATCTCGCGCAAAACTCCGGGTAAAGAAAGCGGAAAGAATTTTGGACAAGTAGAAGAACTAATGCCTTCAAGCCAGAGCCTTATGAAACATAAAATTCCGTCAGCCCATAAAAGAGAAAATACTATCCAAAGGAACCTGTCAAAAAGATAAGAAAACATTAAGACTCTTTCTCCATACACCCAATTATATACTCTCTCTGTTTGTCTCTCTCTCTCTCTCTCTCTCAATTTAAAGAAAGACGAAAGAAAAGAAGAAAAGGAAGAAAGACATTTATAGTTATGTATTATCCGCTGATAATATAGCCAACGTGTTGAATATGTGCGTCCGCGTGTGTATTAAAAAGATTGTTATACTCTAATGTTCCCACGTGTTGAAGTTTGTTCATTTGTGTCGTATACTATCGAGTTGCATTATTTCATGTTTCTTTTTCAGCTTCCTTCGCCTTATGTTATTCTCGCCTAAGTTGTCCTATATTTTCCTTTAAAAATATTATACGGGAAACCGGAGTTGTCGACTACTATAATTAATATTATTACATCTAAACCTAGAGGTCCATATCTTCCATTGTTCTAGGGGTAGGAAGAGCTAATGGCCTTGGTGGGTGTGTGTGTAGTGCAAAATTTGGAAACCCTTTGCCAGCGGCTGTCAGTCTAGCCCTAAATTAACCCTCACATAATATGCCAGTTCCTATATGCCCGAGAAAGGACTCTGAACAAGGACTTATTCTACGAGGGATCAATTGCCAGACCGACCTGTCTTCACACGTGCTAAAAATAAACTCCCCGTTTGGTGATAACAATATTTAGATGCACAAGTTCCCACACGCTTTTAAATGGTTGCTCATCCGGTGATCTTTTTATTTTAATTTGCCGTCACACTTTATATAACAAAATATCTTTGAATATATAACAGCTAAACAGGCCACGCTATTTCCTTTGCAACATCTATGAATAAAAAGAACGCATATCAGTATACATGTATGATATACATACACACTTTTGAACATATATATATATATATATATATATATTCGGAAACGCCTTTATGAGCATCCCTCGTATTTATCTGTACTTTTGGTATTATTATTAGAATATGACTTGGAAATTTTCTTATTTTCCACACGTTCTTATAAGATTACAAGCGAACAGATCATCTTATTTTTGGATCTGATATTCTTATCACTATTATATAAATAGTTCACGTTTAATATATAATATCAAAGAACACTGAATATTCAAAAATATCCTGTAAGATACTAACCATACTTATCTAAAAAAAAAAAAAAAAAGAGAAAAGACAGAATAATTGACCAACGTTTGAACAACCATAGTAAACCAGATATGAAACGGTAATTTTGACTCAAAATTATTTTAGCCTTTTTCTGTTTTCATTGGATGTTTATTTGTAGTATTATAACAATAATAAGTTTTAAATGTTTCTTAAAATCTACTGAAAAACCCATTTTTTATACATTCAGCGCACTTCGGTATATATATATATATATATATATATATATATATATATATATATATATATATATATATACTCCATGATTTCATTATACTATAATTTATAGCAAAAGCAGCAATCCAATTTTTACAAATAAGACAGATATCTATAAATCTATTCCATCCCATTTATATGTCTTCATTTAGTAAACCTTATCTAGTCACCCAACTCATTTTTTCGCTCGGTTCATTTGTATTGTTAATTTTAAAAATTCATTGTTGAATCTTCCGAGAAATTTTGAATTTCTGTATTCTGTATTAAATATTCAGTAAAATTTAATAAAAGAATAAATATCATTTATGTGCGTAACTATGCCTTATATAACAAAATATCTTTGAATATATAACAGCTAAACAAGCAACACAATTTCTATGAATAAAAAGAATGTAAATCAGTATACATATATGATATACATACACACTTGCGAACATATATATATATATATATATATATATATATATATATATATATATATATATCAAAATCTATTTCTTAACACACATTTATTTTTTTCTCGATGCTGCAGTTGTCCTGCTATATACAAAATTATTGAAGTAACTACCATTAAATAATGTCTTTGTTTACGTTTTAATATCTTTCATGAATAAATCATGCTACTTTCAAATGTTTTCATTTAAGCAATTCAGTATCTGTCGCCTTTGGCTATAGTAAGTAAATGATAAGAATGATTTCGTGTAGATATTACATTAAGGGAAAATTCTTCAAAAATTTTAAGCAAATTATGACAATCAACATTTAAAATCTAATCTAAATCAGAACTAGAAAATCGGCTCTTGCCGCCAGAAACAAATTTACTTTTGTATTTTAAACAGGAATTTAATTTAGTGGCAGCTATTATGTCGAAACTTTTTTTGGTCTATTTTTGTCAAAATCTTAACAACTTAACCACATGTGAAACAACAGAGTTACAAAGAAACTAAATAATCAAATCTATAGGTTTTTTGAATTCCCTTGTTAAAAATAAAATATAGTCTGTAAAAATTGCTTTCACTTTTTAACGTCACTTTCACATGAAATGTACTGTACCTCTTGTATAACAATGTTGTCAAAATAGAAAGCCACAATTAATAAAAATGAAAGATAAAGAAAATAGAACACATTTCACGATGAAATATTCTATTTTCAGAAATGAATTATTCATTCATAATCTAAATTCGTCTTTGTCATATTTTGACAGCGAAAATCGAATCTTAGGTCAAAGGTTATATTTTCCATTTTTCTTTTTCTTTTTTTTTTCTTTTTCTTTTCACGATTTGATTGATAATGCAGACATAATAAATTTTGAAATCAAATTCTAATCCCTAAATAAAATACATTTTTCATGTGTATTTGTATGTTTAAATAAGCGAGTAGGTATGAGTGAATTTACATATATGCGTGTTTGAATGTGTGCATATGTGACAGAGAGATTGAGGTTTTGTAAGGGTGGCGTATTTTTACACAAACTGATTTACATTGGTGGAAAATTCAATATAAGTGGCATGAAATGAAATGTCAAAGGATTATTTTTGCAAATAATGTTTTAGTATAAATTTGAATGGCAGTCTCATTGTGTTGACTATAGACAACAAAAATACATAGAAAATCCTATGACCCTTTATATTATTAGTAGAGCTGATTCCGTTAGGTTTTGTCTTGTACTTAATTCAATACACTACAAGAACGAATAAATATTGAATAATTAACCCAAAACACCAGCTGACTGGGTTTATGAATTACAAGAAATATTTAAGAATAAAAGAAAGACTTCACTTTAATTAATATCAGTTGATTTTCATTGCCATATGGAAAGACTGCTAGCCTAAATCCTGTCCTTATTGATTATGAATAGTCGCTAATAAGTTACTTGTGGACACAACTAGATGATATAGATCAGTTACAGGACTACAAAATGAAGTTGAGAAGCTGCCAATAAAAACTATATTTACAAAACCATCAATAAATTTTATAAAAAATAGGAAATATTCCAGATGTTTTTTTCGAAATCAATGCAATTCCTCATTATCTGATGTTTACATGGGTGACGCAAAGATTCCGAACATAATCTCGCCTTTCCAACAAAGATAACAGTCCGAATCTTGTGATCTGGTTAGTCAATTCAGAAAGAGTTTATGTCATTGAGATAACGGTTACCTTTCAGGAAAATACTGACTCAGTACATCACCGTAAGATAAAGTACTGAGAACGTATACCAGAATATTGTTTTACAAAAGATTCGACTACAAATATCATCATTATCATCATCATGTCGTGCCACAGGCACGGATATCCCTGACCCTTACTCGCCACATATCCCTATAGTCCATTGCCTCTGGCAAGTCTTCAGGGCTACATCCCGTATCCTCACAGAGCTGCTGTATGTATGTTCGAGCTGGTCGTCCTGCTTTTGTTCGGCCATATGTGGGGGTCCATAGGAGTACATCACTTATGAGCTCGTCCCTGCTTCTCCAGAAGTGTCCTGCATGTCTGGTACGTCTAACTTGGATAGTTTTCGTGATGGGAGGCAGGTGGCCGTATAGTTGGTGCCTCGTGGAGCGTTGCCTCCAAGATTTGTTCAATATTGCTCGCAACATTCTAGTGTAATTGCCTGTCTAGCTTATTCTCCTGCCGTTTAGTTAGCGCCCAGGTAGTGCATCCATACAGCAGTATCGATACGACTGCTGTCTGGAATAAACTGTGTTTCATTTTATCGGTCAGGTCTGATTTCCATATGATCGATAGCCTATCGATAGCTGCCCATGCCTTCGTTAGCCGTGAGTCGATGTCTTTTTCGATTGATGAGACACTGCTTCCTAGGTAGGTGAACTTGTCTACCAGTTTCAGAGAGGTTCCCTCTAGTGTGGAGATGTTGCTTGTTTGATTATAACACATATATTACTATGCAGTAGTGTTTCGGTTTGGTTGGGTGTATTTGCCAGTATCGCTATGTCATCGGCGTAGTCGGCGTCAGTAATTGTTTGTGAGGGGTACCTTCTGCTTCTTTTCTTTGTCAGCTCGAAGCCGTTCTCTCTGATTTTATCAATCGATGTTCTAAGCAGGTAGTCTAGACAGATGATAAAGAGGTATGGGGCTAGCGTGTCCCTTTGTAGTACTCCTGCTACAATGTCGAATTAGTCTGTGTCTCCATACTTCCTATTAAAATTGGATACCAAGTTTCTATTGTTCATTTGACCTCTGAATATTTGACTAATACTCAGTTTTTGACCTGCAGAAAAATGGAAATATATCAAGCGGGTCCAAGATCAAGCAGAAACGGTATCTGCATGGATTTGGTATTAACGTATTGTGACGTTAAATCCAAATAATCCCGGTGGTATCTTAATTTAATAGCGGGACTACCTGCATTAGTGATAATGCTTTGATATCAAAATTATGTCTCACCAGATGAAGGCTTTTTTAGTAGTATACTGCTGGTGTATCTGTTGTAGTGATCGTATGTGTGTGTGTGTGTGTGTTGACATTGATAAATGTAGTTGTTACGAGACAATAGCTGTCGTTCTTGGTTTATATATTTTTGTTCACCAATGAGTATGTCTGTGTGTGGGCAACATTCTCTTAACGTGTCATGAGTGTATCGAGATATGTGGACCTCTTTAGTTACATTTTTCTTTAGATATTTTTTTCTATTCTTAGAAATCAGGACACTACTTTTCTTTTACAAAATTAAATCTCCCTTTCATTCACAATAACAAACAGCTAATAGGAAATATTTGTATATCAGCTCCCTATTGTTTTGTTGCTATTTTTATTTTATTCTTATTTCTTTTGTTTTTGTCCGCTTTTTTTCCGACTATAATCGAGTTGTGTTTCAAAAAAGAAAAGGTTTGAAATAATAAATTCAGATGCCATATAATTCTATGTATGCTTAATGATATAACTGTTCTGAAACTTGAGTTGAAAAATATCCATTGAGCTAGATACGAAGAAATTTAGTAAACCTTCTACTATAAATGAGAAGATATTTTGAATGCTGTTATATGATTAATGGTTACTTGCTGAGAAATGGAGATAAACTTTGACTCATAATAAATATTAACGATTTTCTCTCAATTTGTTTCATGTAAAAACGCCCAAGTCAGATTAGCTATCAAAAATTGCATTGTTTCATCATCATCATCATCATCATCATCAAGTCGGGCATGACTTTTTCTCACTATCCATTTCTACTATCCATGGTTCATGGTATATCTACTAAACTGCATCCAGGGTCTGCGCCAAGCTAATTTATATACATCTTTGCTGGTCGGTCAAATCTGGTGACCTCATGGGTAAGAGTCCAAATGACACTGCCGATTATGAATTTATTCTTGCTTCTCCAGCAATGTTGTATATGTATTGTTCGTCTTACTTAAATGGTTTGTGAGATGAGAGGTAAGTGGCCGTGCAAATGCTGTTTTATTGGGTGTTTCTTCCAGGATTGATTCAAAAGAGCACGAAGCATATCTTATGTATTTCTCGTCTAGCTTTTTCTCTATGTGAATCATTAACGTCTATGTGGTACACTCAATACAGTAGTACTGATAGACCTTCAGCTTTGAAGAAATCCTGTTATTTTATTGGCTGGATCAGAATTCTATAGGAATACAATGTTTATAAGGTGTTATTTAACTGACTACTTTCACAACTTTTAATTCAAGCCATTTATTTTATTTACAAGTAGTTGAAATAATTACGTTAGATTTTCTTGTATTTATTGATTTATCATTATATAGACATAATATTCTACCAAAAAGAAATGATTCCCGGTATAATCAAGTCAAATTTGAATAAAATTGTTCTATTTAGCATTGATGGTGAATTGACAATAAACTATTGATAAGATTTTTAAATAAAGTCCCTACATTCATGTGTGTGCGTGTCTGTGTTTCAGGTGAATGCTGATATGGAAGATTTAGAACGTGATTTAGAATACAGGATAGCTACTTATCAATAATTGAATTAAAATTTAGAATTTCATTAATTAGAATCTGTGCCCAAGCATGTTCTTATTAACTGAACTTTACACTGAAATATTCATTGTATAAGATCTATGTGATTCCTCACAGTGTTCATTAACAAAGAAAGATGAAAAGTATGCTGTAAAAATAAATAGATAACGTACAAGCACAGTTTAGTATCTGGAAACTTCCATTTAAAACTTTCTTTTCTTCTATTATTTAAAAAAACAACGTATAAGATGAGTACTTATAGATACTTGTATCTATTGTCTCTGAAAGAAGGACAACTAATTTTTCACCAATTTTCTAAGATTCTAAGTCAAGACAAAACCGATCAGCGTGTACAAGTTAATTCGCTTAATACTGCCATTATATTTGACTTAAAATAATTACAAATTAGATTACAAAAAACTGATTTCTATTTCTCGTGATCCAGATTTCTCGTGTGCGAGATTTCTATTTATGAATTTCCTTATGGAATTATTTAGTATTATGGTTATTGGAGTAGGAAATGGTTTCGATGATCCGAGTTCAAATCCTGGATAACTCCGTTTGCATTTTACTTCGCGCGTGGGAAAGGTATAAATCTGTCTCTTCCAAGCTATGGGTAAATAGCCGGATAAACTCTGTTCTTTAGCCTCAGTAAGGCAACCGAACTACGAGAAGGAAAATTCCGACTTCAAACCAACTTTACTTCGCTTAAGAAAACTGACCTTGTGTCATATCCTGATGAGACGAAGTGTTTGGCTAAATTCATATTTAGTCATCATTTGCATTAATGCACATACACAGACACACCCACATCACATGACATGACATCCCACCATTTATGTATAATTTAAAAGATATACGTATTAAACTTTAAAACATAATAAAATACGAAATTAATTTTTTCTGAAGTGATTATCTATATTTCAATATCTAATGTGAAACGACTGAACATCCTTTTAATCTATTCTCATAATTGATTTTGTATCCTCTTTTAACTCAGAGAAGAAAATGGTATAATTTTCGGCTTCTTTTACTGACTTTAAGACAACATTCTCTTTTCCCAGATTAATCTTCTCTGATACGTTTATCAACGTCACGTTATACTGTTAATGCCATTCAAACAAACCAATGACTTTCGCAAATCTCAACCTTTGTTCTGTGTTTGCATGTAATTCATAGACTTTACTTCAATGAGATTCCAAAGCTTTGCGTCCGTTCTTTTCCTTTTACAAGACATTGATTGAAAAGGTGGCTTCACCTTAAGAAATACATGAAGATCGACTCACTGTGCGAATATTATCACGTTGTTTTAAAGAGATTTTATGCAGATGTTTTTCTCTTTCATTCATCAATAATGCTTTTCTATTCCTTGATGTTACAGATGAAACACAAAAACAATACTCGTTTGTTGTGCAAGGATATTTTTTATTGTATAAATTTACGTACCACTGCTATAAAATGTATTTTTTCATGGAGATTGCGTAAGAACAAATTAAGTTCTGAACTTAACACAATATAGTTTCTAATTGCTGCCATTCTGATAATTGTCACAATTGGTTGGTTGGTTGGTTGGTTGGTTGTGTGATGCAGTTGATTGAAAAATTGAGAGGACGAAGGTACGTTGAACGAGGGCATGTTATTACAAAAATAGAATTTGACTCACCATCGGTCTAACTTCGACCGAATATTCGTCTCATCCAAATAAGTGTGCAAGAGAAGCCATTACATAACGATTGATTGGTTGATTGACTGGTTTTACAGCGTTCCAATATTTTTGGATTATTTTATTCCGAATTCAACCTTTTTCCAAATAACAAATTATTTGAATCATTCATAAACAATAATAGATTTAAGTAACCTTTTGTAATAATAATGATTTATTCACAATTATATGATTTCAAGTAACTATTCCTAATTAATGATAATCTTTTGTTTGCACACAGTTATATAGTTTCAAGTATTCCTATCTTATAAAAATAATTTTCAAATCATACACAGAACGGTAACAGGTACAATCACTCCGAGATAAAGTAGAACTCACAAATTTCAGTAATATAACATTTTCACAGTTCACATTTAATGGGTTATTTATTATGAAATTTCCAGGTTTTTAAAAACTAAATTTTACTTTGAATTTTGCGTATATATATATATATATATATATATATATATATATATATATATATATATATATATATATATCACTGATGGAAACATTTTTTCACTTAGTACTTCCAGTGTTTATAAATTAAATTAAATACAGCTTTCAAGGAAAACGCTGATTAGGCTGAGAAAAACGGTCAGATTTTATTTGTTCATCATGCAATGACAATGTCCTGACTTACCACTTGATAAAAATATCCATAGCAAGAACAAATATATTTTAATTCTTTATCAAGACATTCGAATTGAATTCATCAGAGGAAATATGTAGCATTGTGATTGACTGGAGAGATGTAAGTCCTCAGTAAAGGCAAAACCAATAGGACTTAATAAATACACCAATGTCGACATCTTCAAAATATTTCAAGAAGTTATTGATCAATTTTTAAGGCACATTTCTTTATTTTCTTAGTTACCGATTTGTTTATTCTTATCGCACAAGGAATGCGTAAAAAGACGACGGCTTTCAAAACACCGAAAGAAAAAGGTTGTTGAAAAAAAAGACCAATTAAATATCTTCGTTTTTTTAACAGATATAAAATCGTACTCGAGCGTAACAACTAATTAGTACAAATGACTCTTACCTTTCATATTTCAGACATTTCTGAGTGTATTATTGATATTACCCATACTTCCCGCTTACAGCAAAATTCAGTGTAGTGTTAAATATTGGTTGAGTTTTTTATCACTATCTTCTCCATCTCTTTATCTATCAATCTATCTATCTATCTCTGTGTGTGTGTGTGTGTGTGTGTGTGTGTGTGTGTGTGTGTGTGTGTGTGTGTGTGTGTGTGTGTGTGTGTGTGTGTGTGTGTTATTGTCTGACCTTAAGAATAACCGTTTCGATTTTTTATGTATTTTCTTATTTTTACTCAATAATAATTGCCTACCATACAAATTTCAGACTGAAGATATTGCTAAAACATCTTTACAATCTTCTTGAAACTGTACATTCCAGAGCTAATACATTATTATTTTCACTGCATAGACAACAATTGGACTGCCTATATGGCTCTTCCCATGACTTTTGTTCTTGCTATATATATATATATATATATATATATATATATATATATATGTATGTATGTATATAATCGTCCATAAATTAGTATACCGCAAACATATTTTGTAAAAAGTTCATTTTCTTCTTAACCAAAGATGCCAAAATTGTATTATTTCTTGAAGAACATTATGTGCTATTAGACTGGATATTGTTAACGTTTGGTGGCTTTGGTTTTAGGGCATATCAAACCCTGTACGTTATTTAATGGCAAATCTTGTTTATACATATATTGAGTATATATGTATAAACAAGATTTGCCATTAAATAACCAAGGTGCCCGTAGTGTAATGGTTATCGTCGTAGGAAATGGACACGGCGACACGATTTCAAATCCTGGACGAGACTGATTGCATTTCACATAGAACTAATACACTTGGGAAAGGTATGAATGCATTTATTCTCCCTCCAGCTGTGGGTAACTAGTAGGGCAGACTGGATTCTTCAGCCTTGGTAAGGCAACTAGTCTAGAAGGAAAACTCTGAATTCAAACCTGTTAAACTTTGCTTAAAAATTGACCTTGTGTCATATCCTACCCGAGTGGAGGGGGTTAGTAATTATGCATATTGAATATATATGATTTGCGGTATGTTCTAATACCATGTAAATACACCCGTATATGTTATAAATTTTACCGTAGATTGTCAAAATCTGAGCTACAATTTCTGAATAGAAAACTCTGTAAAATTATTGATACGTTCTGCAATACAGCTAAGGCCACAAATATGGATTCATCACAAAAATAAAAATAGTAAAAATAACGGTTTACTAAAGTAATGAAAATCAGATTATTAATTCTTTCCCTTGTCCTAAATAGTTTATAATGAATAAATATGCTTAACATCAACCACTTCAATGGTTAGTCTATTTTATGTTTAAGCTTGCATGCTATTAATATTCTATACATGATGTAGTCAGATTGAAATAATTCCAGATGTCAACAAGATCCAGAAATTGGGGCCAAATAGTTCTCTCAACAAAACACGGTACTCTCTCTCTCTCTCTCTCTCTCTCTCTCTCTCTCTCTCTCTCTCTCTCTCTCTCTCTCTCTTCTTACTGCGATTATCTAACCCTTCCGATGTTTCTGATCTTGGGAGAAATACTGGGCGCTTTTATCATCATAATCTTTTTTAAGTTTGGTTTTGCTTGGGGTGAATCTTAATAAAAATTAAAATACCTCAAGTTTGATGACCAAAATAATTAATTCAGTCTAGACCAGGATTTGGTTATATTGAAACAGTTTCCAAAAATATTTTTCTTATGCTAAGATGCAAGATCCAGACAAATCATAAATTTATCCGATATTATTTTATGATGAGTAACAGGTTGAAAGGTCTGAAAATATTCTTAGACAATAGGATTTTCATATAAAATCTACGTATGACAAAAGGGCAAAAATTTAATGTTGATATTAATTTTACGTTTCTGAATAGTTGAAGTGTAATGTCACGACTTCTAATTGTTTTCCATTGGGAACGAATATAGTGAGGACCAATTTAATCTCAAGATTGGAAATGTCATTCAAGAAAATAAATAACCTCGACATACTACATTTATGGTCAACTGTCTGGAAACCAAGTACAGTGAAAACATTCGCTAAGATAGAAACACAGAAAAAAACCTCACTGTAATACGCCTAGTTGCTAAATATAATTTGATATTTAAGTTGTTTCGGTATTGTGTATACATATATGTTTTATAAATCATGTTTATAAATGATATACATTTTGATATCCACTTAATTGTATATACTTTCTGAACTGTAATCTTCATGCGATTTTTATCCGAATATTTTCTACTGTTAATACCGTGCATATAGCAACTTAAGGTGGGAAATGGTTGTAATGGTTTGTTCAGAGCTTGTCATTTCTTAATATATCTTTGCAATGAGTCCAGCCACAATTTATAGTCAGAGATTATGATATTCATCTATTTCTATCTCACACATATGCACCCACGCACGTGAGTGTGGCAGATGTACGAGTGTGTGTGTGTGATTTTTTAACAAAAATATATCGAGTTTTCTCGAAAGGAAATTGATTGCTTTATTTACAAATTAATAATATATTTGTGATGGACTTTATCTAAATTTTATCTTCTTTTTTAGTTTACAAGTTGGAAATTCGTCCTGAATGCACAATTTTGCACAACCAACTCTCATAATATGCAATGTTGCACATCCAACTCTCATAATACACAATATTGCACATCCAAAACTAATAATCTACAATGCTGCACATCCAACTCTCATGATGCACAATGCGGCATATCCAACACTCATGATATACAATGTTGCATATCTAACACTCATAATCTACAATGTTTTACATCCAACTCTCATAATTCTCAGTGTTGCTTGTCCAACACTCATGATGTACAATGATGCGCATCCAGTACCCAACCTTCTGTCCTGAACTAAAAAAAATAATGTATGCTCGAAAGTTTATATCAATTTGAGATCTAATTTTAAACGTAGAAAATAATGATATATATGTAATTTTATGCTATACATGCAGAGTAATATATGTAAAGTACCACTGAAATAAAAAAAAATCATAAATAATTAATTATCGTATATATTCAGGTATTATCTGATACTATTCTAAATTATTTGTTGACTTTTACAGCTGGAAATTTTGAGAAATAATTAAGGACTCTGGTTGATTGTTTTTATAGTAAGTAGTTTCCTAGAGAGATTTACTAGTCGACCACGGGACGGTGGAAAAGGAAAAACATTTATGAAAGGAAGAATCGAGTCAAGCAAAAAGAGCGAGAAAGAGAGAAAGGCTCGAGGTCGAGAGATACTGATTGGCTGGAAGAAACTGAAACGAAAAAACCGTTAGGGCAATGCAGGATAGAAAACCGGAACAGAAGGTCAGTTGAACACTAGCCACGACGATGTGAAGACGATCGAAAATTACAGCACCCAATTTGAGTGAGCTGCGAAGCCGTGAAAACGGAAACAGCGAGCAATTACGTGCGACTGTCAGCGAGAAATATACTCTCTCTCGCTATCTCTCTCTCTCTCTCTCTCTCTCTCTCTCTCTCTCTCTCACACACACACACACACACACACACCAGCAGTTTATTTCTCTCTGTCAACTCATTTTTCATGCTCACTTTCTTTCTTCCACTACTAAAAGGTGTATTAGCGAACCAAGACGACGTTTTGTGTGTTCGTCTGAAACCTAAGGCGTAGTGCTGCACTCATATACCCAACAGAACCGTGGTGGTGCATATATTTACGTGGTGTAATAGTATAACAAACGTTTGTTTGAGAACCATAGCGTTACAAACGTCTACTTGTGCCGTGCAATGTTACAATTATAAGTGAACCAGTTGGCCTAAGTGAGCCTAGGCCAACTATTTACACACGTAAACTTAGTATTTCGTGTATGTTGCGATCCCTAAAACATAAACTAAAATGAGTTTCTGAGAAAACCACATGAGAAACAAAAATATACGGAGTACTACGTTCGAATATTCAATAGGTGTAGCACTATGGGGGCAGGCCGCCAAAGCAGACGAGTCTGTTTTGGCGCGAAACCAGACAAAGGATTCTTGGACATGAAATCTCGCCGTATCCGGAAGTGGTAAGGGGACCCGAGAATGAGAGTTGACGACGCGGCCCAGAGAGAGGCAAGGACCACAGAGTGAGCAGTTGGTCACAGGAGAGCAGAGAGGCAGGCAGCAGAAGTTGGCGTGGAAGAACGGAGGGGCAGCCAACACCAGACACCGAGCAGAGAGGCGAGGAGGAAGATAGGGTCCAGTGAGAAGAGTCTCAAGATGTCTGATCCCAGTAGCATTGTGGAATTTTCGCTAGTAACCCACGCTAGCGATAGTCCATATATCTACTATCAGGAATGCATATGCATGTAGTGTTGCATACCTCCCTCTGCTCTTGGTAACCCCAAGCTTTGTTGTTCGTTTGTCTTTCTATTTTCTCCTGTCTCCCCCGATCGTAATATTCTTGTGTGTAGGTAAAGAAATGTGCGTTGCCCCCTCAGCCACTAGTTGATCACCGGCCGGCTAAGAAGAAGACATGGTTAGAAGACTGAGATAATGTGGGGGGGTGAGGGGGTAACGTTTCACAATGGCGCCGTTGACCAGGATGAAGAAAAACCTGATGAAAAAAAATAGGAATGAATCGAGGGATGAAGGAGTCGGGAAGCGAGCGGACGAAGAAGAACAAAAAAAAAAATGCAATAAGGACCCTGCGAGCAACGAGAAAAGAAAAGAAGGAAAAAGAAAACGAAAGAAACAAAGAAAAAGAAAAAAGAAAGATTGAAAACGAAGAAATCTACAAAGGTAGGAATACACATTCCCCCCTCCCCCACTGCACTCGAATCTAAGAACAAAAAAAAAAAAAAGATTTGTTAGATTAAGGAAATTTTTAAGATGTAGAAAGAAAAAACAAGTAATCTATTTCGTTTTTGTGTGTATGTTTAACCCCTTAACTGCTGATAATTTTTGTTGTATTTTTGTTAGAAGGTAAGGGAAGGTCTTTTTCTTCCCCTACCCGCTTTTCACACTTAACTTGACCGGTAGAATTCAAATGTTTTTTTTTCTCCTTCTTCGTAGCAGTTTCACATAGAAATTTTTATACTTAAGTGTTAGGACCAGTGGCTTAAGAAAGTTAGTCCGTTCTGGGAAGTTTTATAGTAATTTTTTTTTATGCTGGAAAGGTGATAAGTCACCGATTAAAAAAAATAATAATTTTTCTGCTGTAAGGTTCACTAAAAGAAAAAAAAAAAAAATTTGTGGTACTTCAAAACCCCAGAGAAAGGGAAGATGAAACGAAAAATTAGAGAGAAAGTGAGATTTCGAAGTTAGGTTAAACTCGACTGGTCAGAGTCGGGTCGTTCCGAGTGCAGAGGGTAGAAGGTGGAGGAAGGCTTCTACCACAAAAACCAAAAAAAAAAAAAAAAATGGAAAAAATAAAAAAAAGAAAAATAAATAAAAATGGCGAAAAATTTGAACAAAGAAAAAGGAAGAACAGATAAAGTCAAAAAAAAAAAAAAAAAAAAAAAAAAAGAAAGAAAAAGAGAGAACGAAAAGTAGAAAGAAAGATTGCTAGGGAATTTTTGTCACTGCATCCATGCCTGTCTCTGTTAAAAAGAAAATAGAAAGAAAGAAAAAGAATAAGTAAACTTTAAAAATTAGGAAGAAAAGAAAGTTTTTGTTTTTTTGTGGATTTAAAAAAAAAAACGGTTGGAAGCAAACGCTATCCCCTCCCACACCACCCCCGGTAGAGGGAAGAATTCAAGTGGACAGGAGAGAAGGAAAGTAGGACGCAAAGAGAAATGGTGGAAGTGGGCAGAGATCTCAAGGGAAGAGAGACAAGGGTTAGAAGGTGGATGCGTGACAGATTCCTTCAGAACAATTTTATTTTTATATATTTGTCAATTGTAGTTATTTTATTTCTTTTTTATTTTTTGTCTCTGAATTGTTTATTATTAATTTTTTTTTTTTTGTTTAACTTGTGTGGATTTTTTTTTTTGCTATCCTTTGTTTTTTGTTTGTTTTTTTTTGTTATACTTTGCCTTGTTTTTTGTTGGTTTTGGGGGACTGGGCTTACCGTGTCATTTGCTTTGTTGTTTATTGTTATTTGTTTATTTTATTTTATTTTTTTTTAATTTAATTTATTTTTTATTTTTTTTATTTTTGTTTTACCTTCATGGATTTTCTGGGTTTATTTTTCGTAAGTTTAACTGCTCTTGGCACTTCTTCACTTCGTCTGATCGTGTTCCCCTGGGGGGGGGGTGCACGGGAGCCCCGTTTCGCGGACTGGTATCGAGGGGTAGTAAGTTATACAAGTGATGATTTTGGAGGGCGAGTGGCCTGGTTGACATGGAATTGATGAAATGGTACCGAGGAAACGGTTGACGATGGGTTGGGAAGACGATACCTGGGCGCGGGGCGGTGTCCGGTTGCTCCTCCCCCCTGGCTGGTCATGGCTGGACAATCTGGGAGATGGTGTCAATTGCTTTGTTTTTTTTCTTATCTTTTGAAAATCCATGGGGATTGATGGCTGAGAGACTTGTTTTGTTTGTTGCAGGGGGCAGTGAAGGCCCCCATGTTGGGAAGTGAATTCCACGGTGCTTTCTGGAACATTATTCCTGTTACGACACCGATCGAACTGCGGAGATTACTGATGCTCCCACGTCGTAAGGAAAGGGGGGAGACAAGTCCAAAAATACTCCTGAATTGTTGGGTAGGGGTGGTTAAAATTCCCCTGTGTTCTGATGGGTTGGAGAATGGGGTGAAATGTTCGAGAAATGAATAACGTTGGAGGTGAATGGAAAAGTCCTCTTAAAATCGTTGGGTAGGGGTGGTTAAAATTCCCCTGTGTTTTGTTGGGTGGGGGCGGGGCGAATTGAAAGAAAATTGAATAATGTTGGAGGTGAATCAAAAAGTCCTATTGAAATGAAGAATAGGGATGAGTCAGGAGACCCCAGAATTGTTCACAGGAGAGCAAGGTGGAAGAGCTGAATCCAGCAATATTTTTTTTATTTTTAAATTTTTTTTATGTGTATGATGATGTGGTGTTGTTATATTATTTATTATTTTTTTTAGGGGACGACCGAACCCCTTTAAAATTTTGTAATTTCGGTTTTTTATTTCCTGTAAATGTTCTTGTTTTTTTTGCTTGTTGTTAAATCGTGATGTAATTTATTGAGAATAAATGACAAGGGTAAGAGAGGGAGGTATGTAGCACTATGGGGGCAGGCCGCCAAAGCAGACGAGTCTGTTTTGGCGCGAAACCAGACAAAGGATTCTTGG
Source organism: Sepioteuthis lessoniana (assembly GCA_963585895.1). NCBI lineage: Eukaryota > Metazoa > Mollusca > Cephalopoda > Myopsida > Loliginidae > Sepioteuthis > Sepioteuthis lessoniana. The sequence goes on along the minus strand of OY757904.1, from coordinate 3,716,754 downwards.
ACATGAAATCTCGCCGTATCCGGAAGTGGTAAGGGGACCCGAGAATGAGAGTTGACGACGCGGCCCAGAGAGAGGCAAGGACCACAGAGTGAGCAGTTGGTCACAGGAGAGCAGAGAGGCAGGCAGCAGAAGTTGGCGTGGAAGAACGGAGGGGCAGCCAACACCAGACACCGAGCAGAGAGGCGAGGAGGAAGATAGGGTCCAGTGAGAAGAGTCTCAAGATGTCTGATCCCAGTAGCATTGTGGAATTTTCGCTAGTAACCCACGCTAGCGATAGTCCATATATCTACTATCAGGAATGCATATGCATGTAGTGTTGCATACCTCCCTCTGCTCTTGGTAACCCCAAGCTTTGTTGTTCGTTTGTCTTTCTATTTTCTCCTGTCTCCCCCGATCGTAATATTCTTGTGTGTAGGTAAAGAAATGTGCGTTGCCCCCTCAGCCACTAGTTGATCACCGGCCGGCTAAGAAGAAGACATGGTTAGAAGACTGAGATAATGTGGGGGGGTGAGGGGGTAACGTTTCACATAGGGACAAGATTTTTGCCTAATTCCTATGAAAGATCTTAAATGAGCCAAATGTCTCATGAAGGAAATGTAAATATTGAATGCATTTTTCCTCTATATCTACATTCGAGGACATCGACAAAATCTAAATCTACATCTAAAAAAATAACATTTATTTCATTAATTAATAGTTTGCGATTACGGGGATGGAGGTTTATGTAAGGAAGGAGATTTTTAGAATCTGAGAAATTAATTCGTAATTAGGATTTTTTAATTTTCTGCGAGGTTAGTCCCCGATGACCATTTTTGGGTTAATGCTAGTGTAGTGTATAACCCTCACAACAAAAGCCAAATAGACGTAGGCAGTACTTAAAATTAAAGGATGAATACCGAAAAGTTGTTTTTTAAGAGGAGGAGGAGGATAGCCCAATTAATTGAGGGATTTAACAGATGTAAAAGGAGTAAATAGAAAAATATAAAAAGATAATTATTTAGTTCATTATTCAAAAAACTTAACCTGCTACGAAAAATGTAGCATATATTCAAATTAAGATGGGTTAGTTTACTGGAACAACCTTTTTTTCTGGTTCTTTAATTCTTTTAATACTTTAATGTTTTAACCCCCTTTCCTTTTCACCTGAAAATTTAAATTTATATATTTTTCTCATATATATATTCTGTAATTCATGTTGCTGTTTTTCACTCTCAAATTAAGCGTGTAAGTTATCTGAAGAGACGAAGATTATAATAATATTCTTCGTCGAAATAAATTTATAATGACAACTGAACCATGTTTGAGTTTTTTCCAGTTACATAATATATATATATATATATATATATATATATATATGTGTGTGTGTGTGTGTGTGTGTGTGTGTGTGTGTGTGTGTGTGTGTGTGTGTGTGTGTGTGTGTGTGTGTGTAAACTTGCTACAGAGAAATCCCTTTCTAATAACATGAGGTAATATTCGAGAATGAAACGTTTGGGACAAAGCTAGATCGGAACTACATAAGGATGTTAAGTGCTGTTTAAAGCAAAGCCAGGAAACAGCACTCAACAAAACAGCAACTGTGCGACTACTTACCACGCATCTAGAGGATTTACCAAGTGCGATATCCAATAGGTACGAACGGCGAGAAAAACTCAAAGGAATCTGTATGGTCAGCAAATGATGATGATGCTTTTAATTAACATAACTAACATCTATAACAATAAAATTTACAATTTCACAATTGAAAGAATCTGTCCAAAAATATCAATGCAACAAATAAAAAAATGAGACAACTTGAATATTTGTAATTTAGATAGCGCGGTATTAATTCATAGTTTAAATCTTATCAATTAGATTTTATATGATAAAATGAGTACAATTTAATAATTGTTATACTATATATAATACCCTGAGCATGAACAACACATTCTACACTCAGATAGAAACGCGAAGACAGAGGAGTTACATTCTGATCCAAATTTGAACGCACAGATACTACACTAACCCTAAGAAACAATAAGGGATTCTAAGCGCCAATGAATACATCAAACTTGTTTTTGTGACAAAACTAAAATATTTTGTTCTCAAAGTAACGGAATAAACTATAAATTATAAATAGCTTCATCTATCACTTTTTCTCTCACATTTTTACTGTTGACAACAAACCTCCAGCTTCTTTATCGGTTTTTAGATTGTTTTAATCTTATTGCAAAGGTTTTCGAGATAATTTTCAGGATTTATATTATTATCAATATGATTCTCGTTATATAAGATATGATTCATAACTCACAAGCAATGAATTATATTTATATTTCACTTTACTTTCACTTTACTTCAACATCAGCCGGTGAAAGTCAACCATTTATTCTTTTGTGGCTAAAACGCTCAATAATTCCGACTTTTATCATTTTGAAGTTTTTCGATCCGTCTGACAAAACATCTCGTCAAATTATGTTTTCAGGTGGATTTTGGTTGATGTTTGAAAATCAAAAGACCAATTTTCAAACTTTATTTTTGATTGGTTGCGCTTTACCCTATTTCCCAAATAACATTATTGATTGATTGATTTGAATGACATGTCACTCTGCCTGGAGTTATTTCATGCCTAGCGGTTAGGGAATAGCGTACATTTCACGGTTATATTCACATTTTTGTGTAGCTGTTTACAATGTGCTTAAAATCATATCTATATATTCAATATTCATTGCATTTTTATTTATTATAAGCATTTGTTTGCACGCAATTATAGAATAGCAAGCATTTCTGTCTATTGCAAATAATTGGCACACAGCTGTATCGTGATAAGTATTCCTATCTAATACAAATAATTTTCAGATAGATCTTTTTGATTTATTGATGGGACCATAGCATGTATTACTATCAATCACTTATAAGAGATCCTGTTAGAATTGACATGATATCAATATGACACTTGCGTAAAGCTTCAAAGATTAAAAAATCTTGTTATCCAATGTACAAAAGTGCTATATCAGTAATTTGGTTTAAACATATAACATGATTGCATATTACTTCAAAGTTAAAAGGATTATAACAATTTAATTACTTGTTAAATTAATAAATATAAGTAAGTCAATTAAGAATTTAAGATTTTGACAAGTTAATTTCCTATATTAGATAAGCATCTTTGTATGAAACATTTTTAGCAAAGAATAAAAACATTACATTCAATTTCATATTCTACAGTATATACGTCTTCCCATGATATTTCTCTTGGATCGATTGAGACAATGAAAAATATGTTTCGTCTTAGATTGGAAAAAAGAAAATTAACTTCTTCCGAATGCAGGCAGAAGTTTCAAATCTATTGTCTTGTGTTGACAGCCCAAACAAAAACCAGTGAACACAAAATTAATGAGATACAATCGATCGACTTTATTCACACACTTGTGAATAGTAAGGATGAAATAAAACTGTCAAATGCATCTTAACTGAAACAAATGCATGAACAGAAAATGTGATTTTAAAAGCATATGTCTGCTTCTGACATGTATTTTATGAAATAAATTCAAGCTTAATTACCTTTTTAGGTATGATACTAACAGAGTAGTGACTCAGTTTTGTTATCCGATGCTAAATACAATTAATATTCTTTTATAAATTCTTCACTTACCACGAGGATCGTATGAAATAAGAAAAATATGTGCCAAAGCTTCTACAAAAAATCTGCTCCATGTGTGTGTGTGTGTGTGTGTGTGTGTGTGTGTGTGTGTGTGTGTGTGTGTGTGTGTGTGTGTACGCAACACCATTGGATATCCTACAAAAATAGGTCTCATAAATACGGTGCTCGAAAATGAAGAAAGTGAAAAAAATTACATGTAATTTCGTATTCAACAGGCTATTTCACAAAATAGAAATTAGTAAAAATAATTAAATTGCTCAAAAAATATCAAATAAATATAAAATCTTTTCTTTTTTTTAAGTTTTCTATACACTTTGATGTACTTCTAATATTAACTAACCTTATTATCTATTTTTGATTGCATCTCCAAAATATTGATATTTATTTCTTTAAATTGAAATTCAATTTGAAGATTTGGCCATTATTTCATTTTGCTTCTCTCATCTCCAAATTATAAAAGCAATTTTTACCATCCAAACCAAATGAACAAGACATGCAGGACACTGCTGGGGGAATAAGGATGAACACTCATAAGTGACGCTTTATTGTGGAGCCCATCACACGGACGAGTAGGTATGGGACAACCAGGTAGAACCTATCGACAACAGCTCTGTACGGACACAGGATGTTGTCTAGAGGACCGGCCGAATGCAATGGACAATAGCGATGAATGGCGTGAGAGAGTCAGGGAAATCCATGCTAGCGGCATGACATCATGATGATGATGATGATGATTGTTATATTTACATTCTCCGAATAATTCAAGATTTCTCGGACTATGCAAAGCCAACTACATAGCAGACAGCCATTCAGATTGATTTAAAATCCTTCGAACGAATTTAATATATTTTCACGCTAGCCGATGTGACTTGTTCCTATATCTAATATTCACTGTGTGACTTGTTCTATCAGCAGCCATTTTCTCCTCACTAGCAATAACATATATGAATCATAAGAAAAGAAAGATTAGGAACAATGCATAACTGTCTTTTACATTTTCCCTGTAAATAAGTTCTCATCTTCAAATGTCAGTTTGAAAGAATAGCAACATCAAATGTCTACAAAATCAATATAAAAGAAATTGCTCGCAATTATTGTAAAAAGAAGCTATTTTCCTTACTATTTTTCGAATTTATTTCTTGTTTCGTGTAAATTGTTTCCTGGACTCAGAAGGAAATAATTATTTCTTCTGTTGTCAACCAGACAAGGATCCGGATTGTTTACCCTCATATTTAGTACTTAAACAGTTTCGTCTTTAAAGCAATGGTTTCGTCTATAATTGATTTATTGATTCTAACGGCATATAAACTCATCTGGGGTTATTTTATGCCTTGAAGTTTGGGATTTGTATACATGGTATGTTTATGTTTACGTTTTTATGTAGTTTCTTAAGAGTTTTTTTGTTTTGATTTTTGTTTGTTTGTTGCACACGGTTACATGATATCATATATTCCAATCTAAAATAAACAATCTTTTAACTTATCTATCTGACCCAGACATGGGACTCTAACAGGTGCTACCACTCCGGATCAGAGTCACCCTAAGAGTACTGGCAATGAAGGAGTACACCACACGCCTCAGGGCCCCAGAACTGAATGCAGGCATATAGATGCTGGTCGTTTCATATTTAAATTATTCCATTTTTAGGACGTATAATCCTTCTGTAGAGGAAACAGTGTATTAAGCCAACAGGGCGGTTCAATGTTTAAAATTTCAGGCCAATCTTTTGATTACCTATTCAAATTTCGTAAGGGATTATCAATGCTATTTCATGCCTTCTCTAATATTCTTTTAAAAGCAAGAAAAACAAACTTTGAAAAAAATTATGTCAACCAGAACATACTAAATAATAGATAATGGCTATTGATAATATAATATTAACCACTATATCCAAAATAAATCTACTGAAATACCTACGTTTTTATCCGATGAATTTTTCCGTTTCTTTTTCTCTTCAACAGGCATAAAATCGAACGATTTTTGATCAATGGAAAAACTTGGTGGGGGAAATGTAATTTTAAACAATTTATTGAGTGAATTTGATTGGATCGAGAGAATGCAGGGTGCGGGCTTAAAACACTGGAAATTAATATGGCAATGTTTAAGATCTTTTAACAAAGAATTCGAAAATCACAAGCGTCAATGATTTTTCACCTGTCCTTATCCTAATTTAAGATTTCTTAGTTACCAAATGTTCTATTCTATATTTCTACGTTTTGTTTAGATATTTTGGTTATTGTATCGAGAAGCAGAAAACTTCACAAATATTGCTGCAAAGAATACATTCTTGATACATTTTGTTTCAGCTTTTTTCGTTATGTATACGTTTTATATTAACATTTATTCAATATTCATCGACAAATTTCTCGTGGTTTTGTCTCTGATTTTGGTGGAATATTTCGTCTTTTGTATTAATATCGCATAAAAATTTGCAATGCTATAATAGGGTTCAGAATATCTACTAAAAAATGATATAGTCATTTACGAAGCTCTTTGCTTCGATGTGGCACAAGGCCGAGTGAATGAGGCACCCAGTGAGACTCGAACTCATTTGTGTAGGCTTACTTGTCAAACTTGCTAACTGTTACACCACCAAAAGTGCCCCTACTAAAAAATAATATATTGAATTAATAAATGGTTTGCAGGCAAGTTTGAACCTTAAAATATTCCTTTACAAAGAATCCAGTTATTCTAACGATAAAAATAATCTTTTGAATTCTTTTAATTGCTACAAAAATTTTTGAAATGAAACATCTATAACATCAAGTTTATTTTAGAGTCACCGAAATAGTTTTAATCAGATAATGTATGTGTATATTCAGGAACAAAATACCCTAAATAGATTTGAACTCGTATTGCGTGATTTAAATTTTTGCAATATTCATGGTGAAGTAAACATTTTGCTATTTTGCTGACAGGTAGTTTCGCGACAGTTAGAATAACGGTGCATATATATATATATATATATATATATATATATATATATATATATATGTATGTGTGTGTGTGTGTGTGTGTGTGTTCTTTTTATTGAATGAAAAAAAAAACTCAAATTTATGATACCTAAAAATTCACACTTGTTCAGAGTTGGAAATGTTTTCTTCACAATGTTGTCGACATTGCTAAAAATGCATTAGACACAACCTATCTACGATTGTCATTAATGTACAATCATAAAAAAAACTCTGATGACATTAAAAAACATTTAAACAGCCGTTAATTCAACCTGGTCGTTCGCTTTTCTGACTGGATATTGTGATAAAGTTAATTTATTGTAATGTAACAAGGTTAACTTGCTTTTGAGAATATTGTAGTTATAATTTTCTTCACAGCATCATATTAACTCAATCCAGACGATCGGGTTAATATGAAAAAATCAGATTTTTGTAATTTTCTCAGAGGACAACTTTGTCCTCATAGAGCGAGAAGTCAAGCCGTGTTGTGTATTTTGAAGCTGGCAAGAGGTAACAGTTAACTATGGACTGAAAATATTGAAAATATTGTTTTGGTTTGGTGAGGCCAAAGTAAATGACCCTTGGACTTGACTGAAACAATAGCTGATTCAGGATGAATTTTCTGTGTGGAAATAGATTTGGATTATAAAGAGACGTGCAAGTAATGACAGGGTTTTGATATTACAATTTCGTTGGTGTTTGGACTACAAAAAGAACGGATTAACAAGTTGAGAGAGATAGAGCACACACTCAGTTTTGATCGCTGTCGGCCGTATAAGCACCATCTAACCAACTCACTTGCTTGCACATTCTTAAGCAAATGACTCAAGCTATTTCACTTAGTTTTTTAACAGTTCAGACACAGTATTCTATTTTTGATAACTGTAGATAGTTGATGGTATTTCACTCAATATTCTGTTATTAAATTGTTTATATTCAATCAAGTGGCATTATTGTTCTTCGGGAGAAGGGATCGATTTATCCTGTTCAGAACATTCGTCACCAGAGAAAATTACCACGGCTTATCGGTTGAGGAAACACCCATTTCTTTAACCTATAAGAGTCACAACACTATCGGGGTGGTTTTAACCTAATTATATCTTCTCTGATTAAAAGAGGAGTCATTAAAAGTAGATTTAATGAAAAGCTATGACAAACTTTCATAATTAAAGATCGTTAAACTACCATTATTTCTGCCAGAACGTTTCTTTTTCTCATATGATATCCTCTTTAATCTAATGTAAAGCCATAAAATGTCCATCCATTATTACAGACTGTCAAACCCTTCGTTAATTATGCCTGAACATTTGCATTTCCCATTGGATATCCTTTTTGATATATTGCAGAACCCTAAATGACTATTAGTTAATAGTTAATCCAGCAATGTTTGCACGGCTCATCAAATAATTTCTCAGAAAATGGATGCTCTTTACATGGCTCAACTTTTAATAGGAGAAGAGTAATGTGAACGTTCTGGTCGTATTAATGGCTGCTTAACGTCATTGATTATCCTTTTAGGGTTATAAAAAGACAATCCATGAATTAAATAAGTAAAACAACCGTTAATCCAGCCCGAATATTCATTTTACTCACCTGATATCTTCTCTGAATAAACGAAGATCCATGATAGAATCATTTGTTATCAAAAACTGTCAAACAAACATTAATCCAGGTAAAACGTTTGCTTTTCTCAAAGAGCATCATGTTTTAAATATAGATCCATGGAAGGATCATCCATAATGAAAAACACTTCAACAGTCGTTAATCCAGAAATAACTGTCAATTCTCTTACCTTGTATGTTCTCTGAGGCAATATGAACCCATAAAAGGAACTTCTTTTCACAGGATATCTACCAAAGACCCTACATTAAATCAAAGTAGATATCTGTGGAGAAAAGTGAAAGTTCTTATTGGATTAACAGTTGTTTGACGGTTTTTAATCTTGAATGATCTCTTTATGGCTCAACATTAAATCAGAGAAGATTCCAATGAGAAAAGAAAAAGTTCTGGTCGGATTGTTGAGTGTTCAACTGTTTTCAACCTTTGATAGTCCTTTCATCATCACACATTAAATCAATAAATATATCTGCTGAGAAAAACCAATCGCCAGACTAGCGGCTTTTTATAGTTTTTAATCATGGATAGGCCTTTCATTAAATCAAACATATTCAATGACTATCGCATAAGTTCTGTCAGAATTAAAGGTATTTTTAACAATAGTTAATCATGGACAATCTTTTAATGGTCCGATATTTAATCAGATATAACATCTAATGAGAAAACAAATATTCAGGCCGATTTAACAATGGTTTAATTATTGTTCTTTTTATCGTGGTTGGTTCATTTATGTTTACACATTAAATCAGAGAAGATATCGACTGGGAAAAGCAAATGTTATTGGCGTTTTAACTGTTGTTTAACAGAATTTTTATGATGAATGGTCCTTTCATGATTCTACATTGATCAAAGATATCCAATGAGAAACCTGAACATACTGGCTGAATGAATATTTTTAACAGTTTTTCATCGAGAGTGAATCTTTCCTGGCTCTACTTTAAATCAGAGAAAATATCCAGAGAACTGAATAACCTTTCTACCCAGATTGATGCGTTTGAGCAGAATTTGATAATGAATGGTCCGTTTATGACTGTACATTGAATCAGAGATGTTGAATGGGAAAAGGACAGTTAGGAAAGATAAGCGATTCGTTAATTTTTTTTACTCGTCGGTGGTCTTTATATTATTATACATTAAATTAGAAAAGGGTTTGTCTTTGGACTCAAAATACGCCTCATTTTCCGATATCACTTCTTCACTAGAGCCAAATCTCTTTCCCTGAAACATTCTTTTGAGGTCTGCAAACAGTCAGTAGTTGCTGGGGGCCAGATCAGGAGAATAGGGTGGGTGTGGAAGTAATTCAAAGTGCAACTCATGTACTTTTGCCATCGTTGTGATAGACTTGTGACATGGTACATTTTCTTGGTGAAAGAGCACTTTTTTATTCTTCATTTGTGGCCGTTTTTTGCCGATTTCTTCCTTTAAACGAACCAATAATGCTATATAATATTCGCTATTGATGGTTCTTCCTTTCTCGATGAATGAAATACCTTGCACATCCCAAAATAAGGGGATAAAAAACTTGCCTGCTGATGTTTGCGTCTTTGATCGATTTAGACGACTTTCACCAGCTGCTGTCCACTCAGCTGACTGCTGATTTGACTCTGGAGTGAAGTGGTGGATCCATGTTTCATTCATGGTCACATATTTACGCAAAAACTCCTTTTTTGCGTTAAAACAGTTGCTAACAACTTTCTGAATTGCCGACGCGTTGTTGTTTTTGACCAGCTATGAGCAAACCTGGTACCCACTTTGAATACAACTTTCTCATTGACAAATGTTCATGCAAAATGGGGAATACACTGCCTTCTGATATCCAGGCGCCTCTGGTGGTGTAATGGTTAGCAAGCTCGACTAGCAAACCTACACGAGTGAGTTCGAGTCTCATTGGGTGCCCCTTTCATATGGCCTTGTGCCACATCTAAGCAAAAAGCTTAGTAAATTTCCACTGCCTTCTGATATCTTCAAGTCCTCAGCTATCTCACGCAACTTTAATTTACAATTGCCGAATTTTGGCCACCTGAGCGTTTATCATTATTATGCGTCTGTACATTAACGTTTAAAGTCAATCTACCGCCTCTTAACTGTTTTTCTGACAGAGCAGAATCCGAATAACACTTATCAAGCCATTTCTTGGCTTGAACAGTATTTTCCCCATCAGAAAGCAATGCTTTGTCAACACACAAAATTCAGATTTTTCAACTATTTTGAAGATTTACAACAGTAGCTTCACTTAAATAACTGTAATTTGTAAACTAATAATCCGATTGGGCTCAAATTTTGACACGTGCTATTTGAAGGTTAGTACTTTATGAAAATCATATGGATTTTTTTTATTCGTGGCGCCATCTAGATGTCAGGCCCAGGACTTATTGAGTGATGTGTTACACAATATTTTTATGATTGAACACTAAATCAGAGAAGTATCCAGTGAGAACATCAAATGTTCTGTCCTATTTGAAACTTTTAATAAATATATCATCTGAAAATTCAAACTTTTTGGCTCAATTAACAGGTTTTAAACAATTTTAATGCTTGATAGTTCTTTCATGATTCTATATTAAACCTGAGAATATATCCAGCGAAGAAAGTAACAGTTCCAGCCGAATGAACGGTTGTTTAACGCTTTTTCATCTTGTTGTTTGATTTTTTAATGATTTTAAAACAGAAAATATATCTGGTAAAAAATGTATTCGTTCTGGATCGATTAATGATTGTAAAACAACTTTTAAACGTGGATGATCCGTTTGTAACCCAAAATTAAATCAGAGAATATATCAAATGAGGAACGAGACTATAATAGCCGAATGACTATTTATTTAACGCTTTTTCATCCTTGTTGTTTTGTTCTTTTTATGCTCCTATTATAACTCTACACTAAATAAGAGAATATATCCATTGAGAAAATCTTACGTGTTATCCTGATTAACTATAGCTAAATGTTTGTTTTTTTTTAAATCATTCATGATCCTTTAATGATTGGACACTAAATAAGAGAATATATCCATTGAGAAAATCTTACGTGTTATCCTGATTAACTATAGCTAAATGTTTGTTTTTTTTTTAAATCATTCATGATCCTTTAATGATTGGACACTAAATAAGAGAATATATCCATTGAGAAAATCTTACGTGTTATCCCGATTAACTATAGCTAAATGTTTTTTTTTTTAAATCATTCATGATCCTTTAATGATTGGACACTAAATAAGAGAATATATCCATTGAGAAAATCTTACGTGTTATCCTGATTAGCTATAGCTAAATGTTTTTTTTTTTAAATCGTTCATGATCCTTTAATGATTGGACACTAAATAAGAGAATATATCCATTGAGAAAATCTTACGTGTTATCCTGATTAAATATAGCTAAATGTTTGTTTTTTTAAATCATTCATGATGCTTTAATGATTGGACACTAAATAAGAGAATATATCCATTGAGAAAATCTTACGTGTTATCCTGATTAACTATGGCTAAATGTTTGTTTTTTTTAAATCGTTCATGATCCTTTAATGATTGGACACTAAATAAGAGAATATATCCATTGAGAAAATCTTACGTGTTATCCTGATTAGCTATAGCTAAATGTTTTGTTTTTTTTTAAATCATTCATGATCCTTTAATGATTGGACACTAAATAAGAGAATATATCCATTGAGAAAATCTTACGTGTTATCCTGATTAACTATAGCTAAATGTTTGGTTTTTTTTTAATCATTCATGATCCTTTAATGATTGGACACTAAATAAGAGAATATATCCATTGAGAAAATCTTACGTGTTATCCTGATTAACTATAGCTAAATGTTTGTTTTTTTAAATCATTCATGATCCTTTAATGATTGGACACTAAATAAGAGAATATATCCATTGAGAAAATCTTACGTGTTATCCTGATTAGCTATAGCTAAATGTTTTTTTTTTTAAATCGTTCATGATCCTTTAATGATTGGACACTAAATAAGAGAATATATCCATTGAGAAAATCTTACGTGTTATCCTGATTAAATATAGCTAAATGTTTGTTTTTTTAAATCATTCATGATGCTTTAATGATTGGACACTAAATAAGAGAATATATCCATTGAGAAAATCTTACGTGTTATCCTGATTAACTATGGCTAAATGTTTGTTTTTTTTAAATCGTTCATGATCCTTTAATGATTGGACACTAAATAAGAGAATATATCCATTGAGAAAATCTTACGTGTTATCCTGATTAGCTATAGCTAAATGTTTTGTTTTTTTTTAAATCATTCATGATCCTTTAATGATTGGACACTAAATAAGAGAATATATCCATTGAGAAAATCTTACGTGTTATCCTGATTAACTATAGCTAAATGTTTGGTTTTTTTTTAATCATTCATGATCCTTTAATGATTGGACACTAAATAAGAGAATATATCCATTGAGAAAATCTTACGTGTTATCCTGATTAACTATAGCTAAATGTTTGTTTTTTTAAATCATTCATGATCCTTTAATGATTGGACACTAAATAAGAGAATATATCCATTGAGAAAATCTTACGTGTTATCCTGATTAACTATAGCTAAATGTTTGTTTTTTTTTAAATCATTCATGATCCTTTAATGATTGGACACTAAATAAGAGAATATATCCATTGAGAAAAGTGAACGTCTTCTCGTCCTTTTAACAGTTGTTTAATTTTTATAATTGTTGATGATATTTTCATGATTCTACATTAATTGAGAGATTTCCGGTGAATAAGGTGAATGTTTACAACAAATTAACAATTTTCTCATCGGTTTTTATCATTTTATAATTCTACAGAAATCATTTTGTGAATAAAGTGAACCTTCTTTTTTCCTTTCTCTTTTTTAAAATCCTAAAAATTTTCGTTTTCAGGCCGTTTTTCTTTTTGTTAGCGGTGGGGGGGTCTATCCCAAAACGTTTCTTTGCCCTTTTTTCTTTTTGTTTTTTGTTCACTGTTCAATTGCTCAGTCTCTGTAAATTTCTCTCTTAATTTCTGTCTTCTTTTATATCTGTAAATCACTAAATCACAAGGTTTATGTCTGTTACTCTCTCTCTCTCTCTCTCTCTCTCTCTCTCTCTCTCTCTCTCTCTCTCTCTCTCTCTCTCTCTAACATAGGTTCACGCATGCCCTTTTCTTTTTCCTTGTAAGTGTATCTAACAGACAGGTGAACATTCGGCCACGTACACCTAAACTCCCGTCCTATATTTCAGATAATCTCCTCTCCCAACCCATGAGTGCGAGACCTTTTTCGAATCATCCACGATCCCACTTACCTATGGGTCCAAAAGCACATGAGCCTCCCTCAAACTATATACCATAGTCGCACCAGAATCTCTTTTAACTTGTTTTTTTCCCACGTTTTTTTCCAACTTTTTCGTTTTCGATTTTCTAGATGTGTTGAATTCTTCTTTTTTTTTTTTTTCTTGATTTTCCTTCTTTTCTATGTTGTCTTTCTAATAGAATTTTCTGTTTTTGTGCCTTTTTCCTTTTTGTTTTTTTTTTCTTTCAAATCTGTCCTTTTTTCTTTCTTTTCCTTCATCGGCCGCTGCCTTTGATTGTCCGGTGTTTAACTTCAGGTTCGTAACCATGCCATGTGGACATGAACTGACATTCGTCACCAATCAATAATAATGTTGAATAGCCATAAAGAAATGAAGGGCCATAATACTTGTTTATAAAAACATAATCCTCTCTTCTTTATTACACGAAAGGATCGAAATTGGTTGTGAGAGAGAAAGACAGATTCGAAGGACTTCGACACAGACTGACAGAGAACTGCTATGTTGACACTTTCTATATTCAGAGCCTTATGTCTTTGCCTCTTTGACAGGAGGTTCTAAGGTGGAGTCCGCCTGGGACCGCCTGCTCCAACCCCCGCTGGACACTCGCCGATTACTCGCTTCTCCCGACTGACTTCTTGACTATCCTTCTGCTTGACCGACCATCTGTGAACGCCAACGCGTTCCTTTCGGTTATCTTTCTGACCCTCAAACCACATGACCTACTTCCGCTGTTCTCTTATTTACACCTCTGGATCATCCCGTTTCGAAATTCCCAATTTGACAGGTCTGTCAGTGTCCAATAGTTTTTATCGCAAGATGATCCATATAGGCCAAATTCAATGGTGTCGTCTAATGTTTATGACCAAAAAAGGAAATAACGAGAAAAGTTTTAAATCTTAAGAGCTTTATTTCTATCGTGAATGTTGGCAAAAAAATCAGCAGAAGAACGGAAATGAGTTCATTTTACACAGGATGCTAAAATGATTGCATTTTTGTTATTTAGCTTTTAGGTGATAATATTTTTGGAAAAATACACTTGTATTTTACATGCGTTCTTGTGTAATAGTGGCAGATCATTTGTATTTCTTAAAGACACCGAAATAAAACAAAAAAACACCTTTCAAATAATTTCAGAAGCAATAATGTAATTCTCAGAAACCCTGTTAATGATTCCAAATAATACATAACATGACAACGTTTTAAAGTCTTTCACTTCAATTTATTCACTAAATCATTTTATTTCTTCCTTTCTATCGATTATTACATGTTTGACTCTTAATGGACACTTCATATATCGTGCTTTGTCATGTCACACAATCATAAAATGGAAAATTAATATTGGCTTATTACACTGCTACTTTCTAAAGCTTGTGATAATCGTGTGTACTTGATTTGAAAATATGTCAGTTCAATAAAATACTTCTTTCAGCTTTCGTATCAGCCATACAACTCAAAGTTTATTTTTGCGAGATTTCGAATCAGAAATAGACAAATCACAGACTTTAATAAAATCTAATGGATATACAGACATAACTAATAATTCGTATATTTATAAAATTAATCTGCTTTAACATGCAAAAAAAAAGCATGAACATTTAAATATAATTGCATGCATTCATGTGAATAAATACAAACTTACTTGAGCGTATGTGCCAATGTGGAATGAGTCATTCATGGCAATTTGAGACAAAGATAATCTTCAACTTTTACATATAATCGTAGATTCTTATTGCGACACTCATGACTATTCGGTTATTTATGAGAACAAATACTAAAGCTTTGTACCCTTAATAACGCTAAGTATAAAGTTCCATTGCCAGGTTAAGGTATTTCCTACATTTCCTACATTTATATATGTTTAGCTATTGTGTTCTTCACCATTGGCAGTGTAATTGGCTTAGAATTGCGCCACAAAGTCAACATTTGGTGTTGCACAGCGCAGTTGGAAACAAGGATTTCTATATTGTATCTTGCATTGTTTGAGGATGGCATAACGGGAGTCGTTTTATCGCTTCTTCGATTCAACTGATTATCTCTGGACTTCTGCACGTTCTCTACAGAATTAATACTGTTTGTGAACATTCGGACGAACAAACGAAACTCAAAGTTTTGCAAAAATTATTCTAGGAAATTGAGCTTTAATTCGATTATTCTTTCTTCACTGAAAGTAGAAAAATAATAAAATAAAACATTGGCAATAGTGCTATAAAGAGTCGCTTAAGATATAAAAAATATTTATTTTAATAAGTTGCGCTACTCACATTAGTTATGTGAATACTTCCAACCTAATCTAGGTGGCTTTCTACTCGGATGAATAAGTCTTATAGACTTTACAAATAAAGCTTATATAAATGCTTCAAGACAATGGATAATAATAATCATTGCTTAAATTACAGATAAAGAAACAGGTACGCACAATAGAAAAACATTCATACCTTCTTTCATGTGCTTTTAGTGACACCTTAATGTTATCGAAAGGAAACTACTGCTTTGATGGTTGAAGGATGATGCTTTGAAAGAATCTATTTTCTGATAACACAATCAACTACAAAAGTTTTATGAAGAAGACTCTACAGCTGAATTAACGGAACGAGTTTCAAAGACGTTTTATTTGCATCTTGTATATTTTATCAAATTTGTTGTTATTCTCTCTTCTATAATTTTCCCTTCATTCATTTCTATTTTTTAAAGAAAATTATATGTTACTAATACATTGTTCATTTTTACACTAGAAAATTCTACTGATTTTTCATTATAAAGCAAGTTCAATTTTACTGTGTGAATCATATTTTCTTACAATTTCATATAACTTACAACAATTGTCATATTTGAGAAGAAATGCAAAAAGTTACTTTAAAATATTTTTTTTAGTTTGCCTGCTGTTAGAGATCAAATTTATTTGGTTTACATTGTTATTCATTCTATTAAAATGACTAATAAAACATACATTTTAACAATGATGCATCAGAAATAATACTAATGAAAAAATTTTCATGGCTTTTTTTTATCTTATTTCAGTTTCTGAGAAGCAGTGACTTTAGGTTTTATCTATTTAGTGGATAACTATTCACTTTTATTTGTCACGAAAAGTTTCATATTTATCTCGTTCCTTTAGGTCATTATAATCCGCTCTTGACCGAATGTCAGAATATTTTGTTTTTCAATTGTCTTTTTTTTAGGAGTAATGGACTAAATAGTGCCTCAATAATCCTTTTACAAGAGGAGGGTGTCCTCGTAGTGTAATGGTTAAAGCGATAGACAACGGAAATTTAGCAAGCGAGTTCGTACTCCAGTCGCGCTATTAGATTCACTTTCGGGAAAATACCCAGGGGTAAGCTATGGGTTAAATAGTACTTCTACTTTTCTTCTCGGAGAATGACTTTGGCATAAAATAACCTACAAAGGTTGATATGCCAAGTAACCAGTTGTTTTTTCCTTTGCTATCCAAATTTCTCAGTTACAATATTTCCTTTCCTGTGTTTTTTTTTTAGCATAGTTGGACTATTACTTGACTACAAACTTTTAATTCTGTCAAATCGCGTGAATTTTTAACCTTTTTCTTTTAGACGATTTTTACCTTCTGTAGTTTATTCTTAATTTTATCATCATTGTTAAGTATAAAAGAATTCACACTCTGAAAAAAGTGGAGGAAAGAAGCAGGAAATATCCTGCAGAAACTATTACGGGTGTAGAATATACAGATGATCTAACGCTTCTTACAAATAAACCAGCTCAAATACACGAACCTCTGCTAAATAGACAGAAGCAGGCATCAAGAAGAATCGGTCTCTATCGGATAAAGCACAGTTCATGTGTTTTAACTGAAATGGTGCAATTTTTTTACTAAATTGCCAGCCTACGAAATTAGAAGACCAGTTCATATATCTCGGCAACAGCGATGTCAACGCACGCATAGATTAAGCATGTACAGTTATTGACAGGTTATCGGAAATTCGATGCCTCTGGTAAGATAAAACAGATTTTTTCCAAGCTATAGCCATGTCAGAATTAACATATGGTTATACAACTTGGACTTTAACGAAACGCTTGGAGAAAAAGTTTGATGGGATCTACACAAAGGGCTGTGTGATATTTTGAACAATTTCTGGAAGCAGCTCTCTACACAACAACAATTGTACGGCCTCATATCTCCCATCTCACAAAACATCCAAGTAAGACATGCTGGGCAATTCTGGAGAAGTTAGGACAAACGTATAAGCAATTTCATTCTATTCAAATGAATTCTTCTGTTGGAACACCGTCAATGATATAGGTGAACGCATCAAATTTCTTGTTATTTTCAATAGAACACTTCCCAATTGTCTTACAAAGATTTTCAGCACACGTGATGTTCCTATCAATAATTATCGTGTATCTATAGACTCAAAGATGGTAAACATCGTTACTTTCATCATTGCATATCTTTATTGTTATTTTAATTTATTTAATAGTTGATACTGTTATTTCGTGTGATTCAATATATCCAGATGACAATGATCCCATTTGATTATATATCTGTGTGCTAGCCTTTTCAAGATTTTGCTATCAAATCTTGGACTTTCATCACTTATAGATTTTTCTGTTTGCCATATCTCATGAAAGGCTTTTATCAGTACAAATTGATATCCTATGAATCTGATCAACAAAAAATTAATAATAATAATAATAATATAAATAATAATAATAATAATAATCTGCTCAAGTAAATATTTCTTTAAGTTATTGTCATATCTAGACGTATAATCTTGATATGAATATTTAGACATCTTCTTTGACATCAAAGTCAATGGACTACAATTCAGATATATTTCTTACAGTTTTATTCTCATTTCAGACTAAAATATTACATTTTCAAATATGTCTCATGTTGCTGTCGACAGTTAAAGGACTTTTATGTCTCTCTTGGAATATTAGAATCAAATTTTCCCCAAGGCTTTCGTGTCATATATATTTAGCCATGAATTGAGCTATTTAACTTTCTCAAAGATATCATCTCTTAACATTTTGTCCAGTTCATCATTCAGTCTTTTTTATAGGCTGTTTCACCGGAACTGTGTCAGTCTGAACATCAATTGCCAGAACTTCACTGAATTCATTGATTCTTACCAAAAAAATATCAGGAAATTTTAATAAAATCTTTTAAATTGATTAATTCTCGTGTAAATGTTTTATTTCTTTCACAGCTTGCGTTCTAAAATCATAATCATCGATTCAAATTAGTCAAAATCAAACTGCATCAAATTCAGATTTTGGCATCAAAATTTAAAATTTTTTGGGTTTACTTAACTGTAAGTTTGATCCTCCAAAATAACTAATTCCCCTTTCCCATATCAATAATCTCTTTGTTCTTACGGTATGTAATTTTCTATTTCATTTTCAAAACCAAATCAATGTTGGTTTTTGAAAATACAGATCATTGATGAGAGAAAATTAGTGACCTTTTAAAAGTGAATATTGTAAGTAATATTTAATATTTACATCTCTCAGATTCTGTGGTGAATTTATCAAAATCATTGATGCATAACATTTCAGTATATTCATATACTTATCGAAGAGATTGATATAAACAAAATTTGAAGCTTTACAGAAATACTTTGGTGAGTTGAAACCAACTAAAGTTTAATTCTAGAATTGATTAGTAAATCGAAGAAAAGATCATCTGCGAAGTTCAGTCCATAAAAAGTTATTTTTTAACAAAAATCGAAAGATTTTTTTTACAGATTTTTTTCTCTCATAACTGTAACCCCAGCATTGTTTGGAATTGGTTTTGAGCAAAAAGTATTTTAATGTTACAGAAATATCTTTATTGAGGCTATTTACAATAAAGTATAATACTTCAAACTTGAATAGAGGTGTGTCACCACATTTTGGCAGCTAAGAAGTGCAAATCATTTACAGAAGAATATGGGAAATGTACGAATAAGCATTTTTTAAGTCAGAACTATGTTATGGGATGTCCCCGTGGTGTAATGGTTAAAGCGATGGATAGCAGAATCGTTGTACGCGAGTTCAAAATCCAGTCACGCTATTACGTTCACTTTCGGACAAATACCCTTGGGAAAGGTATGAACCCCCTTATCCTCCCATCTATGGGTAAAATTGTACTACTATTGTCCTTCTAAAAATAGATGGATTTGGCATTACATAACCCGAGAAGGTGAATATGCCATTAAATAACAAACAAACAGAACTATGTTACAACTGGGCTAAATTGTCGGGAGAAAATGAAAATATTATTAAAGAGCAAGACCAACCAGATAAACCCATAATAGTGAACTCCCCAGAAATGGTGAATTCATTTAAAGGGTTCATTTTGACTGAAAGAAGATTTACAATAGAAGTGAATCTTTTTAAATTATTAGGTATTTCTATAAGTACAGCACATAAAATTGTGCATGATGACTTTGTATTTTCTAAGCTCATTCGTCGTTGTGTTCTGTCCCCGCCTCAGATTTCAACTTCTTTAACCCTCTCAAAGAATTTCTTCATCGAAGAAAGTTTTCAAGCGATGAGAAAATGAAGATCACAAATTGCTAATGACTTGGTTCAAAGATTTCTACGTTGAAGAGATATAAAAGCTTATTTTTGATGGAAAAAAATTGTTTTACAGAAGAGAGATTCTGGTGAAAAATAAAACTATGTTTTTTTTTTCCTGAGTGAAATATAAGTGAAATATAAGTGAAATTCACCTTATTTTTGGAATGACTCTTGTATTTATGATAAACGAAGCTTAGTTTAGTCCATAACAAAACGACTCTTGTGCGACAACAAATAAGAATTCAAGTCACTATAAAAGTTAATCGATCGACCAGATACACTTTACAAACGTTTCGGCCATGTTTTACACCTTCATACTCATATTAGTACAGTCTTCAACACTCTAAGAACAGAGGCCTCTGTAAATGCCCATGTTAGACAACTTATTGATATGAGGTATACATACTCTGCTCTACTCTGTAACTTATTTTGTAACCTGTGCATGCACTGGTACGGATATGGGAGGATTTATAGTAACACTTAATCCTGATTAAATTTACACACATAATCAGTGTTAAAATTTTACTTTCTGTCAGTACATATTCTTAAACCTTGTTTTTTAATTTATGGTAATAAAAAAATCCTTGAAATAGTTGATCAATTATAAGTAGAATGAAACATTTCAGAGAAATATGTCTCTCTATAAAATATCAAGATACAAAACTAGACTTCCTTAGAAACTTCATCCCTTTCAAAGAATTCAGGACTTCTTGTATTTTCAGCCCAATCGGCTCGCCGACTACGTTTCAGCAAAGAGGTAATACGCTTCCCCTAACGAGTTTCCTTGGATATGACAATAAACCATCTGATTGTGTGGCTCCAGAGCAGAAGATTTGGGGAATGTTGAGTGCCTCTTCGTTGCCATTACACCCAGGTCAACTCTGACCCGGTGTAGAAGTAACTGTAAGGAAGAAGTCAACGAGAATGAAAGCTGAAAGACTTTGGTGAATTGATATTTCAAAAGAAAAAAACATTTCTCGGGACATCATTGTGAGTGTGATAATCACACAGTAAACAAGATCACCTCAAAATGTGTCACGACCATATTTACCCAACCCCTCTGCTCAGGTAGGGTATGACACAAGGTCAATTTTTAAGCGGATTTTAACAGGTTTGAATTCAGAGTTTTCCTTCTACTATCAAAAAGTGTCACTACAGAATGGAGATTGTGCATACATGATACAGACCCTGCCACATTTAATTTTCACCCGGGTAAACACAGATTCTTGAGAGTTAAAATGTTCTCATTCTTTCCCGATAAGTTTCGTCTACTTTGCTCATGTTTAAATTTATCAAATGAAAGAAATTCTGTAACTGGAGAATTTTTAGAGAAGATCTGAAGGCATTAAGATATGTTTTCATGACTACCGATATTGATCTTGAAACGTGCAGTAAGTTAAGAATGAATCCTGCAGTTGTTTGGTCTTTCGAAGAAAACATACGTAAAACAGACTTTATTCTACCGTCAAGAAGAAAATTTTGTAATGTTTCTTAGCGGAAGATTAGAAAAGTATGTCCTGAAATTTTCGGCACGAAATCTATGCCTAAGAAATCGCCATACTTAATATCATAAACATTGTCATTAGCAAGAAGAAAATTTGAAAAATTCTGATGTAAAACTTATTTTCAAGAATATAATCTAAGATATTCCAATGGGCTCGTACGAATGTCATACATGGAAAATTTTAAAAGCTTTTGGTAAATGAAACTTTGTTGCTTTGGGGAATTTCAGTTTTATTTACTAACATAACTTTTAGTTTTAGGGTATATAAAGAAAAATAACCATCTTAATTGTTTATAGAGAATCTTAAATGTTTCATTTAGATTTTTCAGAAAGATTATTTTAAAGCCTTGTTTTGTTTCATGATTTTTATTTTATAAATGAAACAATGCGTATTAAATGTAAAATTATTGTGATCAAACATTTATTAGTCGTATTTTTTAACGTGTTTTATTCATTTTACAGATTTTCATAGAACGCTATTTTAGAATGACTTCAACATCAGAATTATATCTACAATAAAATTAGTCATTTCATCAGTAACAAGTTTATTGGTAAGACTTTTTCTATCGTGTATATAATCTAAATTTTATATCCCACAATTTGACAAATATGGTTTCCTTAAAAATCAAAATTGTTTTAGATGTATTTTATAGCAGTTCTGTTATTAGAGGATTAAAATAAGTTAAATAAAAAGTATTTTTGATAGCACTGGACAAATTTAATTTAATCAATCGCGGGACGTTCACGGAATTTTGATATTACATTTTTAAACGTATTACAAATCTTAATTGAAAGATAATACCTCCGTAGCGTAATGTCTAATGTACTGTAGAAAGCAAGTTTGAAATCCAGTCGCTTTATTACGTTCTCTTTCTGGCTAATACCCTTGGAAAAAGTAAGAACCCCGTTATCCTCGTTCCTGCTATCTACGTCATGTAATAGCATAAAGTTGGGCAAGAAAAAAGTAAAAATACCTTTGTGAACTTCAAATGTGTTTTGGAGAGATCATCGTATTGATTATATTTTTGTCCACAAAATACTTAAACCATCGAGTGATGGATGGTTCAGTCAAAAACAAAAAATTCTCTGCTTTTAAAATTCCTTCTTGGCATCTGTGAAATGAGATTCGAAGAAAATTAGTTAATTCAATGTTAATTTTACTGAACTGTAAATGTTGTATCACAGAGAAAGTCAATTCTATACTGATGTGTAAAATATATACTGCTTCTTTTCCTTTTATAACCCAATATGTTCGCACGGGTAAGAGTGAGTAAGATCGAAGACGGATGTGCTGCATATACACAGGAGCCAACGGTACAGATCTTTTGTGAACTGTTTTCCTCTTCGTTCTGACTTTCGAGTTGAAATCTCCGTGGTTACGTTAATATTCCAGACACCCACGCAAAATCTCGTGGTCACATTCCCTCTAAACAGCTACGAAAACGTTGCACGTGGACACGCCTCTATCTAGCATGCCACCACACAATGCACGGGATTACGCTTCCTTCAAGCCTGCCACCCATGCAATTTACGTGGCATTTTCGTCGGGGTACACCTGCATCCTCTTTACTTTAGGTACAGGTGCTTTTCCTGTTATTTTTGTTTCCAGTGTTCGACTTCCTTCTAGCATGCCACCCACACAATTTACGCGGCAGGTCAAAGGGGGTCTTCAATTCAATATCCAACATAAAAAATATTACTCATTTTTGCTTAAAATACAATATTTTTTTTACAATCAACAAGTCAAATTTCAGGTCGTTCTTCCATCATATGTAAAATAACTAGGGACTCCGGTTGATTGCTGTAATAGTAAGTTGTTTCCTAAATGGACTTAGAGGTTTCCCAAGTCTAGGTCAGGATTGCAGTAGACACCCAATTTAAAGATAGAAATGTATTTTTAACTTAAAATTTAATGTTTAACTTGAAATTCAGGCTCTCTCTAAATAACGGCTGCAGTAATTTAGTTTTACAAATTTATAAAAGAAGCAACCTTTAACTTCTATTATCCGATATTTTACTTGCGTACAAATGAATATTTTTATCTTAACCAAATAAATAATGTTTTACTTTTCCTGCAAATTTCGTGACAGGTAAGATTATTGTATAAATGGTTTGATGATTTTATAGTAGAAAACATATCATTTCATCATTTCTTTTTCAGAGTTGTTTTCATCAGACAATTTTATTTTGTTACACCTGTCATAGCTGAAAACATGTCAAAATCCTTTCTTATGAAAAAAGAAAATGTTTTCAATTGATGAACCAACCAACATAAGGTTAATTTTTAAATGCTTTCTAATCTTTTGCTAAAATGTGCCAGTGACGTTTACTTAGTGATTAAAATACAAGACGATTATCTAAAAAAGAATATGTGTAGTGTAGTAAGCGATGACTGAAATGCTGGTAATGGCTGACAGTCGGATAAGGGGGGGGAGAAAAACACAAAAAAAAAACACACAATTCGCATTTTTTTAAGACCTCTGTTGCTTTATTCTCTTGGTTCAATTTCTGAGGCCGTGGAAGGAGGTGAAAATGGATAACGAGTGGAGTAGCTTCTTTGTTCAAGTAGAAATCAACACTTCCCGTATCTTTGAATCGCTTCTCACTCTTCTTACAGGCGAACGCTTATCTCCTTTAACCCCAGTCACCAAAAGTTCGATTCGAGAACCCATTATCTTTTATTTGGGTTCACATAACACCCTAACCCCACGTCTATCCTGCATCGGCAGTATCGTCCATTCATCTCCCACTACCATTTAGATGACCAATTGAGCTTGATGACGCTGGTAAGTTCTGGTTAACTGCTGTTTTACTGTCTGGAGAGAGAGAGAGAGATCAAGCATATATTGTTAAACCCAGCACACTGGATGAGATGTTGAACTTTGTCAATTCCGCTTTCTTCCGTTTTTCAGGCTTTTTTTAAATAATTTATCTATTCACACCACGGTTCCATTCACTTACAATGTTACAATTTGAAAATGTTTATAATTATCAATTAACTAAATAGGAAACTAAACTTTTGGAATACTTATAAAATAAACATATCTACCGAGGAATATCCGATACATGGGACTTCAATGAAACTTACATTCACTGGCTATAGTCTGCTAACCCAACTTGCAAACCATTGTGCTACGCAAGACGAATATTTATCCAGGCACATCAATAAGTCCGTAGCTTCATGCTGAGAAACGCATTTAATTTACGCAAAATATATTTATTTTTCATTAATTTCTATATCCTACTGCCATGGTCAAACATTATTCAGTAAAAATTATCGATCAAAATTCACCCATTATTTACGTGTCACGATATAAGATTCACCCTTGTTTATTCTGAGAATTGAAATTACTTTATTGCGTATAAAAATGTTGTATTGATTTGTTAGTATCTCATTTAGACTCATAGCAACTTGAAAAAAAAACCTCCTTTGAAATACAAGACGGTGCTTAAAATTAGATTATTTCGTGCTCAAAGATGATGTGGGCGTAAACAGAGTAATTACTGATTCAAAACATTGAAGCAACTTCTAAAATAACCTTAGAAATAAATAACTGAAAATAAGGCAGATTGAGCATTACTGACTTTTGGGTTGGTGAATTTCGTTTTATTGATGGAATTATTTTAGCTCCTTTTTTTATTTTATTTTTACTCTGCATAAAATCGAGAGGAAATCATAAAAGAAAAAATACATACATTGAATATTTTTCATTGGCCCGTTCATGAATATGGATATTCACATTCACTTTTCTGATACTACACATCCAGTTGTTGCTCTTAGAAAACCAAGGAATCAAAGTCCCGGGAATTTACTACTTCACAATTGTATTCATATCCGATAAAGTTCGAGTAAATTTACACACACAAACAGGATTATAAATCTGGTATATTTGACTTTTCATATCAGAATTTTCTACAATCTTCAACAGCACGATACCATATAAAATCAGTGATAGATAGATTGATAGATAGATTGTACAAGACGCTATCTTAACTGAAACAAAAGATCAGTTGAGTCATAAAGCAACATAGAATCAAACATTTGTGCTTTTTAGTTCGGTCTTGATTATTTCGTATCAATATTAAATATTTTGAAATATGATTTCCATATTTTAAAAAATTCTATTTTATTTATAATAAAATTTATTTTATTAGATTCTAAAGACTTGATACAAATATTAAGCAAAGGGCTTATTTTGTTGGAATTTATTCACTGCCATAAAAATGATGGACGTATGGATCAGCGCAGATTATGAGTGCTTTGCTAACTATCAGAGTCACACCCATCACCACTGCCTGAGAATAGAAGGTAGTATCTGTAACCATGGAAGTCCTACGGTTATTCTAAAAACCATAAGATATGAAATTTTCGTATGAAACAGCTGTTGTCTTAACGAATGTAACATTTGTTAAAATATGAATCCAAAACTTTAAGAAAATATTGACGAATCTTAGTTTGTAAATCGTACTTTGTGATATATTTAATCCCATCTCCACTTGAACTAATAAAACACTCTGATACTAAGCAGATGTACGAGGGAGTGACATTTTATTCTAAACGCGGTAAAAAAAAATACTTCACGATCACAGCAGAAGTTAAAGAAGGAGGAAGAAAGAAACTAGTGGAAAAACTCACATAGTTCATTAGAGCCAAAACGCAGGAAAAATGTTTATACTATCAACTCATACATATATACATATATACATACATACATACGTTCGTTTCGGATGAGTTTTAGCGAACTCTTCTTTTTTTTTTTTTTTTTTTGTAATAGTATTAACATTTTGTTGCTTTATAAAGGATACGTGAATGATTCTTTAAATATTAAAAAATACTTTAAAATATAATTTTCTAATTTATTTTAAATTTGTTTACAGCTTCAAATTAACAAAATCTGGTCTATTAAACTGTTATAATTCAAATAAGAATTTTAAAAAAGGATTAAAATCACATTTTTCTATTTGTTTTATTAATCTTTGTGTAATATCGGAGCTATCTGTTTTCCCTACTGGATGATGTAAAATTTTTTTTACTTTAACTAAAGTCGTTGTCTTTAAGTGAGAAAACAAATTTTTCACTATTCTATAAGGTCGAAAGGTTACGTGACACACACATATATGTATATATATATATATATAGAGAGAGAGAGAGAGATATCGTCATCCACAGAAAAACTTTTTCGTTGTATCCCAACTTTTCAGTATGGCTAGACACGCGAAATGCTTCAAGCTGAGATCGAAACCCATCTGACTTTACGTCAGTTGGATATTTCATCTCAGAACTATTGTCATTCTCAGCGTAAGCGTAGGAATTTATATATATATGTGTGTGTGTGTGTGTGTGTGTGTGTGTAACAAAGAGGCACTGTTTTAATCGGAGGTCAAAATCAATAATGAAGCTGAATAAAAAGCCACTAAATTAAAAGTGGGGCACCGAGATGAAAAATTCAGAAATAAAGGAATGTTTTATAACCTTAAAAGATCATAAAGACGATATCATTAAAAAAAATATTTCTTGTAAACAATTGAGCCCCACAAAAACAGAAATGAGTAAAACCAATTAAAATGATTTTGCCAGATATTTGCGCCACTTGAAGAAATGAATTGAACATTAACCAATGCTACAATTCTACTGACTGTATCCAATATTTTAAGAGAACTGAAATAAGCGAGTGATGCTTCTTTATAAAATATGACATAAGGAAATTTTGTCCTTTTACTGGAAATATAAGAGAAAATATTGTAGATAAAGCATTATAACTGGCTAAAGATACACCAAAAGAGAACTCTATCATGCCACAACAAAGAGATATGGATTAAGTGGGAAACAAAAAGTAACTACAATGTTAGGTCATTTGACGGAAACGTGATGTGTGAGATGCTGGGTTATCTATAATTGTATAATATCATTACAATAATTACCCCCATTTATCACGTCCATTGCCCGGCTGATGTTCTTATTATTTTGGAAAATAGCTCCCCAAGAAAGGGAAATGATTTACGTAGAAGTCATCATCATATCATCATCATATCGCGCTGGTAGCACGGATATCCCTGACCGTCTCTCGCAACTCCTCCCTATCGTTCATCGCCCAAGGTAGGTCTTCAGGACAACATCTCGTATCCTCACATAGCTGCTGAATGTATGTTCGTGCTGGTCGTCCTGCTTTTGCACGGCCATGTGTGTGGTTCCATAAGAGTACATCTCTTATGAGTTCGTCCCTGCTTCTCCAGCAGTGTCCTGCATGTCTGGCTCGTCTAACTTGAATAGTTTTCGTGATAGGGGGCAGGTGGCCGTACAGTTGGTGTCTTGTGGGGTGTTGCCGCCAGGACTTGTTTAAGATTGCACGTAGCATTATTGTGTAATTGCCGTCTAGCTTCTTCTCCAGCCGTTTTGTTAGCGTCCATATAGTGCAGCGATATAGCAGTATCGATGTGACCGCTGCCTGGAAGAAACATTATAACGGTTAGGTCTGATTTCCAAATAATCGATAACCTATTGATAGCTGTCCATGCTTTCGCTAACCTCGTTTCGATGTCCTTTTCGGTTGATTTGACGCTGCTTCCTAGGTAAGTGAATTTGTCTACTAGTTTAAGAGGGGTTCCTTCTAGAGTGGAGATGTCCCCCGTTTGATTATAGCACATATATTACGTTTTGTGTGCATTAACATAGAGGCCTATGTTTGCTGCTGCTCGTTCCAAACTATGCAGTAGTGTTTCGGCTTGGTCAGGTGTATTTGCCAATATCGCTATGTCATCGGCGTAGTCGGCGTCGGTAATTGTTGTTGCGGGGTACCTTCTGCTTCTTTTCTTCGT
This sequence comes from Sepioteuthis lessoniana, assembly GCA_963585895.1. Classification (NCBI taxonomy): domain Eukaryota; kingdom Metazoa; phylum Mollusca; class Cephalopoda; order Myopsida; family Loliginidae; genus Sepioteuthis; species Sepioteuthis lessoniana. The sequence continues at coordinate 3,688,404 of OY757904.1, read as the reverse complement.
CAGTTCGAAGCCATTCTCTTTGATTTTGTCAATCGATGTTCTAAGTACGTAGTCTAGACAAATGATAAAGAGGTACTGGGCCAGCGTGTCCCCTTGTAGTACTCCTGCTATTATGTCGAAGTATTCTGTGTCTCCATCTGGTGATCGTACTTTTAATTTAGTGTTTCTATAGAGAATCGTTATTGCCGCTACGGTTTCTTTAGGTATGCCGTACGCTAGTAGGATTTGTTCCATCTTTCCTCTGTGAATGGAATCGAAAGCCTTGGTAAAGTCAACAAAAATTAATGTCGCTTGTAGGTTTTTTGGCCGTACACCTTCAAGGATTCTACGGATGGTTAATATTTGTGAGGTCGTGGATCTAATTCTTCAGACGCCATTTTGTTTTTTTCTAAGTATGTTGTCGATTTCGGGTTCTATGCGGTTTCGTAGTAGGGCATTGTAGATTTTGGCAGCTATGGATGAAAGTGTTATGCCTCGGTAGTTTTTGGCTAATCCGAGGTCCCCCTTTTTAGGGAAGGGGAGTATGCATCCTTTCATCCATCTATCTATCGGATTTTGATTGTATACTGCGTTGCAGTGTCGGAGCAGTATGTCATCGAATTGTCTGGTCTTCCATACTTCCGGGGGAATTTCGTCCAGCCCTGCAGCTTTCCTATTTTTAATTTTTCTGAGAACCGAGTCGAGTTCTTCTTGTGTGAACGGTCCTAGTTTAATGTCTAATTGTTTACTAATTATTCTGGTGATTGGTTCATGTGTTATTTTCGGTGGGTTTCCAAGTAAGTTTTCGAAGTGCTGTTTCCACAGTTTTATTCTTTCTTGTTAGTTTGCTGCTTTCAGTTTTGCTTTGGCCGTGTACTTTCTTCTACTCACTTCGTTTATTGTTTGCCAGGCTATCCTAGATTGTCTATCTTCCACCGAGTCTCTAATCTTATCTATCTGATTTTGAATGTATTCTGTCTGTTCCTTTATATATACGCCTGCTAATTGATATTGTGCCGTTTTGAGTTTTAAGGCATTTGTGTTTGTTGGGTTTTTTCGATAGTTTTTGGAGGCTGTTTTCACTAGAGCACGTTTTTCTCTCACCGCTAATGTTTCCCAAGGGACTCTATATTTAGTTTTGAGTTTTGTTGGAATGCATTTCGCTGCTGCCTCGAGGTGTGCATTGACGAAATTTTCATATTCGTCGTTTGGTGTACTTTTTTCCTTCTTTTCTTGTAGTGTTTCGAATCTGTTTCTTAATTCTAATACGTATTTATCTCTTATATCTCTGTTGTTCAATAGGGCCCAGTCATAGTGTTTGGTGGTCGCTGTTCGTTTGGCGTTTTTTCGTAGGCTTAACCGTATTTTCGCCGTGACTATTCGGTGATCGGTGGACACACCCTCAAAAGAGGAGTATGCCTCGCAATTCAATGCACTATTCTTCCATTTCTTGTTTATAAGGACGTAGTCTATCTGAGCTTTAGTATTGTTTGCGTACGTGTATGTCCATAGTTTGCCCTCTCTTTTTTGGTAGTTTGTATTGAGGCATGCTAATCTATTTTCTATCATGAAATCTGTTAGATGTTGCCCATTCCTATTTGACGTGTTGTGGAGGCTGTATTTGTTGTTTCCGTTTTTCCCGATTTGGGCATTCATGTCTCCGCCAATGACTAACATGTTGTGTTTCGGGATGCTACGCACTAATGAGGATAACTCATCGTAGAAGGTGACTAGTTCAGTTTCTTCACTAACATTGGTGGGGCTGTAGCATGAGATGATTGTTGCTCTGGGGTTGCCGTTAAAAGTAGCTGCCATCATTCTAGGTGGTATTTTCTCAACGCTATTTAGCGTTTTTAATGCTCTTGGTCCTATAAGTAATTCTACCCCTCCTACTGCAGCGTTGACAGAGCTTTTCCATGCGGATACGGTGACGAGCGACCACCCATTGCCAGTTTCGTGATATTTGATATCTTCGGTGTGCGTGTATCTGTGTTCTTGTATGCATATTATGTCAATCTTATGTTCTTCGTCCGATGCGATTAGCTCTGGTAGTTGTCCTATTCTATTTAAGGTTCTTATGTTAAATGTGGCTATTTGTAGTGTTTGCTTGCATTTTAGTAGTTTTGATTGTTTGAGCTCTGTAGCTGATTTTTCGAACACCGAGGCCAGGGCTCCAACCTCAGCAGGACGCGCCCCTTTTTTACCCGAACGAAGAGCGATGCAGTTTGTGTATGTGGTTTGAGTGTGGGTCATGGTTATCTTTCGATGGCCGTTTTATTCTCTTCTATAGAAGCCACTCTTATAGAGGAGCAGCAGTAGTTCTCCGATCGAACTAACGATCCTGAGCGTTAAGTCGTCAAACTCACGTCCAGGACCTGTTTAGGTATTGAATTTGGTCGTCCATGGGTTTATTCAAATACCTTTACGTACATCATGCTGCTTCCCATGTGTACGTATATAAAATAAATGAAATAAAAAAAATAAAATAAAATAAAAATAAACAATAAAAATAAAATTAAAAAAAAATAAAATAAAATAAAGAATTTAAAAAAAAGTGGAGGGAATTTGATTGAAGTTTTTTTTCTTTTATAAGTTTTAACTTAGTTAAAGTCCAAGATCAAGGTACTTTCGAATGACTTTCACTGGTACTGATTTTTTTTTCTTCTCTATACTACCGTTGGGAACCTAGTAGGCTTCAGGAATTATAGAGCTTTTACAATTGCTTTTTTTTTTCCCCTGGCGTTTTAGGCTTTTACTTTTTCTTCTAAACTACTCTAAGGGCTTTACTGCACTGCTTATTCAACAGGTTCAGTTTTGGATCAATTTAAATCATGTAGACTTTTGAAATATTGTATTCCATATGAACTATGGTCAGTCTCCGTTTAAAAAAAACAACCAAAATTTTTGTTTTATTAACACAGGATTAAATCATCCTAACCCAGTCAGCTGGGGCTGTAGAATACACTGATTGCACCTCTGCAGATGGGTAAGATCCTCCCAATGAGTGTCCTGATTATGACACTAAACAGTCTGATAGGGTTGCTTCGATGATGCAAGAGCTTTGGGGAATGCGGAGTACTCCTTCGTTACCATCGCTCCCAGGTCCACTCGGGCCCGGAGTGGTTGCACCTGATAGGGTCCTATCTTTGGGTTAAATAGAACTAAACTGTGTACTTATGCTAAACTGAACTGCTTGAAATAGAACTGTTTTGACATGTAAAATGTGTAATTATGCTAAAATGAATTGTTTGAAATAGAACTATTTTGGGCATTGAAACTGTACAGCGCCGAATTGAATTGTTCGTAATAGAACTGTTTTGACATTTTGCTGTGCGTAAACAAAATCTATACTTATACTAAACTAAATTGTTTCAATCAGACCTGTTTGACTTAACTGAATAGCTTGAAATAGAAATGTTTTGACAATTAAATTCTGTACTTATGCGAAACTGAATAGTTTGAAAAGGAATTGTCTATTTGTATAAAAATGGATTTTGCATTAAATAACCTACAAAGGTTGATATGTCATAAAACCCAAACAAATAAACTATCAAATCATTCCAAACTGGTGTTCCAACAAATCCCCAACCAAGAGGTTATCTATCTCTTGTCTTTAGATCCTTTTACTACCTAAATATCTTTTTTATATTCTTCATTAGTTTATCTATTTTCGCAATTGTTAAAATGTAGAAAAACCCTAGAAATGTTTGTAGTCTGATGAAGTCCTTCTGTTAATCATCATCATCATGTCGTGCTGGTAGTACGGATATCCCTGACCCTCTCTCGCCACTTTTCCCTATCGTTCATCGCCTCAGGCAGGTCTTCTGGATAACATCCTGTATCCTCACATAGTTGCTGAATGTATGTTCGTGCTGGTCGTCTTGCTTTTGCACGGCCATGTGTGAGGGTCCATAAGAGTATATCACTTATGAGTTCGTCCCTCCTTCTCCAGCAGTGTCCTGCATGTCTGGCTCGTCTAACTTGAATAGTTTTCATGATAGGAGGCAGGTGGCCGTACAGTTGGTGTCTTGTGGGGTGTTGCCGCCAGGACTTGTTCAAGATTGCTCGCAGCATTTTTGTGTAATTGCCGTCTAGCTTCTTCTCCAGCCGTTTTGTTAGAGTCCATGTAGTGCATCCATATAGCAGTATCGATGCGACCGCTGCCTGGAAGAAACTGCGTTTCATTTTATCGGTTAGGTCTGATAGAATGAAATATTACCACTAAACCCGTTGTAAGTGTTTGATTTATCAACTTTTCGGATTATTTTCATCATATTGTCAGATTCAATAAAATCTACCATTTCTCCATATATATATATATATATAGCTTCATCATCATCATCATATCGTGCTGCTAGCACGGATCTCCCCGACTCTCTCTTGTCATTCATCCATATCATCCTTCGCTTCCGGCAGGTCTAAAATAGACATCCTGTGTCCGTACAGAGCTGTTGTAGATAAGTTCTAGTTGGTCATCCAACACTTGCACGATCGTATGATTTGGAGAATGTCGCTTATGAGTTCGTCCTTACTTCTCCAACAGTCTTCTCCATGTCTTGTCCATCTTTTTTGGAGGATTTTAAAGATGTTTTATTGGATGATGCTTCCAGGGTTTATTCAGTCTAGCTCGTAGAATTCTTGTGCAGCTCCCTTCTATCTTTTTCTCGAAATGCTAAGTCAGCATCTATGTGGTGCATCCATATAGTAGAACTAACCCGACTTCTGCTTGGAAAAAGTTTCATTTTATCGGATTGGTTTGACTTTCCTATAGTCGATAAATTATCAATAGCTGTGCATGGCTTCGCTAGTCTCATATTGATATCATTTTCAGTAGATGAAACGCTGCTTCCGAGGTAAGCGAACTATATATATATATATATATATGTGTGTGTGTGTGTGTGTGTGTGTATGTGTGTGTGTGTGTGTGTGTGTGTGTTGTACTCCCTACATAATGGACTCGCCCTCCTCCATAAAGCACGTCAACGGGAGCGTCGGGGGATTTCGCCAACCCCTTTTTGGAGTTGTGTACTTTTTTACGTTTGAAAAAGTGTTCTGTTGAAAATTATGTTGAATTCTTTGTTGAACTTGTTGGATTGACTTGTTATTGTTATTGCATTTGTGCCCCTTCCTAAAACAACTGTTATTTGTTTGTTGTTGAGGGGGGTTAACCCAAATTATTCCTGTTTTGTCGTTATTGTTTCTCAAAAAAACGGATAGTCATCTTTGTTATTTATTCGCGACACAAGACATTTTTCACACATATTTCAACAAAACATTCGTCGTTACTCCTAGTTGCTTCAAAGTAGCTTTGGAGGATCCTTCATCTTCACCGATTAATAAGTCGCAAACAGATTTATTCGATAGCCACCCCCGCCTCTGAGAAGCCGAAAGATAAATGGCCTTCACTATAACAAACATCGACCCCGGCCAGCACAATACCACCTGCCCCAAAAACAACATCTATGCCAGTCTCCTGGTCGGCACAAACCCAAAAAAAGCCCTCTGAGGACTATCACAGACAGGGAAAAATATGCCCAATATTTTCAGGGCAACCGTATCTTGCCTATTCCTGGGTTGGTTAAAGAAATTAAACCAAAATCCTTGTCGTTCATCATTACGGACATTAAGACCAGGAGACTGACCAGAATTAAGAAAGAAACTTTTGAGGAGCTACTAAGGGCAGCAGGAATCCCAGCAAAATATTTCTGTAGACGTAGCTTTGCTACCAGGGATGTCCTGCTACCATCAGAGGAACTTGCCATTAAACTGGCCGCGAGCAATATAACATCCAAATACTTCCGGCTACAGCCCGAATACATGGGACATAGACGTATTAATGTCACTGTATGTAACGTCCCCATTCAATTGAGTGGAGACGTTATAGCAGCCTTCCTAACCAAATACGGTGACGTCGAGGAGGTAGTAAAAGCAAAATCCACTAATGGGACAGCACACGGTGACTATTTTTTCACCATGTGTTTAAACAGAGGGAGATTCCAGGCGATCGAACACATCCGTGAATATAAAAATCAAACCATCATGGTGGTCGTAAAGAGTAGGAGGCCCCAATGATGGAATTGTAAACAGCTGGGGCACTTTTCCAGACCCTGCCCTCAAAAGACCACCATAACAACATCAACTCCGCCAACAACAACAACAACAACAACGACAACAGCAGCAGCGACTACGAAAATTATCCCACCGTCAACAGAAGTCCAAAAGCAGAAACTGAGGACCACCCTGACAAAGAGGAAGAGGGGTGCACCCAGGTAATTCGAGGTTGGAGGGAGAAAAATCCCCCTTAAAGACACAAATACCAAAACCAACACAAGAAGAACAACAAAACAAAACTTCAACTGCTACTACTGCTGCTAGAAAAGAAAAAACATCATCATCATCATCAACAACAACAGTACAAAAAAAAGAAAAAGTACAACGGGAAACCATAGATATATCATTCAATTTGAAAAGGAGAAGGGATAGCGGGGATTCATTAGCAGAAGAAGAAGAGGAGAAAAATATCATAAAAAAACATCCCAAAAATCTTCCCAGCAATAAAAAGAAACTCAATCTGAGTCACAATCACCCTCCCAGCCACAACCCAAGGAAAAAAACAAAAACAAAAGAAAAACACAACAATCAGCTTAATCCCAGCAACCAGCTCAACTCATTCCCTCCTCACAACAACAAGAAGAAAATACCCCAAACCTAAGTCACTGAACCCCCCTTTCCCCAACATTACATTCCCTATCACCCCCATTGCAGCCCCAAAAATATTTCCCCGATCTCACTCAGAAATTAGAGAGTCAGCACCATCACCATCATCATTATCGACAAGAAAAAGAAATAAGTCAGTCTCAAATGAGACTCCACAAGCATTAAGCGGTCTTTATTTTTGCGCCGACACACTCGACTGAACCACCATTGATCATCACCTCAAAAAAACATTAAACCCTTGGATTACATTTAGAAAATAAAGGAAAAGGGCGTGGCCAATCCATATTTGATCTGGGGTGCACCCATTGTGACCACTTTTGTTCATTCGGCTGGCACTCAAACAAGGGAACTGTGGCATTTCCTTGAGGAAGCCAGTCGGATGGACATAAGGCTGGCGGAATTGGAGTACTCCTCGTTCAATAAAATGTTACACCATTGCACAGGGAAGGTCCCTGTTTATGTTCACCCATCATTCTATAGGTCCCAAAAGTTGCAGTAGCCCATGGATGTCGAGAGAATTTCCAGGGACGGCCGAGTTACCAATGAACTCGTTTCCGGTTCCCTGCGTCAGGCCATCGGCATCCTCACCCCGGAGGATTTCCGGCCCGTAGTAGACACTTAGTAAGGTAAGTAGGTCTGATGACTTTAACCTGGCCACTTGGAATGTGAGGGGACTGAGGAATGCAAGCAAGTGTGTGCACTTGCTTGCTGAACTCAAGAGCCTCAGTGAAAAAGTTACTGCGGTGCAGGAGACTCACTTCATTTGCGCTGCAGACTGTCGGGTGCTGGAGAACGATTTTAACGTTTTCTCAGCATATGGCAGCCGCAGTAACGCTGGGGTCTCTTTGCTAGTTGGACGCAGCCTTGATGCTGATGTTGACATTGTTTTTGCAAATGACGGGGTCGACTGGTTGTGGTTGATGTTGCCGTTAAAAGTTTCAAGTTCCGGCTAGATGTGGTTTATGCACCCAGTATCGCGGTTTTCTTTTTTCGTCGGTTAGCGCCGTCCCCGCATGATTCGAAGCGGATTGTCTTAATGGGTGATTGGAATGCGATCCTTGATCCCAAGAAAGATAAGGTCAGGCGGGAAGCTAGAAGGTTGGGAAGGGGTGAAAGCAGCCTTGTCAGCCTTATGACTCGTCATGACTTGGTCGACAGGTTTCGGCTGGATCACCCATGGCGGGAGAAGTGTACATGGCTAGATAGCTCACCTTCTGCCAAAGAAGGTTCCTACTTGGATGGAGTGTTTGTGGGAAGAGCTGATAGCGATTTCGTTAGTTTTCCCACGTTCCACTTGATAGCGGACCAACTTTCGTGATCGCTTTGCCCGCTGTCCGGATCTCCCGCTTCAGAAGTTTCGCAGCTGTCTTGTCGACTTCCCCCGCCTCAAGGCGGCTGAAGCGGCTAGCTGCGAGGGTGTAATCACTGAATCTGTTGAAGCAGGTCGGCCTTAACAAGTCGCCAGGACTAGATGGTTTACCCAACGAAGTGTACTTGAGGCTGCCGCATATGTTTGTGCCTATTCCGACGGATATGTTAAACCATTGGTTCGCCCAGAGAACCATCCCTGGTAGCATTACAAAGGACGTGATCACATTGCTGAAGAAAAGTGGCATGCATGTTTGGGAGGGTTTAGATGATTACTGGCCCATAACTCTGCTTAACACGGAGTTAAAGATTTTGGCCCAGGTCTTAGCGAATCGTTTACAGGTTGTCATTAGCGATCTGATCAGCCCCGAGCAGACCTATGCTGTGAAGGGAAGATCGATCGAGGACAATCTGCACTTGATTCGCAAGGTCCTAGAGGGGATAGAAGACAGCACGGAAGCCGTGCTGATCAGTTTAGATCAGTCCTAGGCCTGCGATAGGATTGACCATCGGGTTTTGGCGTCTGTTTTGGAGACTGCCGGATTCGAACCAGAGTTCCGCAAATGGATTAGCATGATGTAACACAACACTCCGGCAGTGGTGCAGGTGAACGGAAGGCGTTCAAGGGTTTTCGCGATCGAGTATTCAGTCTGGCAGCCTCGCTTTGGAGCCCCTGCTCTGTAGGCTTAGGGAAGAGGAGACAAATCCGGCCCTGAGTGGTGTCCCTTTTGCTCGCCCTCTTACGGCAAGGGTTTCCGCATTCGCCAATGATATCACAGTGTTTGTATTCTGCCGCATGGATATGAAAGCTGTGAAGAAAGTGGTTGGCGAGTACGAGTGGATAGCAGGAGCCAAGGTCAATTTTGACAAAAGCGAAGGTTTGCAGCTCGGTGCTTGGAAGGGTAGCGATACTCTTCCAGAACCCTTCCGTTGAAGTAACGGATCCGTCCGCATATTCGGGGTGTGGTTGGGGCCCGACCTCCAGCTGGAGCGAAATTGGTCGGAAGTACAAGTTAAGGTGGATGCTCAGGTGGTAATCTGGCTTTCAAGGAGGTTGTCCTTAAAGGGCGGGGCGGAGGCGTTCGCCGTGTACGTCTTCCCCTTGATCTTTTACCGATTGGTTGTGCTTCCTCTGCCAAAGGCACGTCGGCTGGTGCTTCAACGATCCCTCTCCAGATTGCGCTGGTGAAGCCGAAGGCTGATAGTCCCTAGACAGGTCTGCATTCAACGTACGCGCTACGGGGGTCTGGGTATGCCTGATCTGGAGAGCCACTGGCTTGCTGAAAAACTTGCATACTTGGGCCGATTCTTAACGGGGGGCGCAATGTGGAGACGAAAGGAGAGTCGGACTTTTTCTCGCCTCCAGTCAGACCCAAAGGCTGAAGGTCGACGTGAGGGGTGGGCGAAGCATTGTTTGTCCGCGAGTGCCGAGCGGCCCTTCGTAACCTTCCTGGGTCCAGTGACCTTTTACCGCATCGGAAAGAGCTGTATCGGGAGCTAGTGGTGGGTTCCGCTTCAGACCCTCTTAGCAAGCGGTGTGGCTGGACGGTGGAGGAGATCTGCTCCCACTGGAATTGGGAGCCAGGATCGAGCTTCTTGAACAACTCCGAGTTCGCGCTCACTTGGCGTTACCCCTTCTCGGCTTGGACTTCAGAACGGGCCCGGCAGACATGAGCAATTGTGATCGCTGCAGCAGTGTTTTAGAGGAAACGGCTGAGCATGCCTTCTACTACTGCGAACGAGTTCGTCTGTTCTGGGATCACGTCGCGGAGTGGACGGCTCGCATCGAACCCAAGTAGCTCGTGCTGCTCGACGTTGGTTACATCGTGGACAACGCTCTTCCTTCGTTTCAGCGTGAGAAGCGTATGGTGTTTCTCGCGATCCTAGCTGTAGCTCGAACGGTGATTTGGACGACACGAAAGAATGGATTGTATGACGGTGCAAACTTTCCTCATCGTGATCTGGTTTTGCATTTTTGCCATCAGCTAAGGGTCAAAATCAGATGCGATAGAAAATGCTTGGATCGCATAACATTCGACAAACGGTGGTGAATGCAGCGAGCCTGGTCGAAAGAAAGGAGGCAATGTTGGAATCATCCTTCCCTCCTCTGTCTGTCCATGGCGTCTACGGTAAGGGTCCTTCGGAACCCCATCCCGGGTAAGGAGGCAAAGCTTTTTTCTCCTTTGAAGCCTAGTTAGTAATATGTTGTGAGTCCTCGTCCCATTATTTTGTACCTCAACCCTTACTCCAGTCCGCTTTTGTTGAAGAACGATCTTGGAATTTCAAATGTATATAATTCGTATTATCTATCATTAACTGCCCACACCGTACCTGACCCAGGCTTTTTGCCCCATAAAACTAGGATCCCTCTCCCACCTAGGGCAGGTCTGGCTTGTTTTCGGTGTTTTCGGAAACCGGAAAACAGTCGGCCTCCATTTCGTTGACAGTGCGGGGAGAGCAACCAAACGGGGAATTTTTTCCTTGGTTTTTGCATTCGTTTTCGTATTTCGGGGTTTTTCTTCCATCCCCATCATTTAACACGTTTTGTAAATAAATCATCAATTGTAAATAAAATCACACATTCCATTCGAGGTTTTAAGTAGGTCTTTTCACAGAGCAAATGTGGTATTTTGGTGGTTGTAGCGCGCTTGGTGATGGATGACTATTTATATAAGATTCCCTTAGAACATATAGTAAAATGCATGACAACTCCCTCCCCCCACCCCAAAAAACTTCAAGGCCTTGTACCTTCCATTTGTATAA
>OY757904.1:3520077-3675077 GCA_963585895.1 Sepioteuthis lessoniana | reverse complement strand
TAATGGATGTGTCTGTATTTCTACGATAAGCAACAAAAACCTTCTCCTACTGTGTAAAAGGAATGCTGAATTCGTGGCTCTTGTGAAAAATACATAGAATAATCATTATGTTAGACTTGAAAAGCACTCACATAAATGAGTTTTATTGGACCAAATATACAATAAAAACAATGCAGTCACCTGTTTCTTATCATAAGAGCAATACTGTTATTAGCAAAACATATGAGATAAAAAACATCATATACTTCATTTTTAAAAAAAACTGAAAAGATTAATATAGTTGAAAAATATTTGATAATTTCTTCATTCACCACAGATGTAAAATATGTTTTAATTGTAGTCCTTGAATTAAATAACGTGTGTGAAAATAGCAAACGCTTTATTAAATATTAAACAATATCATTTAACGCTATATATGAACCATATCATTTATATGAACTGAGTGAAGGCTAAATACATCTTCTGAATTCGATCTTTTAATCTTAGAATATTATAAAACTTAAGGAGAATATACTTATTAAGCAATATCTATTTAAAGTTAGTGACCTTAGTCGAGGGTGACCTGAAGGTTCTTTTTCAATAGCTACTATACCGAAGCATAGGGAAGGGTGCTACTCCTTTCTCTGCATTGCTCAACTTTACCCTTGATCCTTACCTTATAATGCTGAGTGTTAAGCAAGGCGGCATCAAGAACTATTTTTGAGTCTTTGATATGACTCGACCTGGGATTGAACCCCGGTCTCCCGGACCATTGGTGAACACTCTAGTCATTTGAAACTTTATCATGTTAATATTTGATTGCAAGTGAATCAGCAGATTTTTAAATGGTCTGAAATTGCGTTGTTATATCGAAAGAGAAGATTCTTGATCATGTGTTCATCACAGAAAAAAATTGCGGTTTGTCATTTCAATAACCAAAAATACTGTCATTCAGAATTGATAATGTAACTATCAAAATGTGTAAAGTTAAAAAGAAGCAGCGAATTTTATAAGCAATATGAAAATATAAAAGAAATTCGATATTTTGCTGAAAATACAGAATATATACATTTATTAATTAATTTTGGCAGGTATAATCAAACTACTAAACATATACTGACTGGGAAAATGTTTCGAATCCAATTAGGGTCTAGTAAAATTTTAATACGTATGAGGTCTTTAAAAGGCTGCAAAACCCCTTTTTGCCTTAGCCAGATTATATAGATCTTAAAGCTTCCGTGTTCCTCCCTTCTTTTCTTCTCTTCGTATCACCATCTCTCTCTCTCTCTCTCTCTCTCTCTCTCTCTCTCTCTCTCTCTCTCTCTCTCTCAATCTCTCTCTCTCTCTTTCCCAGTTCATGTAATCTCTTTAAGATTGTGTTGAAAATTCATCAATAAATATCTTTGAGAATAACAATAGAAAAATATTATTCAAATGTATAAAAAATAACTTCAAAGCTATATTTTAAATGACAAATTTGTGAGGACACAAATTCAGAAAACGAATGACGTAGTTAGATGCATATGTAATTATTCACAGTGGCTTGTTAGAAACATTTTATGTTTGCTGTCATGTTCAGCTGGTTCGCATTAACCATTTCCATTGCTACAGAATGGTAGTAAGATATTACGCAATAAATTCACTTTTAGTCTGGCTTAATTATAAATTCTACTATTCCAGACAAATTCCCAAACATCACATCATATGTCTACTGGATATGTTTTACAAAACTAAAGACTTTCTATGCGTCGCTTTTTTAAATAGATATGTGAATGGCTTATTTTAATATATGGTTTTATTATTAATTCTAATGGAATATTTCATCAGGTTGATTTAATCAATAAACTTTATGGAACGTAATGCAACAAATGTTCTCTAATTTAAATGGCTGCTGTTTACCCATATGTTCTACTGCACAAAGGATTAAAATAAGTTTATAGGAAAAACTTAATTAGCATTTGAAAACATTTATCATCATAATTTTGAAACAAAAAGTTTTAATCTATAATGATATATATTTGCAAATGTCTAACATGATGATATCAATATTTACATAATAAATCGTTATTCGTATAAAACTCAGTATATATTTACATCTCTCAGAATTGATTGATTTATTCATATCGACTCATGTGTTCATTTGACGTTTATATTTACAACTTTGATTTGTTGTTTATTTAGATTTTTTACGCTGTTATATCATATCAAGCAATTCTTATCTGATTCAGATGATTTGCACAGAACTGTGTAATTTCAAGTATTCTTAATACAAATAATTTATACACTAAATCGTTTCAAATAACTAATTCTATTTAATAATATTCATTTATTTGCACACAGTTATATGATTTCAAGTAGCGAACAATTATAACATCAAGTAACAAATCATCATACAAATTTACGGTTATAAAGTTTCTAGAATTCCAGTCTAATACAAATGATTTTGAAACAGATCTACTTGACCCAAATATGCGACCCTAACATGTACATTCACTTATGGTCATGGTGGACCTGGGAGTGATAGTAATGAAGGTCTACTCCACACTCCCCAGATCTCCAGAACTGGAATCTCACCATTAGATGCAGATAAGGGCCATTTCGATGACACCTCTTTTGGGGGAGGTGGGTCTTATACTTCTGCAATATATTCTAGCTCCGTTGACATCATCTTTAATGTATACAGATGTTTTCATGCAATCTCATTGATAGATCGGTAAATATCATAAGAAAAATTGTCATTTTGGGTGATAACTATGAATGATCATTTTCACACACACACACACACACACACACATGTTTTTATGTACGTCTTTGTATGTGTGTATGCTTGTGTCTGTTTGATCAATATACATATATATATATATATATATATATATATATATATATATATATATATTATGGTTCCAGCTATTTGTCATCTGTATATCTACCAAATAATTGGAACCAATTTACATGCCAAAAACTGGTTGTTCCTAAATATATCGATACCAAAGCGCGCCATCCTTGGGTGAATATTCCCTTCATTATGTAACATACTCGAATGCTAATAGTGTATGAAATAGATACAATATTATCATTATTACCAATTGATTTCTAGCACTTATGTCATGTTATTTTTTCTTACTGCTTATCGCAAGTCTAATGATAAAAGCTTTTGTGAACAAGATGTAACATTGCTGACACATTAAGCAAAATTCCCACGAATAAAATATAGAGTGAGTTTTCTTCTTGCCAGACGTTTATTCTTCTTCATTTTCGCTACACTTAAAAGTAGTGAAAAAATCAACAAAAAGAAAATAAAAGAAATCCAGTCAACAAGTGTAAGAATATTTGAATTATCAACCACGAAACAAGGAAAGTAAGTTTGTCCAATGTATGATATCAAAACGCGTCCTGTTGTGAGGCTCCAGTTCTAGACATCTGGAGATTTGTAGTAAATAAGAATACTTGATATTTCCAAGCGTTATTATTGACAAGTAAAAATTGGGTGATTAAAAATCATTTCTAATGGAATGTGGAAAATGAATATTATGATGATAATAATCAAAGATTTACAAGTAAATCAAATTTAGGAATTAAATAATTCATAAGTTGTTGATATGCCATTAAACAAATTGCAAGAAAAAGATTCATGCTTATTCATAATGGTATTGTATTTCTGTCAAATATTCAATACATGGACCAACTACTTATTAGTATAATCAACACAGAGTTGTTTAGTTCAGGGAATATATGTATTTACCCAACCCCTCTTCACGAGATTGATGAAACACAAGCTCGGTTTTTAAGTGGAGTTTTACAAGTTTGAATTCAGTTTTCCTTCACCTAGACAGATTACCACACCAAGATTAAAAGAACCCAATCTGTCCAACTATCTACCCATAACTGGAATGAGATTAGTTGCATAAAAATCTTTCCCAAGGATATTAGTACAATGTAAAACGCATTCAGCTTCGTCTAGGATTTGAACTCGGATTACATATACACTAATATTAAGCTGTATTGAACTGTTATATAGTCATCTACAGCATCATGCAGCATCATAACGACACAATAATAGACAGACGCACGATGATAAAGACGCAGTAATAAACGACGCACACAGAAAGACGCAGGAAGACTTCTTTATAAAATATTTTACCTCTCATTTTATTTATAAGGTTTCGAAAAGGGTTACTCAAAGTTTGCGTGCGAGAGGGAGCTGGAGACCGAACATAACTGAAATATTTTGACCCCGAAGTTATGGCCGTCAGCGTTGTGTATTTCTCGTTCTCCATGGCTGCTCAACCGGAGCCCCTTCGGCCGGGTGTGGCTTTCCCTACCACATCTCGCTCCAACTGGCACCCGAACTCAACTGACCGGAACTCAACTGTCCTCTTCTGTTCAATTCGTCGGCCTTATATTACCTTCAAACTCCCACGCGATGATATGGACATGCCTCCACGTCTCCGCAATTTCTTCCGATATCTGGCGATCGGGATGTGTCACTTCCGCTTATCTTTGGAATGGCCTGTGTGATCGTCATCGAGCAGAAATAACTGTCATGCAGTTCAGAGGTCACTCCGGTGCGTCAGTCTATGATAGTATAATGGGATTTTTTTTTTTTTTTACCTCGTCCCATTTCATCAGCCAATTTCCGCCCACGCGATTTCCTCTAATAACTGCCATTAGAATGTGTCACTTCCTTCCGGTGCGTCACCTTGAATGGCATTTTTGGCCGGGTCAAAAGGTCAAAACATAACAGAACCATAAACATGTGATAAATCTAGTTTTAACATGTGCATTTCTGAACAAAATGCAACTGGATTTAAAACTGTTTTATTATATTCTATATAGTCTTCGAGGTTTTTTTCATGTAAATTCTCTGGGGAAAATGTAGGTTTTATCAGTGACTAACAGATCTATTTTGTATTATTAACACCAAAATCATCAGTGAACATTTTTAATAAGTCGATCCTTGTATTTTTATTTAGTGATCAGATTCTACTTTCCAACGAAAAAGAAAGTCAATACACTTCCTAAATTTCTTATACAATAATACCTATTGCACTTGTGATCTTACTTGCATTTTTTTAATTAGTTTATTGGAACTATATCAAATGTGGTCCGAAAAATAATTATTCGGTGACAGCTTTGAAATAACTGAATTTATATCAGTTTAGTAAACAACAGAAGATTTTGATTATTTTGATACCTTTGCAAATTATTTTATCGTTATATTTGGTAGATTTAGATGTTTTTTTTTAAATGATTATCATCATCCCATTTTTTAATTATTCATAATTAAAAGAGAATATCATCTTAGAGTTCATCTATATTTTTCTTAAAGTTAAGCAAGTAAACGCACGGTGCATTATCAAATACGGAAAAACTTTTGACACATCGCATTTTTCGAATTTTAATTTAAGCTTAGATACTCGAAAAACATTTTCAATTTACTTACATTTCAATTTGATTCTTTGAAAGTAATAAAAAAGAATATACGTCAATATATAAATAGATATCATCTATCATTAACCTTAGCAAGAAGGAATTTACAAAATTAAAAGAAAGGCTAATTTAAATAATCCCACATATTCAGAGAACGTATTTTGTAACAAACCTTTGCTATTGTCCAGTCGGCTGGGGGTGTAGAATACACCGACTGCACCTCTGCAGAGCGGTAAGACCCCCCCACACACACACACCAATAAGTGTCCTTGTTATGACTCTAAACAATCTGATGTTGAGGTTCCAGTGATGCTGGGGCTTTAGGGAATGCAGAGCACCCCTTCATTGCCATTGCTCCTTGGTCCACTATGGCCCGGCGTGGCAGCACCTGATAGGGCCCTATTTATGGGTTAAATAGAACTAATGAAATACCTATGCTAAAATGAGTTGTTTGACTAAACGGAATAGCTTGAAATAGAAATGTTTTGACAATTAAACTGTACCTACATTTAAACTGCGTGCTTATGCGAAACTCAATTGTATAATATAGAACTGTTTTGACATTTAACTGTGTGCAAACAAAAACTGTACTTATACTAAACTGAATTAGATGAATTACAACTGCTTGACTAAACTGAATAGCTTGAAATAGAAATGTTTTACACAATTAAACTGTACTTACATTTAAACTGCGTACTAATGCTAAACTGAATTGTTTGAAATAGAACTATTTTCATAAAAATGGATTTGGCGTTAAATAACCTACAATGGTTGATATGCCATAAAACTGAAACAACCAACCAACCAAAACTTTGCTAAATTTCTCAGAGGGAATATACTGCATTCTGATTCATTCTGATTCCAAAACGTTTATTCATCGAAAGTTTAATAAATGGTTTCGTTTGGTTTCTTTGTATCAACCTTTATAGGTTATCTTATGTCATATCCCGCCCGAGCGGAGGGGTTGGTAAATATAATCTTATGCCAAGAGAAGAACAGTCGTGGTACTATTCAAATCATAACTGGGAGGATAAGAAGGTTCATCCCTTTCCCAAAGGTATTTGTCCGAAAGTAGACGTAATAGTACGACTGGAGTTCTAACAAACTACGATTCCGCAGGTCAGCGTTTTAACCATTACACAACGAGGACACCACCCTGAAAGTATAATTAAGATGTGCTTGTCAGTTAGTAAACATTAATGATATACCGATTGTTTAACGGCTGTGTTTTTAATAAGTCCTGTTATTTTATGGACCTTTTTTTAAGATTTTACTTGGAAAATGATAATTGCGGCAATTTCTTCTCGATGTTTTCTTGTAATACATCAATCTTTTTACATTATTTTTTAAATTAGTTTAAGTATCATTACATATAGTTATTTTTTTAGCAGAGTTTGATATTAGGTCAATAGTATGAGCAACTCAGCGAGAATCGAGTGTACTAAAAACGGTCTCTTTGTCAAACACACTATTATACAATGCGAGGAAATTATATCGCTTTATTTTTTTGGTAACTATCTTCCTCTGTTTCTTGTAATTTATTAAGCTCTCTGCTTAGATGTGGCGCGAGGCCGAATGAATGGAATACCCAATGAGACTCTTACTCATTCCCAAAGATTTGCTAGTCTAACTTGCTAACAATTACACCAACCGAGGCATCATTCCTCTTGTTTCTTGGAAAAAAATATTTAGTCCTCCTAATTTTACATAATAGACAAGCTTTTTTTCAAAACGTCAGAAGATTCATCGTGCAGACTTTCTATTAACGTTTTCTTTTCAAATACTATTTAATTAGGTTTTCTCTCGAAAAGAAAACCAATGTGATTAAGACTTTTCTGACTTATGTGTTGAAATTTTACTTTTTTTTTTCTCCTAAATTCAAGATTTTAATAATTCTAGTCTTCGCCCAAGATGAAAAGAAAAAAAGAAAACAATACAAGCATGGTTCTGGGATTCCAAAATTGATGTAAGCATTCTCCGATTGTATTAAAAAAAGGCTCTGATTTGTTTGAAATCTTTAGATAACAAGTTTCAGGTATTGAACATATGCGTATATGTGTGAAACTGCAAGTTAAATCGACATTGTATTGAATTTGTCCTTTTGGGGTGTCAGATAAATACCAAAATAAAGACGTAGCCACCAGACTTTTGGGAAGGATTTTGTGTAGTATCTGTTGACGTCATCATCCGACAGGACATAGTATCAAGACAGTTTGAGTTTCTGAATACGCCTTTTGTAAGGCGGCATATCAAAATGAACCTGTCAAATTGAGAATGATCTTAAACTGTGAAATGTACATTCAATTCCAAATATTCATTTGGCAGTTCAACATACATGACACAAGAGTTTCATGTTTCTTTAACCCTTCCGAGGAAATTTTTAAGAAAAATGATGAATAAAATGGTCATTTCCGTTTTGAATGAGGCGAGAAATTTTCAACGCCCTTTAACAAATAGCATTTTACAAATATGGGTTATTCCATTATCATCTACAATTACAGTGCACTGCATTTGGCTACATCTAAAATCTATGACCTTTCATCCTGTGCCTTAATGTTACTATAGTCTACTTCTGAATTAAAGGATAAAGTAATTTTCATGATAAATAACAATGAAAACGGCGAGAACCAAAACTGTTCGATATATAACAGCAGTCAATACAATTTAAAGGGGAGGTTTAATTAAGCTCTGTCTTGTTTGGTTATCGATAATTCCTTTGGCAGACAGCACCAAAAATAGACTCCTTTACGAGAGTCAATAAACTTTTGTTACATGACGTTGCCAACAGCAGTTATTTTTAACATCCGTGCATTGTGAAGTTGAAAATCCGTAGCTAAGGGAAAGTGTTAGGGACTTATATCTATTTTCTGAGTTTCTTCTTATTTTTATGAATAGACATAACGTGACATAATTTGGATTAGGATAGAAGTCTCTATTTACTTTTTTTATCACACTTTTTTTCTATGCAGAAAATTCGCCGATATAAAATAGAATGAAGTTACATGCTGTGTAGTTGACGTTGCTCTGTCAGACAATGAGACTGGAGATCAAAAGGAAATCTTTTTTCCATTCTGACTGAAAAGGGGAGAAATATGGTTCAAATTCAATAGAACTTCATTAAAACGAAGGCACTAAGGTTTCTAGAGTTGCGAAGAAAAAGAATTTCCTAACATAGAATCAGATGGAAATTCAATAGAATTTCATTAAAACCAAGACTCTAAGGTTTCTAGAGTTGCAAAGAAAAAGAATTTCCAAACAGATGGATGGAAATTCAATAGAACTTCATTTCGACTATAAATCTTAAGTTCTCGGGTTTCTTGAGTTGCGAAGAAAAATAATTACCAAAAAGGGAATCAGATTGAAATTCAATAGAACTTCATTTACATTCTAAAGTAACTTTCTTTTTTTAATAGTATATCAACTTTCGCAGGTTATGTAACGCCACAGCCATGCTTGTAGAAGAGCTGCAACGATACTATTTAACCCATAGCTGGGGGGGGATAATAGGGTTCAAACTTTTCCCCTAGATTAATTGTCTGAAAGTGAACATAATAGCGCAAATTGAATTCGAACTCGCTTACTCTGCGGCCACAGTCCAGGACTTTAGCCATTATACCACAGCAACATTTCAATGAATCTTTGCTAAGAAAAAGAATCTATGAAAGCAAGTTTACAATGATTTTATTTACATGTGGAATGTTTGGAATAAACTTAAGCAATGAACGTTCATGTCGACATGTTACAAATAAAATCAAGTTTATTTCCAATATTTCATGTATATCAGTTTATTTAAATGATACATCAATAACAGTAAAATACGTGATGGAAATTATTTGATATAACATCTCATTTTAATGGACTAATTAACGAATTATTAAATAACAAGACTACTTGAAAAGAAATTAGATTTTAAAATTGAGGAATTAATTAATGTATGTATATATATATATATATATATATATATATATATATATATATATGTATGTGTGTGTGTGTGTGTGTGTGTGTGTGTGTGTGTGTGATTAAATAGGACAGACACTTCATTTCTGCCTTGATCCGTTCGTATGCGTCGTTTGCCATCTGGGTAGAATTAATTCAAAAAGGCGCAATATTTTTCCAAAGTACTTTCAACTCCAGGTGGAAAATTGTTCGGGGGAACAAACAGTGAAATGACTAACATAATAATGTGTCCTATTTATCTAGATGGTGAGTCGGGATGTTGTAAGTTGGCTTACTAAGGCACATACCTATGAGATACTTGCTGTGGTACGGGATAAGCTACCAGCAGATCACTTGCTGGAAGAACGCACCACATTTCGATAGATCATCATCATCATCAAGTCGTGCTGCCAGCACGGATATCCCTGACCCTCTCACGCCACTTCTCCCTGTCATTCATCGCTTTTGGCAGGTCTTCAGGGTTACATACCGTATCCTCACATAGCTGCTGTATGTATGTTCGAGCTGGTCGTCCTGCTTTTGCTTGGCCATATGCGGGGGTCCAGTGGAGTACATCACTGATGAGTTCGTCCTTGCTTCTCCAGCGGTGTCCTGCGTGTCTGGTTCGTCTAGCTTGTATAATTTTGGTGATGGGGGGCAGGTGACCGTATAGTTGGTGTCTTGTGGGGTGTTGACGCCAGGACTTGTTCAATGTTGCTCTCAACATTCTTGTTTAATTTCCGTCTAGTTTCTTCTTCAGCCGTTTAGTTAGCGTCCAAGTAGTGCATCCATATAGTAGTATCAATACAACCGCTGCCTGGAAGAAACTGCGTTTCATTTTATCGGTCAAGTCTGATTTCCATATGATCGAGAGCCTATCGACAGCTGTCCATGTTTTTGTTAGTCATGTGTCAATGTCTTTTTCGGTTGATGAGACGCTACTTCCTAGGTAGGTGAATTTGTCTACTTGTTCCAGAGAGGCTCCATCTCGTGTGGTAATGTCGCCTGTTTGGTTGTAACACATATATTCAGTTTTGTGTGCATTGACATGGAGGCCAATGCCTGCGGCGACTCATTCCAAACTATGCAGTAGTGTCTCTGCTTGGTTAGGCGTATTCGCCAGTAACGCAATGTCATCGGCGTAGTCGGCGTCGGTAATTGTTTTTTCGGGGTACCTTCTGCTTCTTTTCTTCGTCAGCTCGAAGCCATTTTCTCTGATTTTGTCGATAGAAGTTCTAAGTACGTAGTCTAGACAGATGATAAAGAGGTATGGGGCTAGCGTGTCTCCTTGTAGTACTCCTGCAACAATGTCGAAGTATTCTGTGTCTCCATCTGGTGAACGTACTTTCATGCTGACTTTCTGTATGGAAACAACATACTTCGGGATGGGATCTGATATATACCAACTAGTGGGCGAACGGGCTATGGGTTCACCGCTGTCACCAGTATTGGCCAACATATGCAACGAATAATTCGAAGAAATAGCATTACGATTTACATCACTAAGGCCATCAAAGAGATTTAGGTACGTTGATGACACATTCATTGTCTGGCCTCATCAAGATGTTCAAACATCACTTGATCACTGGAACTCATTCTTACTATTTATACAGTCCACCCTGGAGAAAGAACAAGATAACAAATTACCCTTCCTCAATGTATTGGCAACACGCACAGAACAAGGATTCAAGTCATCCGTGTATCGTAAGCCTACCTTCACCGGACAGTACCTCAATTTTAATTCCCATCATCCATAAAATGTGAATAAAGGAATCGCCCGCTGCCTACAACGTCGAGCAAAAGCCATTCGTATCGACATTGATGCATATAAAAAAAATGATTACTTTAAGACACAGTCTCCATCGCATCAACTACCCAGAGAGTATAACATCGGCTCCAAGAAATCTGTATAGGAAATTTTCTACATATATATATATATATATGTGTGTGTGTGTGTGTGTGTGTGTGTGTGTGTGTGTGTGTAAAAAATGTTAATCAAACATTAATTTTACATAATAAGATAACAGAGAAATATAAATTAGATGATGATGACATTGATTATCAAATTAATAGAGATACGTATAATTTCACAAATAATCTCAATATTAAAAATAAACTAGCTAAACTAAATAGAAAAAAAGCATATATTAATTTTAAGGATCACAGACAGAACATTGAAAATAATGAATAGGCCAGATTGAGTAAGCCGACAAAAACCGATCTGGGGTTAATATCTAAAAAGGTAGTACAAAATATTGTTACTAAAATACTAGAGAATTCAAAGTATATTCTGTGGAAGAACTCACAAGTCATTATAAAATAGTTTAAATATATCAAATAAAAGAAAACTATTACTTTTATACAATTTTATATCATAGATCCTCACTCATCAATATCTAAGGAATTGCTATTACACACTTTTAATTTTGCTAAGAATTACGAATATAACTTAGGAAGAATTACACATTCAATTGGCATGTAGGAAATCTATGCTGATTAATAATGACATTACTTGGGTAAAAACGGTGTCTGATAATTTTGACGTCACTATTTGAGTCATTCGACTCCACACAAATTACTGACCTAGTCGGTATATACATTTTAGATACACTAGGCAGAATCATAGATTTTAAAGCATCGGTATATATAAAGATGATGGTTTAATTTCCATCCCTGACATCTAAAATACCAAAAAATTATTAGAGCTTTTAAATATATGGGATTAAAAATAGAAATTAGTTCGAACTTAAAAATAGTTAATTTTTTAGTCCTCACTTTTAATTTAAATGAAAATTCTTAAATCAATGACAACTTAAAACAATCTTGTAATTGTAAGAAACTAAATGAATGCCACCTATGGAATAAATGTAAACTAAATAATATTATATATCATTCTAATATTTCAACAAAAGAAAATGATGCTAGTGAAAAAGCATACATAGGTATTACAAGTTTAAACTGGAAATTTAAATATTACCTGCAATCATTTAAAAATCCAACATTAAAAAATCAAAATGCCCTATCTAAATACTACAGGTATTTGAAAGAACTAGGACTAACAGCTATTATAAATTGGAAAATAATTAAAAAATCTTCATCTACAAACATTTTACATGATAGATAAAATTTATGCTTAGATGAGAAAATATATTGATTAAAGATAGGAACTTACTAAATACAAGGAATGAGTTAATAATTAACTGTAGGCATAGAAATAAATTCTTAGTATAATTTTATTTCATATCTTAATTATTTTTAATATATTTAACTTTACTCTATATTTAGGTGATTTACAATTACAATTTAATTTCTAAATATTGAAATATTTATGTAAAATCAAAAAATTGATTAAATAATTCAAATACAATTTTTTCAATAAAGTTCTTTTTTTTTAATGATTGAGTATAAATGTACTTCATTTTTTTTTAAAAAAAAAAGGATAATAATTCAATATGATATATATTTGAAAATGATTCAAACCTAATACTATAGACCTAAATGTTAGAAGGAACTATTCCATATACCACACCGTTTTACTATATTTAAACATATATTTAACAACTCCATTAAACAAATTTATATTTGAAACTTTTATTTGATTCAATAATTATATTAAAAGTTTGAAATTATTAGAAACATTAATCTAATATCTGTTACAATATTAATCCATTACTTAAGACGATTAACTTAACAATTGATTTGCTAATTCTTCCTAATATAAATAACTGGGAATTTTTTACGATATATTTCGGAAATAGACGTTTTGTTAAATTAATATTAATATCGATTTATATATTTATAGACGACATGGATTGTAACATCAGATCCTTGTAATTTTAACGAAACCAGGAGTTAATTTTTATTTTTATTTATACTCTATTTAATTGTGTCTCCAGTCTTTATTAATATTTTTCAGTATTCGCCGAGTTATTTTAAATCCAGAAATATCTTAAATTATAGGTAAGCTTTTTTTTTAAAGAGGAATACATAAACATTATATTTGTTAATATATAAAGATATTTCCACCGTTAAAAAGGTTCTTTTTTTAATTAAAACTTTTGTTTTTAAATCGGAAGCAATGTAAATCTATCTATATTATATTCAAATATATAACTGTATTTTATCCATCTGAAGAAGGTCATTTTACTGACCTTAAATAAATTTATAATGGAACTAGAATTTTAAAATTTTTCGTTTAATTTTATATATATATATATATATATATATTCTTTAAGAAAAAAACAAAGACCGGTTAATTTAGGATTATAAATTTATTTCATCCTGTTTTTCAGTTTCTGGTGTAAACCAAAAACACGAAGAAAAATATAACAGGACTTCTTCAGATCCAATGGATAAATAAAACAGAATAGACACGTGGGGTGGAGGGGGAGGGGGGAAGAGATTAAGGAGTTACCTCCTCGTTTTATTGAATTTCCGTTTTTTTTATTTACCTATGTATTTTATTTTAAAATTTCTTCCGTCAGTTATAATTACGGTAATTCAACTTTTTTATTTATTTGTTTAATTTATTTTATTTTTTTATTTTCATGTTAAGTTCGATAATTAACTTTTAAGAGAAATATTAATGCTTATATTAATTTCGATACCATTTATTTAGCTACCTATTTTTTCCTAGTGTGTATATTGGATACGTTTTTTTCCTATTTATTTCTATGTTTTTAAATTTTCTTAGTCGATAGTTTTAGAAGAGAAAATATACATTTTAATACATAAATGGCCTGATAAGTTATTAAATAAGAGAAGGGAATTAATAGCTAGATGTAGACATAAGACTAAATTTAAACTATATTTAGGAAGGGTAGTAGGTTATATGTATTCAAAAAAGAAAGAGAGAAACTGAAAGAATTCTATTTCATCAACAGTAAATTAGTGAATGAACTTTGTTACATGTTTCAGCCCGGCGACTTAAGCATTTTCTCAAGTAAAAGAAAAAAAGAAAGAAAGAAAAAAAGAGAAAGAAGAAAAGGACTGTTGAGAGACATTTATGTTTGGTACTGCCGGCTGGCTTAATATAGCCGGTATTTTAAAAAGAAAAGAAAAAAGAAAAAGGAACTGTTTCTTGAATCTTATCATTATTTGTTTGGTCGTCGCCTAGTAAAACTTTGTTATATTTTAAATGCACCCTTGTGTTGAAATCTTTTGGCTGTGTTATTTATCAATCGAGTCGCCATCTTTTGCACATATCTGTTTCAGCTTCGTATCGCTTTCATTAATTCTCGCTAAATGTCTTGTTCATTTTAAAACATTACAAGGGAATTTTGAACATTTGACTACAGTTAATATTATCTAACTTTGAAGTCCATGTTTTCCGTTATCCGAGGGGGTATGAAAACGAGGGATTTCGTGGGGTATGTGGAAGTGAATTGGAAACCCCCTCACCATCGTCGGAGATCAGTATAGCCTCAAATTAACCCCCACATTATTTGCCAGTTTACCATATGCCCGAAAAAGTAGTCTTGACTAGGACTTGTTTTCGCGGAGGGTCAAATAACAGACTGCCCTCGACGTAACATGCGCATGAAAATGAGCTACCGTCCAGGGATAATTATTTATGCAGTGTCACAAAGGGATGAGCAAATCGGTAAAGGGAAGGGGAAGACAAATTGTGCGCCAAAATATATGGTGTCTTTAGACAAGTGACGTGACACGCCGTCACGTAGAAAAGAGGAAGTACTCCGATGATTCTCTCACCGAACCTAATACATATATTAGGGACTATTTCAGCTGATAATTCCAACAGAGTTCAACATCAGAGTAACTTATAAAGTAGCAATCGGTGATATAACTTTTGGCTCTAGAAATTTTCTCGCCAACTGTAATTGATGGACGTATACAAACAATTCCTCGTAATGGTTGTATGAATGTAAAAAAATATTCGCCAGGAGGTTCGACGCGCAAAATGAGTGTGTTTCATAATCAAAGACAAAGACAATTAATTTATAGACTGACAAGGAGATTAAAAGAGTGAATGTGATGTTTTCAAAGAATCGGCGAATTAAGCTTGAAAGAGTACAAAATATCATTAAGATGTTGAATTACAGATGAATTGGTGTCAAATAAGTCGCTCATAACAAATTTTTAAAAATTTATTGAAAAAATCTCTGTAGGAACATATTCTTTAAAAACTCCTCAACTATTATCATCGTAACGGTGTGTACCTCTTGAATATTGACGTTGATAGTTTACTTCTTGTTCATCATTATGATCCTAAAGACTAGAGACAATCAACAAAATATTATGACACAAATTTTTAACTAATTGAAGACCATTCAAAAGAATTCCTTCACTGGTAAAAATCTACCCCGAATTTTGACCAGAAGAAATGATGATTAATTTGGAAAGTTATTGTGACATATTGTCAGCGCTCATTCGACGTGTCCCCTGAGTAAAATAAAGAAGAATTTTTTTCATCACAAATATTCAAGGTTGTATTGCATTAAATAAACAATGACAAAGCTGAAATTTACGCTTCTGGCATACCATCCGACCAATTTCCTATAAGACTGTATGAGCCGTGTAAGGAATGAGTGCGGAATAATCAAGACTGTTCTTTTGTTCTGGCAGCTAAACTTCCCCGATTTCTCAATCTTATCAAATACTTAGCGGTTGTGTATCATCAAAAAGTTTGCCCTACATAACTACCACCGGGCACCAGCTATCATAGGAAACTGCGAGAGTTCTCGTAGAATACTTGCATGAATGTGTAACCGCTGTTTTTCAGATACATTGAGAATTAACACTTAATTGGAAAGGAAGTCATGTTTTCCTCTTCAGTTTATTGAGAGCCTACCTGAGGGCATTTCTTTGCAAGTTAATCTCATAAATGATTTGCTAAACTTGTGGCTTCGATCCTAACTCAGTGTCCCACTTTAATATCCTTGAGGTAAACAGATTTAAGTTTATTACATATCTTTTGCAATAATGCAGCTGAGTTTTTCTTACACTCCTTTTCTCCTAAAATTATCTTATAATCAGTCATTTGTAAACATCGGCTTTATTTTGATGAGAGATTATCAATGTAATTGGATATATCAATTACCTTGGCAACCACACATTTTAGAACATATATGTCCTATCGATATTTACGATCTTTTAGTTCAGAATACAATCACTTGCTCGATCTTCCTCCTAGAGTTCTCTCTCTCTCTCTCTCTCTATATATATATATATATATATATATATATATATATATATATATATGTGTGTGTGTGTGTGTGTGTGTGTGTGTGTGTGTGTGTGTGTGTGTGTGTGTGTGTGTGTGTGTGTGTGTGTGTGTTCAAATATACTAAAACAAAACAGGAAAATTCTATGAATTGATCGATGAATATTGTAGATATATAAGAGCTGTCATATATTTCTACATATTTTATAAATACGAAAAATGTGTTTGACTGTCCCATAAAAACAGCCAAACAGTTTGACATAAAGATATCAGATGTGATTGGAACACTTATTGGACACAGAGGAAGGTTCTAAAGTAAAAACGATTACTTCAGAAGTGGAAAGAAGGATATCTCATCGAGATGGCGTTACTCATAAAATAGCCCGAAGCTATATTGTTAAAAGTTGTAGCTAAACCTTTAGAATTCAATTTCCGAAACCGAAATTATAAAAAGCAATAATTTTTCCGACAAAAATAATTTTTCTCATTTAATAAAACATTACAAGATCAGTTTATTGGTAGTTCTTTAAACTTGAGATGTAAGATAATTACATAGCACCATTAATTATTGATAATTAAAAATTCAGAGAAGTTCTAAAGGTATCAAATTCTTAACTGACACGCATTTAAAAGCATTTAAAAAGGTTCTGTGAATTTTTTCAATATTAACTTTATATGATTATATGAGACATATAATTGTTAATTATATTTCTTTAATATGGATTTGTCTTTTTAGTAACAATTATGGTCAGTAAAGTTTGGGTGTTTATAAGTAATTGACAAGCATAGTTAAATGCTAAACAAATCCGAACCTCTTACCAATCATATTTCAACCAGTCCACAGTTATATAAACTATACTTATATTGATTTTACAGTTCACAATGAAGATAACAGATTGTTCATGCGTTATTCATCGACGTTCATCGTCAGCCGTCGTGGCACGCCAATGATCAGTGAAAACCTTCGTCAAAATTATCTGGTAATAAAACAGAAAAATCCTTTTAGTATAAATGTAAATACGAACTCGAGTGATAAATTAGATACCATAGCGACATTTTGATATATATATATATATATATATATATATATGTGTGTGTGTGTGTGTGTGTCTGTGTGTGTCTGTGTGTGTGTATAATATCATCAGTTTTATTCTATATATATATAATAAGATTTATTCATGCAATACTGATATTGTCTATGAAAATATACATAATTCTTTATTTTTCTTCCCTATTTTCTTTGATTATCACTTTTCTTTTCGTGCGTTTAATTCTTTCTTCAAGAGAAAAGGTTTGCTTACGCCTCGAGTTTGTTGCGTTGATTCATGAATATTATCGACGAAATGATCTGAAGCACGGATTGATGCATATAAATCTTAGCCTTTCAAATATCCGCTAAAACCCTAAGCCATCAATTAATACCCTTTGATAATTGCGTATTTTGACTCTAATACCACCTTGAGAACCATAATCCCCTTGATAATGGTAATGAGAGTATAAATGGGGTCAGTATGCAGTTCTGTTGAATTCATTTCTGTGCTGATCTCCTCTATTCGATCGAAGAAATCTTATGACATCAGATCAGCTCTAAATTAGCGTCTAAAACTATCAACCGAGACACTGATGCAATAAGATTACGTTCTGTATTTTTGTTTTCGGCAATCATTCCAACAATAACAACTTCTGTGTGGAATAGAATGAAAAAATTTCAAATTTTATGTGCACACTTATGTATAAGTTCTAATGTTCAATTACCGCCAATGTACGAGAATCCATCTCGTACATTGGTGGTAATGGTACATTTCGTTTGCTTCAGTGAGAAAAGTCAAATATGTTAAGTGTTTTTTAAATGCTTTATTCTTCTAGAAAATTTACATAATAAACAAATGTTTCTTATATAATTCTTTGCAAAATCAATCGCTGAAGATTGTCAATGTTTCTCCAACTGTTAGCCTTTTTTGTTGGATGATGAAATTACAATTGACTTGATTCATTCATTTAATTTTAATGTCAAGTCAACTCGTCTAGGGTTATTTTATCACGTTAATTGTAAGTTCATATTTACTGCTAAGTATAGCTATTTCTTAAGAATTTTCTTTTCTTTTGCTTTTGTCCTTCTAGGAATTTTTCTGCACACGATCTTATTGAATACGAATAAGTTGTTAAAAGATCTATTTATCTCATCGGTGGAACCCTAGCTCGTACTACCATTTTGGGTCAGAGAAAAGGGCAGTGAATGAAGGATTGCACATTCTCCAGATCTTCAGAATTTGAGCTTCTCTATCAGATGCAATTTCGTGTTATAACAAGGATACCCACTTTTTTGGGGGGTG
This sequence comes from Sepioteuthis lessoniana, assembly GCA_963585895.1. Taxonomy (NCBI): domain Eukaryota; kingdom Metazoa; phylum Mollusca; class Cephalopoda; order Myopsida; family Loliginidae; genus Sepioteuthis; species Sepioteuthis lessoniana. The sequence goes on along the minus strand of OY757904.1, from coordinate 3,656,213 downwards.
GGGGCTCTTAGTCCTCTGCAAGTACTTTAGTCAGTATATTCTAATGTTGCTCAATAAATTGGTGAAAATTATGATAGAGAGTCAGTGTAGGTAATTTAAATAAGTTATAAACCGTTAAAAAGTGGAAAGATACTGAGAGTCACTTATTCGAATGACAAGCAGTCACTCCAGGTAGTCAGTTTGAATCCACATCGACGATTGGTTAAGTCATCACGTTATCACACAGCACTGGAAAAATAGTTTTAATTTGTGGTTAGTTGCCGAGGATTGTTCGAATGGAACACTTGATTTCCACCATGCTCGTCATTCTCCGTAAAGATCGAACGGGTAAAACGGGGGTATCGTAAGAAATAAAATATGTACGCACAAGAATGATGTCCACTTTGTTGTTATTCCTGAAAAGAAGAAGTGAGAAAGTTGGGATTACGGCAACGTATAAGAACAGAGAGATACAGAGAGGCGACATGAAGGAAATGACAGACAAGAACAAAGATGGCTGCCAGAAAAAACACTGAGCAGAATGAAAGAGCTGATGAGAAGGTGGATACCGACCAAGATCGTTGATATAAGCCTAATTTCAAATAAGAATAACGTTAGGTAACCCTATGCCCCGCCGACAGCGCAAAGTCCATACAGGGATTAACCTATATTTAAAACTTGTTTTGCAGGGTAGTCAAAGGTGATAGTACACACAATCTCAAATGTTACACACGTGAAAAATACAAAGAATACGGGTTCTAAACACGACATATTCTTTTATAGTTTGGTAAGGCTGATACAGAAATTTTGCCACAACAATAATGTTGACGATCTATAATTATTTAATCGACCACATTTTCAAAGCCAAATAACAGACCGATTTATGTAGGTTGAAAACCAGAACGTGAAAATTAGTAAGCATACCAACCACAGATATCTTCGATCTGATGATTTTATTACTCAAAGTCTTGAAACAATTATTATACCTCAGAGGTGCAAGTGTGACAGATTGACGAAATTAATACTCAGCCAATCGTAGAACATTTTTACCTGAAGATTGACAAGTAGACTATTCAATGAAATTAAAATGAAAAATGAATTACAATAAGTTAAATGATACCAGAAAATACATCACAAACATGGAAATCTGTAAATGATACTTCAATTATAGCTTTGAGTATATCAAGGCAAAATATTAAGTAGAGAACTGGAACTCATTCTGCTTGAACTTTTGATGTTAGTGATGTCAAATAACTAGCTAATTAACATCTAAAGATATTGCTTGGAGTCAATTGTAATTTCTTAAGATTATTCAATTGAAACTTAATGCTTGTACTTTGATCCCGCATATAAATTCTCAAAGTATGGATATTTATTGGATGAACTCACATACTAAACATCTGCTCTCTTAGTAGACAAAGAAATTAGTATCTTCAAAAATATTAAAATTTCACTATTTGTGTTGCAGGTTATCTTGCTCGAAAATATGGTACCAGAAAAAGGAGAATATCTGATAATGTAGCTTTTTTATAACCGAAAGTATGGACATTTTTTTAAAGAAATAATTTATGCGATTTAAAAACCACACACGATACTACAGTTCAGTCGATGTTTTTTTTTGGGGGGGGGGGTCAATTTCATGTTACCGTTCTTGGATGTGGATTTTTGATGGTGATGAACTAGAGCCTGAATATCATTCTCATACTACAATAGCTTCAAAAATATTGTCTCCTACCTTATTAGTCTATAACATCAGAAACCGATGACAGTTGTGGGGACAGAGAGATTCCACATTCCCACCAATAGCCATTAATCTTTTAGCTTTTCACATATAGTAACTGAAAAAACACTACTGTATAGTTTGGAACGAGCCGCCGCCGGCATTGGCCTCCATGTCAATGCGCACAAAACTGAATACGTGTACTTTAATCAAACAGGCGACTTTTCCACACTAGACAGAACCTCTCTGAAACTGGTAGACAAGTTCACCTACCTAGGAAGCAGCGTCTCATCAACCTAAAAAGACATCGACGCGCGGCTAATGAAGACATGGACAGCTATCGATAAGCTATCGATCATATGGAAATCAGACCTGACCGATAAAATTAAACGCAGTTTCTTTCAAGCTGCGATCGTATCGATACTGCTGTATGGATGCACTACCTGGACGCTAACAAAACGGCTGGAGAAAAAACTAGACGGCAATCACACAAGAATGTTGCGAGCAATATTGAACAAGTCCTGGAGGCAACACCCCAAAAGGTGACCAACTATACGGCCACCTACCTCCCATCACGAAAACTATCCAAGCTAGACGAACCAGACATGCAGGATACTGCTGGAGAAGCAGGGACGAGCTCATAAGTGATGTACACCTATGGTCCCCCACGTATGGCCGGGCAAAAGCAGGACGACCAGCTCGAACATACATACAGCAGCTATGTGAGGATACGGGTTGTAGCCCTGATGACATGTCAGAGGCGATGAACGATAGGGAGAAGTGGCGAGAGAGAGTCAGGGATATGCGTGCTGGCGGCACGGCATGATGATGATGATGAACTGTAAAAATTTTGTCGAAGATAAAAGTGGTGGAGTTGTTCTTCTGCTGGGGATGAAATCAGTGTATCATTTTTCTTTAACAATTTAAATATATTCTGCATTCATTTTATACTTTACACTTCTTTTTTTTCTCAAAATAATTTGGCTGGTGTCTAAAATTAAACTATCCTCTTGTTATCTGCGTTCTCAACCCTGAAAATGCTCACTTTGTGACCATGTATATCAAATCATCAATCAATATACTGAGCAATGTTTCGCTTCCAAGATTTACAAAATAAAAATAAAGACTAATTCCTATTTTTGTTACCAATTCCCTATTTTATGCTTTCCCTAGTCACGTTTGCTTTTTGCAATTTTTTACCGAAAGAAATCGACTTAAAATCAGTGGGTCGTGGTTGATGTGGTTAACGCCGTTTTAAGTTTCCACATTTCCATATCATGCGCCAAAGAGAAGTGACATTGATCAATATCGTATCACTTCAACCGAATAACCTAAATCGAGGTAATGTTAATCAAAGCACTAATTAGATTTGTCAAGACTCATAAATCATCACCTTCCTTGCAGCTATGACAATCCTTTGTTTTCTAGTTGGATCCACTGTTTGTACCACTCATTTACTTGACTTTGGTTAGAATTTCAAAACATTTTACCAATGTTTCTCTTTCAAATTAAATCCTCAGAACTTTCCGGTAGCTTTTTCTATTTAATATTCCCTATGTCACTTGGTCTGGATGTTCGGAAATACCTCTCCACAACTATCTTCACAAACTATTGAAATAAACTCAACTAAAACATTGCATCCAATTTTTTAAAAATCGAACCGAAAACTTAGACAAGGTGCCAGATCAACACTTGAACAGACATAGAACAAAATGGGCCATGTGACCAAAAGAACTATTTTTACCCATATTAATTAAGGCCAAAAGTCGAAAATTTTAGTCATGCTGAAGCCGAGTCGATTTTCATTTAAACACCTAAGAAACTATTCTTTAACTTTCAGAAATTCTCTCAGTTCTATTTGCAGCAATTTACAAAGCCACCGCAATCAAATCCACATACACCGTCAGATACATGCTCACTCTGAAAAGCACGAACAAATTAGTATCAGAATTTTCACATCGAAAGTAATTTTATCTCCAAAAAGTCCATTACTCTCACACATAAAGACTTTTGATCAAGAGGACTGTTTCACTCATTTGTTTATCCGATCATAGATCTAATATGCACTCTCATACAAAGGACTTTTACAACATAATATCACAACTATTTCTTTTTCAAATATTCTCTCATTTCCGGTAACAAATTTCCATTTTGCAGACATTTATTTTCGAATATCATTCATGTTACGGTGACCCTTCTATTCGTAAGACATTTGTATTTTTTTCCTTCATTCCTTCTCTCTTTTCTATCTCGCTAGCTCAACAGGTAAGAAAGAATACTTTCTCACTCTTTCATTAAACAGGACCGAAAGATTCTTCGTATTATTCTATTCCCTTTGCAACAACCACATGGAATGATCAAAACTTGGAATGGTCTTCCTTTTGTTAAAAAAAATTCATCAAAAGGATCCTTTAGAAATTCCTTTTTCATACTTGAACTTGAAATGTAACCACACCTTTATAACATGTATATGAACATCTTCTGCTTCTCATTATTCTTGAATTTTTTTCCTATCAATTGCTTCATTCCTTTATCTTTATTCATTCCTCGAAAAAAAACATTTACGGCGAATGCCTCATTGAAATATCTCAATCACATTGATTGACAAGAAAAATTACAATACATCTTATTTCAACCTTGACTGATTTTTTACAGTTTCCGATAAAACAATATCAAGATATATATATAGATTTATGACAAATGTCATTCTTGCTGCGAGATAGTGAATCTGTAACTGGATTTTGGCATAGCTCGAGGTAAAGTTGAATGGAAGGCCACCTATTGTCCCATCCCACCGTGTTGACTAAGGCTGTAAAATACGCCGACTACACCTCTGCAGCTGAATAAGACCCCTCCAACGAATGTCCTGGGTATGATAACAAACTAGATCTGATAATGGGCCTAGTAGGGCTTTGGAGAATATGAAATACGCCTTCATTGCTATTACTGCCGGGTCCACTCTAACCCTAATTAGTAGTACTTGTTAGGGCCTCATCTGTAGGTCAAATAGAACTGTTCAATCATTTACAGAGGATTATTATTAGTTATTAGAAACCATAAAGCCGTGTGCAAATTATTTACATTGTACAGGAATAATTGATCGGTAGAATTACTGATATTAAATAGCAATACTTGAAACCATTTAGTTGCTTGTAAACAAATGATTGATATTAACTAGAATTATTAGTATTTGATAGGATTACAAAAACCCATTTAATTGCGTACAAACAAATGAGCTCTAGCGATTTGCTTAAAAATAAAGTTACTACAAACTATTCACTTAAAATTAGTATATATATATATATATATATATATATATATATATATAACAAATCCTTTACCTGCCTAAAAACTGATTTTCGGAATATTCTTACCGAAAACAGCAATATTGAACAACAAAATAACAAGCAAAAATTACAGATCTTCGAAGCGCTCCACATCGGAAGGAAACTACCAAAACTCAATAGAATCAATTTCGAATTCATTACTAAAGTACTTAAATGCTATTTATAGAACCAAATTTTAAAATAAACGCTTTAACAAGACACCAGTATAAATAATAAAAACTCAAAACTTACAAAGTAGTAATGAACATGCAAAGGTCATATCGCTTTTGCAATATACACACCTCTGATGATAGCCCAAGTTGGAAAGAAAGTACGAGGAAACCAATTAATCATGGGTTGTTTATTATTAACCAATTCCCGCCAGATACCATAAAATCGATGTCCTGACTCGAACGATAAATACAGAAAAGTGTAGACAAAGGATATTTATATCGTTTAATCAAATATATATATATATATATATATACCTTTAAGAAAAACAAAAACCGGTCACATTAGGATTATAAATTTATTTCCATCCTGTTATGGGTATTGATATGAATCAATAACACCAAAAATAATAGGACTTCTTCAGATCTAATGGATAAAATAATTACAGTCAGAATAGACACAGGAGGAAAGGGTGGGAGGGGGTGTTGCATACATATATATACTGGATACATACCGACGCAATGATAACAGACGCAAGAATAAAGGACGCATGATAAAGACGCAGGAAGGAAGACGCATGAAGAATTTTTAGAAAAATATTCACCTCTCTCTTTAATGCAAGGGTTCGAAAGGGTTGTTCAAGGTTTGCATGTGAGAGGATGCTGGAGACTGAACATAAACTTCATATTTTGACCCCACTGTTATGACCGTCACGTCGTGTCTTTCTTGTTCTCTAAATGTTGGGGTCCACTCCATCGGGGGTTTTCCGAGAGCCCCCTCGGTCTGGTGTGGCCTTCCCTACCACATCTGGTCTCTACTGTCTGGAATTCGACTGGCAACTGCATCGGGGGTTTCCAAGGCCCCCCGAGTGTGACCTTCCCTACCACATCTCGTCTCTAACTCTCTGGGAGTCTGCTGGCAACTGCTCTGGGACCCAAACTCAACTGAGTTAAATAATAACTCAACGCCCACACGATCGCCTACTGGATCTTTGAAATCGAATGTTTAATCGTCATCAAGCGGAAATAACTGTCATGCAGTTCAGAGGTTACTCTCTTCCGGCACATGACTGTAATGGCACAATGGGACCTTCACCTTGTCCCATATCATAAGCCTTAATCCACCCACGCGATCTCTTTCGATTACTGGCCGTTGGAATGTGTCACATCCTTCCGGTGTATTACCTTGGAATAGTATTTTTGGGTCGGGTCGAAGGTCAAAATATAACAGGGGTAGAAGAGGGGTGAAGAGTTTCCTCCCTATAAATTAATTTGAGATTTGAGGTGTCATGAATAAGATTTTAAAAGTGCAAGGATACCATGTGATGTGTACGTACTTTTCAATGGAAAGGTAACTGAATTAATAGGCATGAATATAAATTTAAAATTTAAAATTCTAATTTTATCTTAATTTAAGATAAGTATTACTGTAATCTTTACGTAATTTTATTAAGAAATGTTGTACTTCCTTAAATTGAAATGAAATCTGGAGTTTTACGTTGAAATGTATTTAGAATTAAATTTTTTTTTTTAATTTAATTAGCTGTAGAAAGTGGGTTTTGAATATAAGTCCAGTTACATTATTGTGATTCTAACCGGTAATAAAAAAAGAAAAACCGGAAGTGGGTAAATGGGGAGGAAACACTTCACCCCTCTTCAACCCCCTCCCACCATTTCCTCCTGTGTCTATTCTGACAGTAATAAATTTATCCATTAGATCTGAAGAAGTCCTGTTATTTTTGGTGTTATTGGTTCATATCAATACCCATAATAGGATGGAAATAAATTTATAATCCTAATGTGACCAAGTTTTGTTTTTCTTAAAGAAATTATTGCTCTGTGATGTCAGTTACATTGAGCTCTTTACCAGGAAAATTTAATAGTTCATAGTTGAATGTTTTTGTCCTGATGGAATTATTCCCAACTCTGGTTTAAATGAACTGAATAATAAATAAATATATATATATATATATATATATACATATATATATATATATATATATACTGGATTTGGTATTGAATAACCCACCAGGGTTTATATGCCATAAAACACTTTTCCGATTCCAATTTTGTTCCAGGCAAGTTGTTATTCAATTCCGTGTTATTGTTGCCACAGTTGTTAGAATGAGGCTGAATTCAACATCACACTACTTAAAAACTCGAGCGCTTCATTTTTGCATACAAAGTTTTTTTCCTTCTCCGAGGCTGGTTTCACTTTTGGAAGAGAGAAGAGTTTTACTAATTATCGTACTTATAATTGTAGGGAGAAGAGATTGATTTATTCCTTTCCAAAGGAGGACCGTTTCACATAAAAGTTATCATCGTAAGAATCGACAATCCAAGTTTAAATCCTGGAAGATACTGTTTACTTTTCCCTTCAGACTATTATCCTTCAAAAAGTAATGTATATATCACCTTTCAGAAAGGCATTAATGCATATATTACCTTTCAGAAAAGTAGGAATTTATATATTACCGTTCAGAAAGGCATAAATGTATATATTACACTTCAAAAGGGTATGAATGTATATATTACCTTTCAGAAAGCCATGAACGCATACATTACCCTTCAGAAAGACATAAATGTATATATCACCTTTCAGAAAGGCATTAATGTATATATTACCTTTCAGAAAGGTAGGAATTTATATATTACCCTTCAGAAAGGCATAAATGTATATATTACAGGTTGGAACGATAAAATTGTCGCTCTAGAAAAGACGGCATGATTCCATTTCCGTTTAATGAAATCTAACTTCCTTTTTTTTTTTTTTTTTTTTTGTTGCAGACCATATACTAGTTGGCCAGTTATGTACAAATACCAAGAGCAGTTGGAGCCTTTTATCATGTCTGAAAGTGACACAATGTTCAACGAGCGAGATCGGAGATGCGCCGCTGTACAACTCATGTTCTCTACCAATCCAAGTTATGACAACAGGACCATTGCCAGCACCCTCAAAATGCAAATCTGGATTGCTACGAATAACAGGGACGTGCCCAGGGTGATAAAAACAAAGTTTCCGGCCACGGTTATGGTCTTTGGTGTGGTTTCAAGTGAGGGCCACATCATGCCACCTCACATCTTCGAAGTCTGCTTGAAAGTCAACACGAAAGTGTACCTGGTTGTGCTGAGGAGTGTGGTGATCCCCTGGTGCAATCAGGTGGCCGGTGGCAGACCCTGGGTGTGGCAGCAGGACTCGGCGCCGGCCCACAAGTCCAAAGAGACCCAGGCTTGGCTTCAGAAGGAGTGCTACGACTCTGTACCCTTCTCTCACTGGACCCCCCTCCCCCGACCTGAACCCGCTGGACTACTTCGTTTAGTCATACGTCGAGAAGATCACCAACATGACCTCCCACAACACCAAAGCCAGCTTGATCCGCCGGCGTTTGTGAAAAAGCATGCTCCCAGTTCCGGATCCTTATCGAGACGGTGATTGAATAGATGTCAGCTCTACTAAATAATCAAGTTAGCTGAATTGATTTTTTCAATAAAAGTTTTAAAATAAAGCTGTAGAGTTGTTTTCTTTAGGACGACAATTTTATCGTTCCACCCTGTAGATGTTAGCTCTACTACATAATCAAGTTAGCTGAATTGATTTTTTCAATAAAAGTTTTAAAATAAAGCTGTTGAGTTGTTTAGGACGATAATTTTATCGTTCCACCCTGCACACTTCAGAAAGGTATGAATGTATATATTTTCCAATTGTTGGGCGGAAATAGAAGGGTATATTAGCTTCTTTAGTTTTGGCAACTCGTCTAGGAAAAGGAAAACTGAATTCTAACCGTTATACCGCTTTAAATTTTATGGAAGTGTCCGTGGTGTAATCGTTATCGCCGTAGGCAATGAACACGGCGACACGAGTTCAAATCCTGGACGAGACTGATTGCATTTCACATAGCACTGAAACCCTTGGGAAATGTATGAATCCAATTATTCTCCCTCCAGCGATGGGTAAAAAGTAGGCCAGACTAGGTACTTCAGCCTTGGTGAGGCAAGTAGTCTAGGAGAGAAGGAAAACTCTGAATTCAAACCTGTTAAAAACTCCGCTTAAAAACTGACCTTGTGTCATATCCTGCCCGAGAGGAGGGGTTGGGTAAATAGGATACCGCTTTAAATTGATCTTGTGTTGCATTCTATTTACGTAGGAAGGATTGAGTCAATACATATTTGCTTTTCCAAAGGGCAAAGTAAAAGACAAACAGCCTCGTCCAGAGTTTGAACTCGGCTCGCTGTGGCTATTTTCAACGATGATATCCTTTACGACCCCCGCTTCGCCATATATTAATATTATGAAAGTTTTCATGAGATTATTAACATTCTGAAGGAAAAGATAGTCAGACTATTAATTATCACCATAAAAAATGTCGTTCTTTTGTTTGTTATTTTGTTTAGTTGGTTGGTTTGTTGGTTGGTTGGTTTGGTTTTTTATTTTGTTTTTGTTGTTTTGTTTTTTTTGTTTATTTGTTTTTTTCTTTTTGTTTGTTTTTGTTTTTGGTTATGACAAAATTTTCTTCGTATACTTCATTTTTCAATGCGAATTAAGGCTTAACTTTCTTCAGACCAACCATATGCACTTTGAAATATTCGCGTTTGTTTGTAACTATTTGCAGATGTGAACACTATATAATTTGTTTCGAATATGATTTTGGTAGTGCTGTGGTCTGGATAGTGTCGATTGTTCCCCAGATTTCCCAAGCCCTTCCCGTCTGTTTTTATTGCCATGACAACAATTTCTGTAAAGAAATACGAAGCTATTATTTCCTTATACAATCTATTTTTTTCTTTTAGCTAAAATCACGCCGAACCTTTGGACATTTGAAAGAAAAATATTGTTATTTACACTACGCAATGCCAGCCTAAATATAGAATATGTGCAGATTTTGGCTTTCTACTCAGTAAATTAATTCAGAAATATTTTGAAAGAATTCAATTTTCACTTTAGAATCTGAAATGATTACATATGTAAAAGGATTAAATAATAATAGAATCATAGCGTTTGCTTTAAAATCAATATAACATTTTGCTGGAGATCGAAATAATTGGTGACTTTGTTATATTTTCATCAAATCCTTAAGACTTGAAATCGACTATGACGCACGAACTGATCTCTTTCTTGAATATATATTATAAATATATTGAACTGCATATCACGATAAGATTTTCCAGCGTCACTCTTTTTCCATTTATATTATCCAATATGAATTAACAAATTTTAATGTTTTCCCAAAAAGCCTCGCTTTAAGTAAATCAACCATTCAACTGAATATGAATATATTGATATAAAAACACGAGAAAAACTGAAAAATACTGAAATAACCAGAAGATAGGTACCTATTTAGATGCTATCATTTCGGCGACTATATCTTAAAGACTCGGTGACCTGCTCGAGTTTCACTTCGTAGTAATACCCTTAGGAAATGCATAAATACATCTGTCTGCCACACATGCTCAACTATGGTTAAATAATATGAAAGACTGGACTCTTAGGCTACAAGTCAAGGAGAGTCAAGGAAAAGGAAAACTTTTATTCAAACAAGTTGTACTCCGCTTAAAATAGACATTACGTCATATCATTCTCTTAGTGAAGTGATTGGTTAAATATTTATTTTATATCTTGAATGAATCAGAAACAATAATAATTATCTCATTATCCGATATCGCTGGAATGTCTTTATTTGTATATTATTCATATGTAAAATTATCTATTTACTAACAGTCAAAGAAAACTTTAATATGTACAGTCTCCATGGCTGCTTGTTAGGAAACGTAAATGAAAACATTAATGAGATAAAAGAACAACCAAGCGTCTCTTCGCCGACGCTGTTCACTGTTCCATATCATATCGCAGCACATTTAATTGCCTCAATTGCAAGCTAATTATTTTCTGATCAAATTTGATTTGATTTGTATTAAATAGTTTTTTAATGAACCTTTATAAACTCTTGTATCTCATTATGTCGTATATATTAACGTATTTTATAATTATGCAATGTATAATACACACCGTTAAGTTAGAGTTTGCAGCCCAATCATTCAAACAAGTGATTGTGAGTTTGATCATCACTGGGTGCTCCACGACATTCGTCGAATTTTACATTCCACATAGCTATCTAATTAACAAATAGGATTGTATGTTTGTTGTTACTCAACCCCTTTGCAACAGGCAGTCTGTGACATAAGGTCACTTTTAAACGGACTAATGTTTATTTTAATTCACAGTTTTCCTTCTCCTAGTTTGGATGCCTTACAAAGGCAAAAGAAAACAGTATGTCTTATTATTTACCTATAGCTGGAGGGTGAATAGATAAATTCATGTCTTTACCATGGGCGTTAGCTTAAAGTGAAGTGTAAATAACTTCTGGTCGCCAATTCCCTTTCTTACGACGATAACCGTTACGCTAAATCTGACGGTAAGGCAAGAGCATTTACAGAATTTATTTGTTGTTCTTCCCCTTTCAAAGACTTTCCGCTCACGATCTTTCTAGAATACCAACATTGAGTGAACCATGTAAAATCCTACATAATACTATGCAGAGCAAAAAGTGGGTAAGAGTGTTCTTTACGATTATTTAAATGTAAGATTGTTCGTCTAGGTTGTTAGCCTTTCTTATATTTTTTCCCTTAAATTAACTTTTTTAGTGTGTGTGTGTGTGTGTGTGTGTGTGTGTGTATGTGTGTTCTTGTTTCCCACTGATTGTTTTGTGTTTCTCTTTCTTCCAGTTCAACCTCATTTATACGATAATTCAATTTATATTCTTGATCCAAGTAATCTTATTCTATTTTATTCCATTTTATATTATTTATTTAGCTACTATTTTCATCAGATCTGTGTCTATGTTAGTATTTTTCTTTATCAGTCTCACCAAGAACATTTATTTGATGGTCTTTTTTAAATTTAGGCAGCTGCATCGTCTTGTTTGTGGCTCAACGGCAGATTTTCAATTCGTATTACAGTTTCTTCTTTTTTTAATTTAGTTTTTATTTTGGGTAGATTTTCTTTTTTAAGTAGAGGAATTATATTATAAATCAAACTACCCTAATCTGAAAATCCGGTAAACACTTGCGCGCAACATAGAAACCACTGGACAGCTGTTTCGGCCTTATTAGGTCTCATCAGCAGTGTATACCGTGATCTCCCCCACTGGAAATCGAACCAACGACCGCAAAATGCCGAGCCGAAACTCTACCACTGAGCTACTGGTCCACATCGAACACAAGCGATGCCAAATTAACTAGTCATAGCAATACGTATCTCCAATCCTCTTAGGAAGACGTGGCCCTGGAGGTGACTGTGTCCTCCGTATGAGTACGGATGTAACTTACCAGATGCATCGGGTTAATTGGCCGCGCAATTACCATCACCAGTTCACTTGGCATCAAAAATGACTAAGGAAAATTGGAGGTCCGAAATCTTGTGCGCATACGGAAACGGATTTGTTTCTGCTCCTAACACGACAGGCGGAAGTGAGGGGACAACTTTGGAGAGTCGACGGCGAGAAGTGAAAAGGTGAAGACGTCAGTAGAAAACGAGCCACTAAGAAATAAAGTGAAGAAAGTTTACGAGCTCCAAATTCTGGGGCGCTGCAAAGGGGGCGTTAGACCCAGCGGACAAGTATGTCAAAACCAGGAAAAATTTCAAAGTCTATGTTTGCTCATCTTTTTCTTACTAGATTATGCTGCTTATTTTTGTCTAGTTGGCGGTCGGCTCATGTTTCCATACTCCCTTTTATTCTCCAGGTGGCTGCTTGCTACCTGGTTGTAAATAAACCTTGGTGTATCCGTAGAATCCTTGAAGGCGTACGAGCAAAAACCTACAGGCAACATTACTATTTGTCGACTTTAACAAGGCCTTTGATTCCATACACAGAGGGAAGATGGAACAAATCCTACTAGCATACGACCTACCAAAAAAAACCGTAGCAGCAATAACAATTCTCTACAAAAACACCATAGTGAAAGTACATTCACCGGATGGAGACACAGAATACTTCAACGTTGTAGTACTACTATGACACTTTCATTTAAGTGTCAAGGAGTTGGCTGGCGAAATTAATTAAAGGAAATTAATTAATTTTATTAAATCATGATAATAAGTATTTTATTAAAAATAAATTCATTTTTGGGTGTCCAAGTAATTTTTGAGAACCGTGTATAAAATAAATATCAAGTGATTAAGTACGAAAAAGTTTGAGATCCGATCAGGGCTTGTTGACCTATAAATCTGTCACCAAAAAATAAACATCCGCACAACTGCAAAAAGCTGTCAAGACAGCCATCGGATTTCAAACTTTAAACAAAAAGATGTATTTTTAAAATAGCGGACAATTTGGGTTGGTGTCACCAAGTTTGGCACAAGGCCTTGAATCACTAAATCATTGGTCAGCTAACCACGGGACTGCTCCTTGTGGCCCCTCCCAATGACTGTGGCTGATTGGCCGATTGTCTAAACCAATCAGGGGCAAACCGGGGGGATTGTTACGATGATAGCCATTGGTCGGCAGTCCCCATTGGCTGACCAATCAGAAACTGATTATTCGGGATTCGGGCCCATAAATGGAGCACACCCAAAGCGAAAAATTGAGTTGGTTCAGGAATTCGCCGCTAAAAGAACCAAATCCGTTGCCATTGCACTGCCTAATTGCAGTTAAAACTCCGCCAGTCAACTACTTTCACTCCCAGTTTGTGGTGTTTGACTAAAAATTATCTAAACAACTGTGTAAATAAACGTTTGTTACTGTTTATAACAAGCGCCTTATTTTCGTCATTTTTAAAATTTGCTTGGCAACTTTTTCATCTCTCCAACACGAATCCCAACCTTCATCGACTGGACCTCAACCATCTTCTCTTTCCTCGGATCTGAAAGCAACGTGGGCGTGGAAAGAAACAGAGAAAGACCAGTCGACACATGTGGTAATCACGAAACCAGCGGCCAACTAGGTGTCGTGAAGCTATAGTACCACACTACAAGGGGACACGCAAGCCCCATACCTCTTTATCATCTGTCAAGACTACGTGCTTAGAACTTCGATCGACAAAATCAGAGAAAACGGCTTCGAGCTGACAAAGAAAAGAAGCAGAAGGTACCCCACAAAAACAATTACCGACGCCGACTACGCCGATGACATAGCGTTACTGGCGAATACACCTAACAAAGCTGAAACACTACTGTATAGTTTGGAACGAGCCGCCGCAGGCATTGGCCTCCATGTCAATGCACACAAAACTGAATATATGTGTTATAACCAAACAGGCGACATTTCCACACTAGACAGAACCTCTCTGAAACTTGTAGACAAGTTCACCTACCTAGGAAGCAGCGTCCCATCAACCGAAAAAGACTAAGGAAAGCATGGACAGCTATCGATAGGCTATCGATCATATGGAAATCAGACATGACCGATAAAATGAAACGCAGTTTCTTCCAGGCAGCGGTCGTATCAATACTACTATATGGATGCACTACCTGGACGCTAACAAAACGGCTGAAGAAAAAGCTAGACGGCAATTACACAAGAATGCTGCGAGCAATATTGAACAAGTCCTGGCGGCAATACCCCACAAGGCACCAACTATACGGCCACCTGCCTCCCATCACGAAAACTATACAAGCTAGATGAACCAGACATGCAGGACACTGCTGGAGAAGCAGGGGCGAGCTCATAAGTGATGTACTCCTATGGACCCCCGAATATGGCCAAGCAAAATCGGGACGACCAGCTCGAACATACGTACAGCAGCTATGTGAGGATACAGGATGTAGCCCTGAAGACTTGCCAGAGGCGATGAATGATAGGGAGAAGTGGCGAGAGAGGGTCAGGGATATCCGTGCTAGCCGCACGACATGATGATGATGATGATGATGATGATGAATGTTTAACAGGGTTTCGCTTTCGTCAACTTTTTACCACATCGAGGTCACAACAGGATTCTAAAGTCTCTTTAGAACAGTTATAGTACAGTTCCGTATGTCGCACGCAAGTGTTTGCCGGATCTTTTGTTCCTGGTAGTTCAATTTATAATATTTATTTTATGTTTTAAATTGTTTGATTACAATAATAAGGATTGTTTTGACCACTAAGATTTATACAGTCTACTCGTATTGTACTATTTTGGTCAATGGCAGTTTTTTTTTTGTTTGTTATATACGATGAGGTTCTTACACGCAATTCTTCATTTTATTATTATAATTAGTTTTCTTTTTTTCTTTTTTTTTGTCAAATTCATCTTTATTTTTTGTTAATACATGTGTACTTTTATACGAAGGTAACTCTATTCGTATCAGTAGCACTTATTGATATTTAACAATAGTATAATTATATGAATTTTCAAACTAGAATATTTTGTGGCGAATCGGGCAAAAGCAGTTTCTTTCAAAACTCCAGCTGTGTCGATGTTGCTATCAACTGAATCATTATATGATTTTTAAACTGTATTATCTCGCCACCTTGTCGACAGGGCGTAGTGTATGCTGATTGTAAGACCCCACCCAAAAGTAGACTCACTCTGTCGATGAGGCTTAGAATATGTTGATTGTGTCTCCTGCAACGGGGATAATCCATTCCTAAAAGTGTGTCTTGGATATGACTCTAAATTATATCTGGTTATTAGGCTCCAGTTTCGAGGCGCTGGAGAGTATAGATTACCTGTTCATTGACATTACTCCCAGGCCCACTCTGACCCAGAGTGGGAGTATCTGTTCGAGTCCAATCTATGGATGAAATAAATCTGTTTAAGAATTAATCGTATTCGATAGGAATATTTTATGGTGTAGGTGCCCGTGGTGTAATGGTTATCGTCGTAGGAAATGGACACAATGACACGAGTTCAAATCCTGGACGAGACTGATTACATTTCACATAGCACTAATACCCTTGGGAAAGTTATGAATCCAATTATTCTCCCTCCAGCTATGGGTAAATAGTTGGGCAGACTTGGTCATATCCTGCCCGAGCGGAGGGGTTGGTAAATATGGATAGGAATATTTTATGCCATAATACCGTACCGGCTCATTGGTCTAGTGGGTAGAGTGTTCTCCAGTGGTCCGGGAGACCTGGTTTCAATCCCAGGTTGTGTCATACCAAAGACTTTTAAAATGGTACTTGATACCTCCTTGCTTAACACACGGCAATATAAGGTACGTATCAAGGGTAAAGTGGAGCAATCCTGGGAAAGGAGTAGCGCCCTCCCCTACACCTCGATGTAGTAGCTATGGAAAAAGGAGCCTTCTGATCGCCCTCGACTACGGTCGCCAACTTAAAATTGTTTACTAAGAATTACTTGAACCATATAAACTGTTTGCGACTAGAAATTAAATAGAAAAAATTACTTGAAACCAAATGATCTTTGATTGATAGGAATGCTTGAACTACTCGGAAATATAAATATAAATGTACAATGAACGCAATTTCCTAATCTCATGATGGTTTAACATGTCATTAAGATCGATCAATCAATCCATGTATTATCTTGAGTCTCGCTTGAAATCAAATGACAGCAATAAACGCTTGCAATTATTTCCTTTAATTTCATATTTGAAGTATTAACTGATATTCACTGAGGGTCAAAAACTTTCCCTCAATATTTTATCGTTCTCATAGTCTTTTTTAGTTTTTTTCCAAATGAAGATGATGATAATACAATGCAAGAAAAATCTAATAAATATAGCCAAACTGTATACAATAAATGAATCTGGTCTCAGTAGCGACCTCACTATATTTTACTTTAATACATGTCTTTGAAAATTACTGTCTGCATAATTTTGTGTCATATATTTAGATATTTTCTTATATATATTATATAGCTGATACAAAATTTAAAAACAAACTTCAGTATATAAGACAATATCTGAACATCATCTAAATGTGACGTGGCCGCGTTAATATATATTAACTAAATATATTTAGTCTACGTTCATAAAATAAAAGCTTTTCTAAATTCTAAACCACCTTCTACCTTTAAAAATATTTATGTAACATCAACTTTAAGTTGGTTCATAATTATATAATACAAAACCTTTATAGCGGCAACTGGTTTCCTGCTTGACTAGCTTCATCTTGGTAACCATTTGGTAAGTGGATGATAATGTAGAAATATTGTTTCCTATTTTATCACCTATATTGTTAAAAATTTTGAAAATTTACAATTAAGATATATGAAAATATTTATAATTTCAAAAAATATATATTATCCATCAGTTCTTATTCTTTTCAAAAGGTTATTCCAGATTTTGCAATGACATTTCAACTAAAGTAGCAAACAACAAATATTTTTAAAGATTTTAAGGTCAAATCTGATTATATTTATATACGTCATTAAAGGTTGTAGTACACACATACGCCATCACACCCTCTCTTTCTTCCTCTCTCTCTTTCTCTCTCACTGTCTCTCTATCTATCTATCTATCTCTTTCTCTCTCTCTCTCTCTCACACACACACACACACACATACACATACACTTAATGTATGACGTGATATCTTCGAAAAACTTGAATGTTTGGATTTAAGAAAGTTTGTTTTTTTTATCAAAATAGTATTAAGTATGATTCATTATCGATCAATAATTGTCTGGAATAAAGTGAATCTACTCTGCTGAACGTATCTTAGTACTAAAAAATCAAGTCTTAAGCTGCGATTGTATGAAAAATGTGGCACGTTGTGAATCAGAAAAATCTAATGCCCAGTAGAAAATTACAATGACTCGATCAAATTCATAAGTAACAATTTATTACTTAGATATTTAACATTTAATGTTTTACTCCTTTAATTTTGTTTAATTTGGACTAAATTCCTTGTCCTTATTTATTTTAGTTACACTATTTCCAACTTTTATTTGGTAATGTAATTTAGAATACGGAAAACTTGCACTAAAAAGACTACCGCTTACTTCCCATACACGTTCAATCTAATGATTGAAGAAATATGTAAACATCCTATTGAGAACAAGTATAAGGTGTCAAAATCATGAATCCAACAAATGGGCAATCAACTAAAAACCAATTGGAAAATCACAGGTTCAGCGCGTAGGTCAAATGGAAGCCATCTAAAAATTTTCTCTACACGAAGAATACAACAGCTAAAACGCAATTAAAAAACAAGATGATGAGATTAGTTTGAACTTATTCCAATACTATAACATTGATTGGTAGGAATAATTGAAACGATATAATTGTCTTCATAAAACGGTGATTCTAATTTGGTTTTGTGTGAAAGTAAATAGAGTTCGAATAAACGGTCTTCGAGAAGGTAAACTCTGAATTCAAACCATCCACTGCTTGTCGTAGAAGGGGTTGGTTAATATATACAGAGAGAGGCAGAAGGAGAGATATACAGCGACAAAGAGAGAGAGAAGCATTTAATCTACATTATGCATTGCACAATGCTCGACATGAGGGATAAAGAATTAGCAAAGTGTAAATTGAATTCAATCTTGTATGCCGCTTGAAGTAAAATACGCATTGAATTAAAGAAATATCAATTTTAACAAATTCATGAGTAAAATATGAATTTAAAAATCTTGAATATCAATCGTAATATGGTTGTTATTACTTGTCATTGCAATCAATGGTAACATTAAATATAGAAAGATAAATTTGTTTCCGTTGCTTATATATAAATATATTCGTAGTTCAGAGATCAATATCTCCCTGTTCACTGGAACGAAGGAAGCTGTGATCAAGAAATAAATTTTGCTATTTTCTATTTCATTACATCAAGGAAGATATAAGATAAAATTAACGTCTCAGAATGTGATAATCATGATACTAGTGAAAGCGAAAACAATAGGAAGAAAACTACTTTTGTAAAGTCTAGGAAGACGTTGATGGCGCCGTTAGTTTTGTATTCGCTTCAGTTGGGCTTGTCACGTTAAGAGACATTTGATGTGCACTTCGTGTCGATAAGATCTACAATATCGACAATCGCATCTGACGATCCGTACTTTGTCAGAATTCTTCCTACTGTGAAAATCGAATTGAAATCTGAAAGATCCAAGCAAAATAATAACCAACAGAGAGAGAAATAAAAGAATTAAAAATTTAGATCAATGGCAAAGAAATATAGAAATGAAGCATCAAAAGTTAAACGATAAATCATTTATACTAAATCCTTCAGTTGGTTTTGTTTTAACCTGATTACTTAAATTTGAACAATTTCTTTTATATTTCAGAGCTTGTTTGTTTTGTTTTGTTTTTTCAGGGTTTTTCTTTCTTCCATTACTTTATTTTTCTTTCGTTCTGTTTCTTTTTCTTTTCCTTCCACTTTTACTCTCATTTATCTGAATTTCATTTTCTTTCTCCTCGTTTTTTTTTAAATTCTCATTCATCTCCTTTTTCAAATTCACATTACATTTTAATTTTGACTCTTATTTTATGTCACCCATTTCTCATTCCACGTCTACAATTTTTTTTCCTTTCTAATTTTCTTTCTCCTTCTCTTTTTTTAAAATTCTCCTTATCTATTATATTTTTTTAATGTTTAATTGATGCTGAAATACGTTTTTCTTGTCCCACTATATATTCGGGATATTTTTCCATTTTTACTTTCATTCACTTTCATAATTTTTCTTTCTTTTACAAGTCTAAACTTGATTCGACAAAAAGAAATGAAGAAATTAAGTTAGGAAGATTGTGTTGTTTCCGTATTTCGCATTGTTACGGCCTGTTTGCTTTGAAAATCAGAATTCGGTATATTTCGCTTTTTTTACCTCCCTTGAATTGCAACCACTGACAAGAATGGGAAGTGGGCTGTTAACTAAATAATAAAGCCTTTCGCTTCTTCGTCCTTCTCTTCCTCGTCTTTGTCCTCCTCCTCTTTTTTTCTTCTTTCTCTCTTTTTTCTCTGTCCTGATTTCTATTTATTCATTCATTTTTATATATTATGATACGATTTATACTTATTCGTTTTCTTCTTTCTCATTCAATCTTTCCTTCAACAAATTCTTTTATTTTATTAAGTTTTTTATTTTATTTTCTTCAATTTTTTATTCATTAACTTTCTTTCTTTGTCGATTTTTGATACTTTTTACTTGTTTCTTTTCATTATTCTTCTTTCATCTCTCTCTCTCTCTCTCTCTCTCTCTCTCTCTCTCTCTCTCTCTCTGCCCCCTCCCTCTCTCTCTCTCCGCCTCCCCCTCTCTTCTCTCTCTCTCTCTCTCTCTCTCTCTCTCTCTCTCTCTCTCTCTCTCTCTGTATTTTCATCTTACCTGCATCCACAAAACTATTTTTATTCTTATCTTTCCATAGTTTATTACTTTCTTTCCTTTTTTTTGTTTTGCATTTTTCTCTGACATTCCAATAGTAAAAATCAATCAAGACAGCTATATTTGTTACAACCTTTGCTATTTTTCGCCGATCGAATCATATAGCACCTTCATATTTTCACGCATCAACTGATGCATGATACAGTAAGGAAAGATTAATTTGATGTAGTAGACATAGTTATTTGTACTTGTCGAAAGTCTGATACTATCCAGAGGTTGTAACAATTCACTTTCTTATGGAAACCAACGAATGTCTCTAAAGTGTAACAAAGAAAAATAGGCAGTTTATATACACAAAAGAAAATGAAAACTTTATAAAAATTTAAAAAGAAAGAATCATTAAGATTTTGATTTATTTCTATTCCAATGATTATAGTTTCATTTCGTCTTTCAAATTTCCCCATTTTTAATAGGCATGTGATAGTCTTCATCCATTTACTAAAGAATGGTTTTCTTTGTTTTGGGGTGTTTTGTTTTTTGTTTCTGTGAAGAAGCCGAATAGTTCCTCACTAACTGATTGTGGATTGCTGTCATTAAAAAAAACACATAAGAAAATCCTCTGGAGAATGATCCAAATATTGAGGTGAATTACATTTACATTTCAATACATAGGTATTGTTCCCATTTATCTTTTGAAAGAGTGTTGAAAGTTACAGTGAATCAGATAATAATCCCTTTAGTTCGAAATATCACTTGAGGTATAATGTATGCAATGACTGAATGCAACGTCAAACATTTACAAGCCAAACCTTCGAAACAGAAAAAAAGACAGGGTCTGAGCTGTGAGGCCATAAATAAATTTGATTCTTGGAAGAAGTCAGAGGTTAAATTTAATAAATCTTATCACGCGTTCTTGACCATTGATTGGCTAATTATGGGTTTAATATGAGGCATACATCACATTAACTATGTCATGGGATTTTTAAAGAATGGTCTTGAAACTAATTCTAGATGTAAATATTATATTGATTGTTTAATCAACTCGTATCTGGCACTTTAACATTTGTGAACATTGAAAAAATCATTAATTTTTCATTAGTTCGTTGTGTTTGTCTTTTTCATTTCTATAAATCATTCTATGGGGGCAAATCTGTTTTTGTGTGAATGCAAATGTACGTGGCTCTAATAAAGGTGTATTTTTATGTGCACATATATTCGAATATATTTCTGTATATGTGTTGTGTCAATGCAAATGTATGTGGTGGTAATATATGTGCATTTTTATATGCACATATATTCGCATGTATGTTTGTACACGTGTTGTGTGGATGCAAATATATAGGTTTGAAAGAAAGAAAGAAAGAAAGAAAGAAAGAAAGAAAGAAAGAAAGAAAGGCGTTTTATTCATGAGTCCAGCTGATTTTAATTTACTGGCCATGTTGGACACTATATAAAGTTTTAAGTGCAAGGGTTTGGTTTGCTATTTTTTAGTTGATTTTTTCATACTTTGTACAAGTGGTGAGGTTTCCATAGCAACAATTTCTTTTTACTTTTTTCATGGGAGAAAAGATTAGAAAACAGCAGTAATACATATTCTAACATTTTCCGGGATATCTTATATAATAAATCATTCCTTACATAATTTATCTGATAATTGGAGTTTGAATTTTGGTTGTGTATAAAGTCAATTCGTAAGTAAATATTAGCAAAAGCATCACCCTAATTTCCCCGTTCAAAACGATATTTCCTCATACAACATTGAAACACTGGTTTCGTTTTTTTTTCCGCCTTATGGTTATTCATTTTATATATAGAGAAAAACACTTTTTCATTGGTTTTATATTAAGCATTTAATAATCCTTTTCTTTTACATGCATTCACGTACACATACACACATACACTCACAAACAGACAGTGGTGTTATGGAAATCATGAAGGACGGACCGTTCTAAATCACCAGCAGAACAAAGCGAAATTGTTTCACAACGCCGTTCTTTTTTCCTCTACATTTTCAAGAACTGTAACAAAGGAATCATAAAGTTTAAGAAGTATAGTGAAGGTAAAAACAAAATAGTCGGTCATTCGGTCAACTGCTATGATTTTATCGTCATCGTCATTTTGATTCAGATTATATTCAGCCAAAACAATAGAGGATACTTACGACACAATCATTCCGCTTTTCCTGACGAGCAGCTCAGAATGAGAGAAAGATTTTAATACCTAGGAGGAGTTCTGTCCAAGAATGTTAAAATAGCCAAGGCATATTAAAGAAAGCTAGCGGAAACGAAGAGACAAAGATAAAATGGAAAAATGACAGCGTGATGGGAAAAATCCTATACGTGGTCATATAAAATTTGCACTCATTTACTTGCAGATGTTATAATTTGCCTGTGGACGGATCTCAAAAACAAAAAGTGTTGCATATTGACCTTTGACAAAGCCGTCAATCAGGGATTTCTGGGACAGGATGTTCCATCTGCGCAAAGAGGAAGACACCTCATGTGGGTAGACAGTCGGAAGGACAACCGGAACACGTAGGCATTATGAAATTGTATATACACAAGTACCCGCGTCAACCGTCAGTCACGAGAGTCACGCTCAGTCGGTCGGGCAGTCAAGAGGTTTGGAGTGCAGCCAGCTAGTTGTTGGCGGGAAACCAGGGGGCGGTGGCTCACAGCAAACACCAGCTGAGAACCTCTCGACAAAGAAACAAAGGTGAAGGCCCTTAATTTAGAATCAGCCCAGTTAAGAAGATATGAGTCAATAAATCAGTCCTCCGTCAGTCTGTCTCTTCGTTTCCCAGCCCCTTTCTCTCTCTCACACACTTACAGAAGTTTCAACCCTGTCCCAGAAATAAAGTAAGACATCTATTTTTGTAAAGAAAAGTGTCATTCTTTCATTCAATAAGTGATATAACATATCTCGTGATTTCGTATGCAGTGGCCGCGTGTGTGGGGGGTGTTTGTTTGTTTGTTTGTTTGTTCAAGAAAAGAAAGAACATGGGATGATTTCGAACCAGAAGGTTAAACACTGGACAATCAAAGAAAATGGCCGATGAAAAAAGAGAAAGAAAGAAAAAGAGACGGTGGAAAGGAAAAAAACGAGGACGAAAGAAAAAATTAGCCCGAAAATACGTCAAGAATAGAAAGAAAAATGGGGAGAGATAGAGATGATAAGTTTCATAACAAAACTTTCGATGAGTAAAAAATAAAATATTTGACATTTTATGAATGGACTTTGATAGTAAATAGAAAATGCGCGTTTTTTATAACGTAAATTAAATTTTTTACGAATGAAACTTGGTAGTAACTCGTAAATGCTCTTCTTAACACGTAGTAATTTGATATTGAGATTCATTTTCTAACTGTGTTCGATTCCAAGCATCCGGAAGATTCTGGACGACAATGGTTTATGGTCAGCGAGAAGCTCAATTACCCCTGGATCCACAATGAGGTGAGTTGTACGGGTTTTATGACAATGTTGGTACTGAGGTGGATGGGAAAAGATTGTGGGAATTGGACGTGTTGTTGATGTCTCCTTAAAATGTGATATAGATTTTTGGATACCGGTAAAAGGCTAGCCAGCGTTTTGTGAAGGTATTCCTTGAATGGGATCGAAAATTTGAGGGTGTTGGTAAGAGGCCAGACTACTGTTTTACTTGAAGACAAACGCTTCGAACCCACGTGTTTATGAAAAGAGAATATTCGAAATACGGGATGGGAATTAAGGTGTACATAGCCAAAATCTTCACCTGTCTCATGGTATGCACCGAAGGATTCCAGATTCGGGTTCGGATCGGCCTTGAGGGAGAAATATAAGGAATAAATGGATAAATAAAGAAAGTACGCTTGTTAACTATTGAAAAAGAAAAAAGAGATAGACTGACGGGCAGCGGGAAAAAATAGTGAAAAAAAGGTCGATGGACAAGTGGGCAGATTGTATTGTTTGGGAAAAGAATCCCCAAGAAATTTTATGTCACTTTTAGAAGTGAGCAAGAGACTAGGATATTCTTTTCTTGTTTGGAATAGGAAAAAGAGGTAGAAATTATGGCTAGATACGAGTCATGCTTATTCAGTGGAGATACTTTTTGAAAAAATGGAAATGGGCGCGTGCAAACCTATGTTAGCTTGGATTAAGAGAAAGTTGAGACATATATTGAAAGAAAGTGGGAGGGAAGTGTACAGAGAATGAACAATTATACAGAATATATATATATATATATATATATGTGTGTGTGTGTGTGTGTGTGTGTGTGTGTTTGATAATCATTTGAGTAAAAAAAGAATAACTGCTTTAACTTTGAAAATAAGTAAAGAAAAAAGACAAAGAAACGTATAAGGAAAGAAAAGAAGGAAAAAAAGAAAAGAGATATAAATAATTAATATACACACAAAACATGCACTTTTGTATGAGAAAGAGAAGGGGTAGAGAAGGAAGAAGAGACAATTTTCAAAAATAGAACTGGCATAAGCTTTTACATTTTTCTGAATATTTTGACATTTTTTTTTTTTTGTCGTAAACTTTTGGTTGGACATTTTGTTTTGACTGTTGCATTTTCAGAGTATATGTATTTTTGGAAGAAAGCTTGTTTTTCTCCAACCGATGAGGGGTCTGGAAGGAATGGCGACATTTTTTTCCCCGATTCACATCATGAAAATTTTCCTCAGTCATTGATGGGGAATTGTAATTTTAATTTACATTTTAATTCTGTTTTTTTTTTAGGAAGATAAGTTAATTTTTGTTCGTTTTTCTATTTTCTCAGTCAGACTTTAAATGACATGCACTGCGGATGAAGGCAGCTTTTCTGTGTTCAAACATAATATGTTTGGAAATTAAGAAGTTACATGTGTGACGTTAAACTCGAGCAGAGACACGTATAGTGTTAATCGAGGGTCATTTACCCGATACCAGTTTGAAATTTAGAGTTTCGTTACTGCCTCTGTTCGTATGGCTAGGCATTAAGATGTCTACTTGTACGATAAAACGCAGAAAAAACGAACCTTTGAACAAATGGAATTAAGAAGAGGAAATCATTTGAAGCAATAATTGATTAAGCAAAAAATCAATTTCTGATTGATGTTTTGGCGCTGTATATTTTGGTTATTTGCTGCATGCATGCTAGTTTATGATGTCATTTTAAAGTATTATTTTAGACTATGGTGATATTGCTTTTTGAAGTTTTGTAAAATACCTTAGTTACTCCAGGTAGGAACCCGAGGAGCGAATGATCAGTGTGTGATCATAGGGAATCCAGGCAAAATATGTTGCTGGAATGACTAGGGTCATGAGGCTTGTGACCTGGATTTAGGGACCAAGACGTTCGTCCTGTGATGCTTTTAGTTTCTTCAGGGAATTGCAGAGGAGAGCCCTATGATATTTTTAAAATGAGATATATAATTGTATTGTAATTTTGATTTATGCATGTGTGATAGCTAGCCGTGCGAAGAAAAAACAAAGAAATAATTTAGATAATAACTAGAATTAGCAAGTGTTACATAATAAAAAGGTCGCCTTCTAAGACGTATAACGATTGTTTTATTTTTACTGTTGTTAACCTTGTGCATTTTTCGTAAGATGTGGGTGGGGAAAGATATGGGGAGGGACGCAAGGATATTTTTTAAAATAGGGTAAAGAAGAGTGTGGTGTATTAACGTTTGACAGAGCCACCAATCAAGGATTTCTGGTACCGGATGTTCCACCTGTGTAAACAGGAAGACCAATCATATGGGTTGACAGCCGGAAGGACAACCGGAAGACGTAGGCGTTATGAAATTATATATACACAGGTACTCACGGCAGTCAGAAAACACGCAGAATTACGGAGTCACGGTCAGCAAGTTGAGGCCACAACTAAGTCAGGACAGAAGCGGCGCTGGACGCCACGCGTAGTGGAGGGGCAGCAGCCCCAACCTACCCCAGTTTAGAACCTCTCTTTAAGAAAGAAAAGACATAAGGCCCTGAATATGAAGTCACAATGTGGGTTAAGAAAGTGTCAATACAGCAGAGCCCCACCTGTCTGTTTCTTCTTTCTGTCTCTCTCACACACGCTAATTTCGACCCTTTCGAAAAATAAAGACGAGAGACATATTTTTTGTAAAAAATGTGTTACAGTCTCATCATTCTTTCTTTCCTTCGGTATACAACAGAAGAAGCGAGTGGTATTTTCAAGTCGATCAAGGAAAGATGAATTCCTGGACAAATTGTAGGTCACACTCAGTGAGGGTAGGCAGTTTCACTACCACCGAAATTTATGTCGTTATTTCTCAGTCTCTCGCACCAGTTGAAACTATTCTCATGATTGTCCTTTTCATCCCTTTCTCACTTCTGTGAATCTCGGTCACCATTAGGTCACAGGGACTCTGCTCACTCAGGAGGTGGTAAGTGGCCACTACATTACAATAGACGACAAAGTCAGTACTCACATCAACGCTGCGTATTGGCAGCTACAACACGGACTATAGTTGTACCATAGACTCAGGCTCAGCACCAAAATCGTGATCTACCACACCCCATACTGAGGGCCTTTTTGTCCGTCTGCCATAGACTTTTCAAATATTTTATTAGATTTCCAAGGATTCAAATAATGTACTCTACTCGTCGGCAGGAGTAAAAGGGAGAGACATTTTGATTCTATGCAGAATGTTCAAATACAACATTCATTCTCTTAGATGTTACAGACAGTTGGACAACAAAAAACAAAACAAAAATAACAGAAAATAACATACTGCTCATTCATAGATACATCTATATTCAAATTTCTTTCAATTATCAGCATTTTTCTATCTAAGAATTTTGAAAGTTAAGAGAAGTTAGACCGTTTTGAAATTGTCCTTATATAGCTCACGTATAACAATATTTGCGTAAATAATAGTAGTCTTCAAAGCCCCCACCCCAAAAAAAAACATATGGAAAAGCAATCTACCACGTATATTTTCAATATTTTACACTTTCAAACACTCTCAAGTCGTTGTGAACATTTTGAAATAGCAAATTCTATGAAGTGACCTCTTTGTTTGCCCTTATTCTAGTTTTCCGGACAAAATTCATTAATAGTAGAAAATTTCCAAACACTATAGAAATTTAATCTTCCTGAACAACACTGGCGACGATCTTCGATTTTCTTTCTATTGTATCGTGACAGGAAACTAGTTTGCCTGTTATTAATTCGCCAATCGATACATTCTGAATTGGATATTATTTCTGAGAACAGACAAGTTGAACGATTGGCCTCTAGTTATGTTCAGGAAATAAAGAATGCTGAACCGAAATTTGTGGCTCCAGAGACGTCAAAATTTTTCTTTATTGACCAGTATTTTATATAAAATTGATATTGTCAACACAAGAAGTAATGTACTCAATAGAAATTGTGTGAGTCTTTAAGAAATACAACATCTAAACATAATTATGCAGAAATCCGATGCTGTTGTGTAAACATTTTCTGGTGGTATTAATAAGATTTACTCTGTACGAGACAAAGGAAAATAAATGAATGTTATTGTTAAAGGATAGAGATGAAAAACCTATAAAAGATTGTGATTTTGAAAGCAAATTTCAATTTATTTCACACATCTAATTTTTTCATTGATTCATCTCTGGTAAAAATGTGACACATTTTAAAAAATAGATCATGATGCGAAAAAGAAATCCAAAAATCCAAAAAATCCAAAGTTTATTTCCATAATAGCTTCATTCAGAACGTCTTAAACAAGAATGAATAGTGCCGTGGTACACCAGAGATTAGAATCCCTATCGTTTATCTCCCTTTGCGACCATTGCGTTTAAGAGTTCAGTTTTTAAACTTGTCTCCAGGTGATGATTTCCGGTATCATTTCTTTACTGAAGAAAAAGGCCAGGTCATCGCTATTTTAATCCAGCTTTATAAGTCTAATATTTCGAGAATTTTCGATAATAAATATTGCTTTTCTCCACTTTAAGCACAAACTATCTTAATTATTTAATATGTTGTAGCACTTTCCTTCAGTGCACTCTTTTTACTAGTATATATATTTTAGTACGTATTACCTTTAATTTCGCTTCGCTTCGTTATTTCGACTCTTACAAGAAATTAATTCTACTCTTCACTTCTAGGCGTTGTATTTACTTGAATATCTTCCTTTTATCAATGAATTGTCTGCTAATATATGTTTATTTAGCCCCCACAGCTCCTTAAGTTAATATTAAGCTTGAAGCCTCAGCTAATATCTTATACATTGTTCTACACACCCACAAGTCAAATTGCACTTTTTTTTCTTTTTCAGTTTTCCCTTTTCCTGTCGGTTAATAAAAATGTTCATGAACCCTAACTTTGCTCCAGAGTTTTAATTACCGAAAGGTGTTTAGCTCACCGTCAGGGACAATGTAACGTGTTGCCCAACGACTGACGCATGTCAACGAAGACAGTACACATAATATAGATCTATATTATCTTTCACTCTCCTGCATTCGCAATACATTCGTTGGAAAGGTATAACAAAAAAGAACGAAGTATCAATCTTTCTATTAAACACGACTGTCACATGGGTAATATAGCCATTCTATTATTAAATCATTAAAATACTTTCTGCTTAATGACTATTTTCTGCAGTGATCCGTCCTTCGCTTCTGATATTGTGCCAGATGAGACTCAGCGCATTGTTTTACGATCGAATGCGAGGATGGAGTTAAGATTTCACGTAATGATTTTCAAGACAAGGATGATTTAGACAACAAAAACCTTTCAGCTCTCACTTTTGACTCTACGTCATTTAGTAATTTTTGACAAACTATTCTCTTTAATATTTACTTTTACAGTAAGATATTTCTTCTCTAGTGGGACAGCAAATTAAAATAAAAAGATTCCCGGATGAGTAACCATTTAAAAGCGTATGGGAACTGGTGCATTTAAATATTGTTATCACCAACCGGGGTTTATTTATTTATTTATTTATTTTTGCACGTGTGAGGACGGGGCGGCCTGGCACTTGATCCCTCGTGGAATAAGTCTTTTTTTAGAGTCCTTTCTCGGTCATGTAGGAACTGGCATATTATGTAGGGGTTAATTTATGGCTAGACTGACCGCCGTTGGCAAGGGGTTTCCAAATTTCACACTATACACACACCCACCAAGGCCACTAGTTCTTCCTCCCCTAGAACAATGGAAGATATGGACCTCTAGGTTTAGATGTAATAATATTAATTATAGTAGTCGACAACTCCGGTTTCCCGTGTAATATTTTTAAAATAATTCATATAGGACAATTTAAGCGAAAATAACATAAGGCGAATAGAAGCTGAAAAAGAAACATGAAATAACAACTTTGATAGTCGACGATACAAATGAACAACTTCAACACGTGGGAATATTAAAATATATCAATTTTTTTCTACACACGTGGATACACAATATTCAACGCGTAGGCTATATTATTAATGGATAATACATAAACATAAATGTCTTTCTTCTTTTCTTTTCTTTTTTCTTTAGTCTTTCCTCAAATTGAGAGAGAGAGAGAGGATATATAATTGGATATATGGAAAAACAGTCTTAAAGTTTACTTATCTTTTCCAATGGATTCCTGTGGAGAATATTTCCTCTTTTACGGGCTAACGAACTTTATGCTATTTTTAGTTCTGGCTTGAAGGTATTACTCCTTCCCCCTTGTCCAAGATACTTTCCGTCTTTCTTTATCCGGAGTCTTGGCATGGGCCTCGCCCCATCTGTTCACGACGATGTCTGATCCAAAACTGATTTTCTTATTCCCTATTCCCGCTGACGGAAGGAGCTCCCACTTCCACCTTAGGGTTCTAGCCAATCATTTGGCTTCTGTCTTCTTCCTTCCCCTGGTCACTTAGTGCAAACACCTGTCGGCCTCCACTCTGACCCACATTCTTTACTTTGACCTGCATTATCTCTCTTAACAGTCATTCTTTGACGGCTTGCTACTGTTAATTCAAATACGGAAGAATAGTAGTAATCTTATTTCTCTTCTCTCAATGGAAGACCACGTGACACTAGGTATTTTCATTAAGCTGGCATTTTTCTAACCGAAACTTCATATACAGAAATGGACTGATACTTAAGTAGATTCGTTATATATTTTCTTATGTCACAAGAGTGTGGTATTTGAGCCCAGATTAGGGCAAGGATTTTATAAGCTTATTTTTAAGTTAGAGGGGTCCCTCTTTCTTTAGAGATGAAAGTAACAATTCTTTACCTCTATTCCACCTATTATTGTGCCGAATTGTCAACCGAATTGAATGAATATTGAAAATAGCTTCTTTTGTAAGACTCCATTCGTTTGCTAATAAAAATGTATTTGCCTGAATATATTACTAATATCATTTGTTGTTATCATTGATTTTCACGTGTATTTTCTTTATTCTTTTATTTACTTTTTATCGCAAGTCACTTGGTTTGTTTTTTCGATGAAAGCGAGAAATATCACGTAGTGAAGAAAATAATAAAGGATTAACGTTCAATGAGACTAAAACACACGTCTCCTTTTACTTTTTGCCTCGGTGAAAGGGAAGAGTGCTTAGTATATCAGTTACTTTTATAGAAAATTGAATCGGTGACCTTAGTTTAAATATTGGACGAAGCTCTTTGCGTTTTACTTCATGCTAAAGTCCTAATGAAAGACACGGATCCCTCTCTTCTCCATTCACAACAAAGAGTTTATTGTAGGAGTGACTGGGTGCTCTATCCTGGAGAATGCAACCAGTTTGTTTAGAGAAAAGCTCTGAATTAGCAACGTTCCGCTTAAAAATTAACGTTGTGTTACTTCCAACTCGTGACGAAAGGATTTGGTGAATACATACTTCCATTCCGTTCATAATACAATTTATTAAGTATATTCTTATTCGTTATTTTTTAAACACATTTGCTACAGGGAAATCACTTGCTTTAATTATATATATATATATATATGTGTGTGTGTGTGTGTGTGTGTGTGTGTGTCATGAAAACTAATTCCTCAACATCGCTTTTCGCCAATAGTTGTCTTCATCGACCCCAAAGTATAATCGGAAGGTCATCAACTAAGAATTGAATCTTTATTGCTTTTATCTACAAGCTTAATATTTCTTGACATTTTTGGTCGATATTTTCTCTTTAATTTCATGATAATAAAAATAGCCACTGTTAGTAATGGAGGTGGTATCAAGAAAAACGAAAAAGATAGCATGCCAACCACAATGA
The DNA here is from genome assembly GCA_963585895.1 of Sepioteuthis lessoniana. Taxonomy (NCBI): domain Eukaryota; kingdom Metazoa; phylum Mollusca; class Cephalopoda; order Myopsida; family Loliginidae; genus Sepioteuthis; species Sepioteuthis lessoniana. The sequence continues at coordinate 3,624,646 of OY757904.1, read as the reverse complement.
CTCCTAAGCTCTCATTAAAGTAGTCCCTTTGAGACATTACATACTTATCCTAGGATCTATTAACTTTTTCTAAAGTTGCAGAGTACTCTTTTGGAATTGTTATCAGCTATTCCATCGTATTCTCTTCAATCACATCACGATACAAAATACCTTTTTTTTTAACAGCGACTTTAGCCTTAAGAAAAGCCGAGAATCACATGCAGTTAAATCGGGGTGGTATAAGAGGCTTATATACTTAGATGATGGGAAGTTTTGCAACAAAAAACAAGCAACAAGACTCATGAAGAATAATCGGTCCCTTTTATGGGGGTGTTACGGTCCTTTTCTTGGGGGTCGAATAGATCTGCTTAACAACTATTCGTATTTTAAAGGAACGTGTGCAAAATACTCCCAAGAAACAATCACATAAAATGTAAATATGTGCAGACAATTAACGTGATTTCACAATCTCCAGTTAGTTGGTTTGACATGCCGTTAAAATCAATCAATTTTTACAATGTACATTTATTTTCAGCATCATTTTGTATGTACTTGATAGATTCAGGTTAATCGATTTCCCTATACGATTATTCACCTGGATCACCATTGCCTCTCTAATTTCTTCATTACTCTCTCTCCCTCTCTCTCTCTCTCTCTCTCTGAATTGTTTCATGCTTCTCACAGATATCCTTCCTTCTGATTATAACCAGTTACTATCTCACTTATTGTATAACATAGGATGAAGACCGTGCGATATATGACTTTCCCACGAGTGTAACGATTAATTGGACGCCATGTTTAGTTTGTCTCATGTTTCAGGAGTCATCGGTTATTGCTGGCTTGTTGGAAATTTCAGAAGTTTTAGAGAGTTTTTAAATTGTCAATTTAAAGCTGTTCTATCGTAGGTTTAGAAATTAATAATGATGTATTCTTAGAATGGTTCGCATCTCCTTCAAGAACCAGAAGCAATCATGCACATCTAGACGCTGACCCCAACACCTCAGAGACCAATCTTACTTTTATGGAATGATTGTTTCTATGTCCTGCTAAAACTCCATTGAAACTAATGCATGCACTCTTTTTTCATAATTATTTCATGGGTAACTTTTTTCAGAAAAATAGTTTTGGAATACTTTGTATATTGTGCAGACCATAGATCTTCCGAATATTTTTCAATATGCCACAGATATAAGGTAGACATACTTTAGCAGCTTTTCGGCTATTGACGTTTACCTTTTAGAAAAATAATTGTTTTTATGACAAGCGTTTGTAAAGTTGATCATCACTTATTGTTTTTTGATTGCCTTTCTATTTTTGAGTTTTGCATTCTACATCCTGCATAAATAGAAACCCACAAACTTCTTGCATTGTCCAGTGAATGATGGCTCCTGATGTACGGCTATTCTGAACCCACCTGTGAAGTCATAAATATATCCAGGTTTATCTTAAGCTTCCGTTTCCATTATCCATTGTATTGAATTTTTCATTCAATTCACATGGTCAAAAAGACCATGTGAATATTCTGAGGAGAGTCACAGGTTATACTGTATTTTGGTATATTTGGTGTATTTGCCGCGACTATATCAAATGACCGTTGCAGTTAAAGTTGTGTAAGGTATCAGCTATGGTTATTAGTATCTTGGTGTGCTAACACGTTGTACATTGCTTTATTCTGTATGTGATTTAAAAACTGCACCGATGAATCTGCAACGTAGACTAATTCGGTAAAATATGAGTTCGAAGTTGACCATAATGCGGAGGAAGACGAGCAAAAACATTTGTTGTGAGAAAGGGGAAGATCCAGTTGATTATAAAACAGTAACTAAATAATTCAAGAAATTTCTCTCGGGTTTCAAGAGCCTCGACAATTAAGCCTAAAAGTGTAGATTCCGAGGCCGTGCTCCAAGCAGATTTGGTGAGTAACAGTCGGAAGGTATCAGATGAGCTTGTTCTTTGTGGTTAATCAACTCTATGTGCTCAGCAAAAGGATCCAGAATAACCGAATTGTGCGTCATGTTAGCAAAATATTGCAAAACTTTTGACTCACCTTTATATTATTAATGATGTCGGAATATGAATACGTCATTCGTTCATCTCATCTATGACCTTAAAGCGAATTCCTCGAAGTATTCCATATTGCCATTGTTAGTGATTATTATCATCGTGATTCCTTAGACCTCAGATAAAGCCTGACTAGAATCCTTACTGTATAATTTTACTATGGCCATACTTACCATCCAGTTAAATGAATCGGGTCATCTTTAATTTTCCCCCTTCTAAATGTGCAGGATTATTTACATAGAATCGAGACTTACCTGTTAGTTGGTTAACTATATGTACAAAAATCTGCCCTACGGGTCACATGTTCATGGATCGATTCCGCCGATATCTTATCAAACCAAATATTGTATGATGCCTTAATGCATTGTCTGAAACAAGACCATGTTCGTATAGTTAGGATTTTCTTCTCATTTAGTCTTTTATTCACTTTTATTTTTCATTTACTTGTTCTGTTTTCTGCGCTCTTATGATAATTGCCAACATAATATATTCGATCTTTTCGATGGCGCCAGGAAATATTGGACATATTCCAAATTCAGAGGCAAAAAAACACTATAGGCAAAGTTCTGTGAGTAGACTGGATGACATGTATATTCATTGTTATTTTTATTAAAGTTCTTCATTGCTTTTATTTCCTCTGGGCAAATTGCCACATGCTCTTCAGAATAATGGAATCTTTTATCTTTTATGCAATCTATCACTTTCTTTATTCTATTCCAGTTTATATATATATATATATATATATATATATATATATATGTGTGTGTGTGTGTGTGTGTGTGTGTGTGTGTGTGTGTGTGTGTGTGTGTGTGTGTGTGTATAATGCACATACAAACTTATGTATATAAGTATGTACGTATTATATAACATGGATTATATATATAAAATGTGCGTATTATATGTCATGTATTATAAATATACATATATATATATATATATATATATATATATATATATATATATATATATATAATATAAAGTACAAGCACATAAATACACACGCGTACACTCATATATATATATATATATATATATATATATATATATATATAATATAATTCACTTGCATACTGCAATTAAGTCTACTCATATCTGTAAACATTAATACTTGTAAGCCGAAATAAGTATATTTCATTTATTTTCCAATATTTTCTGCACACTTATGTCTACACTTGTATATACATACATGAATACAAAATGCATGTAGCAACATACGTCACGCACTTTGAGCTTACTGTTGAACAAGCGATAAAAGAAATAAGTTTATATATATATATATATATATATATATATATATATATATATATATATATATATATATATATATATATATATATATATATATATAATTAGTAATTGAATAGTCTGTAGTTGATTTAATTTTTAAATGTGTTAGAGCTCATTTGTTTGCATATAGTTAAATGGTTTCAATTATGGTTACCTAACGCAAATGATATTCTTCATCATTAATAATTTGTTTGCACAGGGTTAAATGATTTCAAATAATGTAATCTGAACGTAATTGACCCTCAGCCACCGCCTTTTAATACTTTTAATATAAAATAGGATTTAGTACTCGTCTGTCATGAGAGCAATTTTTATAATACCATCGGGACAATTATATAGGTACAAGGACTTGACATGACCAGCCGATTGATTGGATCTTACCTCTCCAAGTGTCCATCTAGCCCAATAAGAGACAACGTATTGGGTTGCAAGTCACGTGACTATTTCTTTTGTCAGGTCACGAACTGGTCAACCCCCAGGATTCTGTACTCAAGCACTACGGATTGCCATCTACGGCGAACAGGTGACCTCGTTAGGGATAAGTCTTATCTCTTTGCAGAGGTAAAGTCGGTGTGTTCTCTAACCAACAGGTTAGATTTATTGATCTGACTGAATTATTCACTGATTTTTTCGGACTATATCTTCATATTTTTTAATATATCTTATTATCATCCATAAGATTCACAGAATCTTTTCTAATGTAAATCTGATCTCCTTTCATATTACATGCTTCCATATGCCAGCCTCTTATGAAGTTTGTATTTCTTCAAAATATTATCAACTGATCATGAAAAACAGAAATTGTCTAGGTTTGGTTACAATTTCTGTGTTTAATGTCATATCAACCTCCGAGGGTGATTTAATGGCACATCAACCTTCAAGTGTCATTTAATGACAAAGCTACAGTTGTAAAAAAAAACAGTAATGGTGTTAATTAATCCATTGCTTGAGAATAAGGGAGGTCAGTGAATGCATTAGATGCAATATTTAATTTTAATTTCTGTTTTACACTATCTATATATATGCTTTACGAGACATCAAACTGTTTCTTAATGTTTACAACAACCTTTAAACTCAATAACCATATATATATATATATATATATATATATATATATATATATATATATATATATATATATATATATCTTGTTAGCAAGTTTTTTAAAAGGCATACTCAAGGTTTGGTTAAATATTACTTGCATTTCAGATTTCCATCTATCCTTGTGAAACTTTACGTATATCAGGTTCGATCTTATGCGAAAATTGTGCCAGGTTTTCTCTTTTATGGGCCTACGCCATCTTCAGTCATCATCACAGAAAAAGTTGACATGCTATTGTTCTGTTTGTTTTTTTTTATTTTTAGAAAATTATTATAGTTGATGCTTACCTATATAGTTTGTTGCGCTGAAATTTTCAATTTATATTTCAACATTTTAACGTACAATACTCTTTCAACACATGAATGTTTGTTTGTTTTTTGTGATAAATAAAAATAAACTTATAGATATACAAAATGGACCCTTTTTTTATCACAAACAGCATTCATGAGTTCAAGAGATGCTGCACGTTAATATATGTACATGCATGTGTGTGTGGGGAGGAATAAAGTTTGGAATTAACGAAATCCGAAAGAATAGAAAAGAAGAAAATACTAATTCTCACCAGAAGAAGATTCGCATCAAATGCAAATGATTTCATTACCAAAACCAGAATTCTTCATGAATAAAACTGATGTCTGAAAAGATTAATTAACAAAAAAAACTAATGACGAACCACAAGATTTCATTAAACTAATGAAAAAAAATCAAAAGAAAAACGTTATCAAACTTGATAAAATATCATCCAAAAATACCTATACTCTACGTTTTACCAAAAACACACAAAGCTAACATTCCAAAGATTCCTAGGGGGCTTAGTATTGAAGGCGCTTCTCAAAAGTTTGCAAAATTCCTTGCTAAATCTTAATTCCATATCAGCTCTCCAGTCATTAAGAGCTCTGATGATCTTATAAATATATTAAAAATATTCTTATATTCTTAATAGAATATTACTAGCTTAGATATCAAACATTTCTATGCTAATTTACCAGTTGATAAATGTTTAAAACTTCTACAATATAGATCTCTATCCACCAACCCCCGAAGTCAGGCAAATCTATTTCCTCATCGCAATCTCATTTTTCTCTTTTAACCATAATTTTTCACGTAAAAATGTTGCCTTCTAATGGGTTTTCTTCTAAGATGTATTTTAGCCTTTTAATAGAATTCTTAGAATCAGACTAAAACAATCATAAAATAATTTCACACGAGATAAGCTGAATTAAAAAAATAAAGTAAATTAAAAAGCAACATAAATACAAGTCGTATAATATTACTAAAAATCAATCTAACTGCCAAGATTAAAAGATATCTAACCTCTATTTCGACATGAATAAACCAACAAACACCTTCAAAACAAGTAAAGATTTATCCTATAATTAACAAAATGCTGATACCTGTTATGGGGGTGTTACCTAACCATTCATGGAATCTTCCAAATTCTATATCAATCGTGAGCCAAGTACTCTCGAAGAGATTGGATACACTACCGATATTTGACTGACAAGTAAGCCTAGCTTACGCCACCACTTTTCTTTGTATCTTGTTACTACAATATATCTTTAAACTTATACCGTGTTGCGAGTTGTTTTTTCGTGGTCCCAACCTGGGTCCACATCAACTGGCGAACGAGGATTCGAGATTACGTACTCATGCAAAAATTAAGTGGATTTATACATCAACTGTTGAATTTGACAAAAGATTTCAAATCTAGAAAAACCTAATCGATCTCAAATCAAAGGGCAACCAGGAATCCTGTGCATAAAAGTTAACCCCCCTCGAAATTACCGAACAACATTTTCGAAAATAAAACCAGTTTCTGTTAAATAGAAAAAGCAAGTTCTTCCGACTTATTGGGTTATTTCAACATTAAAACCAGTTTACTCATACGGACTAAGGGATAACCCTCCCCACACTTCAAAGTCTGCCGACAAATTTTATAGTACCCCAGTTAAAGAAATAAAAACCTGCTCTAGTTAAAATAATAACGTCAAACGAATTTTGACACGACACAGAAACTAATATTTTGTATTCCTTTATAATTTGGTGGGCAACCGTAAAAACAAGTGTGGAGAATTTTTAAATTGTCGCATGAATATTTCAGAACGATGGTATTTTAAAGAAAAAAAAAGGAGAAAAAATCTTGACTAGGTTTTTATTTTTGTTGTTCCTCCCCTTTGTTTACGTGTTTGGAAAAGAAACCGTAATTACTGTTGTTTTTTTTTGGGGGGGGGTGCTCTCTCTTCTTCCACAGAAAAATTCGTTGTTATTTTTTTATCTGGATATTACAAAGATTTCTGTTATCCGATAATGGAGGACTTCCAGAAAATAACTGTACAAATGTTAAAAGGTCAAATGGACCACCAACAGAAGAGTGGTGAAAGGCAACAGAGAATGGAAGAACAGTGGGTACAGCAACAGAAAGAACTACAACAACAAAGAAATAAGGAAAGACTCCTACAAGCATTAATGAAAAGTGAGGAACGACAGAACCAAAAGGAAGAGTTACTATTAAAATCGTTAAACGGCACCAAAACTTCTGAGAATGATACTACTTTTTCCCAGGGTACTATTTACAGTACCATAGAAACATTTGAGTATGTACCAGAAAATGATAAAACCTTTAATGCATTCTACAGACGATATGAAGACGTATTTAACGTGGACTGCAAAGAATGGTCAAACGAAAAAAAGGTACGTTTATTACTCAGGAAATTGGGTACAACTGAACACAGTAGATTCGTTGATTTCATCCTCCCCAAAAAACAATGGATCTGGAGTTCTCAGAGACAGTTAAATTATTATCTGAACTGTTTGGGCCGTACACATCACTTTTTCATAAGAAATGAAAATGCCTTAATATATCTAAGGATGACCAGCAAGATTATTTGACATTTGCAGCGAATTCAAGTTAGCAGATTTAACCGCAGATGTCTTCAAATATCTTATTTTCGTGCAGGGTTTGGTCTCAGCAGAAGACGCTGAAATTAGATGCCGTGTGTTAACTAAACTAGAGAACGAACAAAGTCTGACTCTTAAAAAATTGGCTGAGGATGAGCCACTCCCGATTCCGCAACAGTCACTTTTAACGGATATTACATCCGTTAAAAGTGACTGTTGCGGAATCGGGAGTGGCTCATATTAAAAATATCAAGAGCAAACCGACCCTCTATTCCCCACAGAGGGAGAAGAGTAAAATTACGCGACCAAATATTTACGACAAACAAAGTTCGAATAGACGGAAAACTCCACCACCAGGACCATGTTATACCTGTGGTGACCTACACTGGATAAGGTTTTACCCAGCAAAAAAGAAGAAACCTGTAAAAACTGTGGTAAAGTTGGCCACGAAGTAACACGTTGTTGGTATGCCAAAAATTTGAGGAAACCCAGAAATAAGATAAGACAAACACAGTCAGGCGATAACGAAGACGGGAATTTACGTAAATATGTAATGGGTAAAATCTTCAAGATAGTAAAATTCCAACTTGACTCGGGTTCCGACCACTCGATAATAAATTTGCATACGTGGCGACGCCTAAGTTAGCCATCGTTACTGAGAACGAAAAAGACAGCACGTTCCGTAACTGGTGATAGTATAAACATTTTTGGTGAAGTGGTCCTCAGTGTAACTTTGAACGAAATTACAAAGAAACTCAAGGCATATGAGCTAAAAAAAACACTGACGATCTATTCGGTACGGATTGGATTGAAAAAATTAACCTTTTGGACTGCCCTATGAGCATGTTCTGTCGTAAATTAGAAAGCCCAACTATTAATACCGAAAAATTAAAACAGGAACTCAAACAAAAATTCCCTGGGGTGTTTTCAAGCGGCCTAGCGAAATGTACAAAAATTAAAGTGCAGTTCCGTGTAAAGGACAATGCCCAGCTCATATTTGTTTTTTAAATGCGAAACTTCCCTTCGCGGCTCTAGAGCAAATAAATGAAGAGCAGGAGGTTGAAAAGAGCAGGTACCCTGTCTGTGTGAAAAATATCTAATCAAATTAGGGTTTGTGCCGATTTTTCAACTGGGTTGAACCAAGCACTAAAAGACCACCACTACCCACTTCCTTGTCCTGAGGAGATATTCAATAAACTCAATGGTTGCAAAACCTTTTCAAAAATAGATTTATCGGACTCATATCTTCAAATTGAGGCGGAAGAAAATAGTTCAAAGTTTCTGTGCATAAATACGCACAGAGGTCTTTATAAGTTTAATAGACAAGCTTTTGGGTCTAGGTTGTGCCTGCCATCATTCAGCAGGCCCTGGACGCCAAGCTGGGCGACCTTGATTTCGCAAATGCTTATCTTGACGACATATTAATCACCAGCAAATCTGTGACAGATTTTAGAATCATATTATGTGCGTATTTGACAAACTCCAAGAATACGGCTTCGAAGTTAAAAAAAGGGAAATGCGATTTTTTTTCTAACAGATTTAAAATACTCGGTGCATTTTTTTATGTGAAGACCAGACCATTTGTTTTTCCTGTCTGATTGACAAATAACATTCAATTCCTGTATTAAGATGTATCAATTTTGGCTCCTCTTTCCTTTTCACCATTTTTTATGGCAAACAAATTTTTAAACATAAATGAAGGGAATAAGTAAAAAATATAGAATAAAAGAGTAAATGGATACAACTTATATGGGTATTAATAACCTCTTCACAAAATTAAATTATATTTTGAAATATTGCATTGTATATTAATGCTATTCTATAAAAAAAACTAAGAAAATTGTCATATCAATAATTTTATAATATTCAATATAATTGATCATACTAAAAATAAAAATTATAACATTTATTGTTGAGACTATAATCTAAAATTATAAACAAACACAGCATAATATCAAATCATCAAGATTACAATTCTATCATATATATATATATATATATATAGAGAGAGAGAGAGAGTAAAAATGTAGTAAGCCCAGAGGAGAAAAGAACCTGAAAATCCCTGAAAGGAATATTCTTAATTATTTTACATATTTTGTTCTAATAGCTTTTTTTGTGAACCACTTGACGTATTGGAACTCAATATACGTGGTGCTTTCAATAAGTTTCTAGACTTTCTTTGTACAGGCATTTAAAATTGTCGTAGACTCTTGAAAATTCAGTATGTTATCGCTATACATCTTATGAGATGATTGACCAATTTTTATGATTTTAGGTTCAAATGAACAGCTACAGCAGCAATTGGAATACACCCTACTAAATCCTGATTGTCTCAGCTGTTGAATTTCAAAAATGCAATCTGGACGTGAGGACATTTTAGAAGAACGATATGCAATAAAATCCTGTTTTAAACTTGGAAAAAATGCCACAGAAACGTATGGAACGCTTCAGACTGCTTTTGGAGCATCTTGTACGAATCGAGCATGAGTTTTTGAGTGGCATAAGAGATTCAAGGAAGGCAGGGAGTCTGTGAGGGATTATGAGAGTTGTGGGGGGGAGTAAGGAAATCAATACACCAGAGTTGATTGGCCAAAGGGTTAGGGTTAGGGTTACTATGTTGAGGTTTTAAGGGAGTTCAGGAAGAGATTCCGTCGGAAGAAGCCAGCAATTTTGGTTATTCCCTAAGCTCAAAGGCTGTCGTTATGAGACAATTGAAAAGATGAGAGAGGCTGTGACAAAGGTCATTGACACGCTCACACAAGAGGACTTCCATCGGGCCTTCCAGAAGTTGCTGGAACGGTACAAATGCATTGCAGCCAGAGGAGATTACTTCGAAGGGGACTAGAGTTTCATATGTGTACTATCAATAAAAGTGCCCATACGAAAAGAGTCTGGAAACTTATTTAATGATCCTCGTATATATATATATATATATATATAAGTAAAGTAAAGTAAAGTTGGCGACCAAAGTCGAGGGTGACCCGAAGGCTCCCTTTTCGATAGCTACTACACCAAGGTGTAGGGGAGGGCGCTACTCCTTCCCAGGATTGCTCAACTTTACCCTTGATCCGTACCTTATAATGCTGAGTGTTAAGCAAGGAGGCATCAAGTACCATTTTTTGAGTCTTTGGTAGGTCTTCCGGGCCATTGGCAAACACTCTAACTGCTAGGCCAATGTCCGGTACAAATATATATATATATATATATATATATATATTAGGACCTTAAATAAGTTATCGCTGTTTTCAAACAGATCGCGTTCTCAGAACTGCGCGGGTGTAGTTTCAGATGGTAATGCATCTATAATGAAATACTTTAAGCAAGCTTGAAATTTAGTGAATGTCATTTCACCGAGGTGTAAACAACTTTATTTTTCATTGCATTAAACATGTCGGATTTAGTGCCAAAGAAAGTGTATTTGCAGGGAATTTTACTGCACTACTTTATTCAAAAGAAATCTGCCACTGAAGCTCAAAGAATTCTTGTTGGGAATACGGTGACCATGCTCTATCGAAAGCACGTGCAGAGATTGGTTTTGACGCTTTAAAAATAATGATTTCGATGTGGAAGATAAAGAACGCTGTGGGGCACCGAAAAAGTTTGAAGACGAAGAATTGGAGGCATTACTTCATGAAGACTCAGGTCAGACGCAAGCTGAACTTGCAGAATCATTGGGAGTTGATTACACAACAGTTTTGAAACGTTTGAAAGCATTAGAAATGATTCAAAAGCAAGGACATTGGGTGCCGTACGAGATGAAACCGAGAGATATCGAACGGCGTCTTGTCACGTGTAAACAACTGCTTCAATGGTAGAAAAGGAAAGGCCTTATTGCATTGTATCGTGACCGGCGATGAAAATTGGATTCACTACAAGAACCCTAAGCGAAGAAGATCGTGGGATAAACCCGGCCATACATCAAAATTAAGCTGCCAGAAAGATGGGAAAATGTAGTGGCTAGCGATAGACAATACTTCACGGACATGATTCTTACTAATATTTTAAAGATAAAACATTACTTTTCATGAAAAATCAGCGAGAACCTATTCAAGGTTTTAATATATATATATATATATATATATATATATATATATTGTAATCGGGGTCCAGGCGATCCGAAGACTCACTTTTAAACTTGTACTACACCGAGGTGTAGTGGAGAGTGTGACTTCTTTTCCTTGATTGCTCTACTTTACCCTTGATACAGACCTTATAATGTTGAGAGTTAATCAAGGCGGTATAAAGCACTATTTTATGAGTCAGAAAGAAACATGTAAGTACAAAAAGAAACGAACGGTAAGTCAAACAGTCAACTTTACTTTATAAATACGAAAAATAGATCCTTTACAATGGAAGATATCAATAACTTCAATGCTGTCATCAGTAGAATTTTTGATCAATTATGAACATTAAAAAGAAGTAATACGTCACCAATATCGAAGTCATTGGGAAAACTCAATCGCCGTCATCAAGTCTCGGATCAGATCAATAGGCCATGTGTATTGCTATAATTTTCCTCTAGATCATCTGCTTCCAACTCAGCATGAGCCTGCAATTGCCCTCTGCATTGTTACAATGATCAATACAAATAAATTATAAAAAAAATAATATCTACGTGGAAACACAAGAATCCGTGGATCACAAAATTTATCTTCTAAACAACTAAACTGATTCAGAACATTTAAAATAAAAGACCGTCGCAGAATTTGAAGAAGACAATCTTTAAAGTCGAAAAAAACACAAAGAAACTGAATAGGAACTAAAATAACCGAACACGATATATATGTATATATATATATATAAGTAGAATTTTGAATGAGGTCTGTTCGAATTAAAGACACCTTGAAAAATTAGATTGACATATTTCACAAGAGGCGTAGCGTCACCAGAAGGCAAATGATTTATAGTCAAGAATAGATTAGCATTAAAACAAGAGAAACGTAATAATTTGTATATCTAAACGGTTTATTTTATTTTATTTGTTTTGCTTTGGGTTGTTTTTTTAATCTTATATTTTATCGATTATAGATTTGTATATTTATATTTTTATTTTTTCTTTGTTGATGACTTTTAGAATTAAGGCTTGGAATGTGGATATATTGTAAATCCCTGAAGTAAATTAAGTACAGATCACTAGTGGATCAAAGTATTTTCTATACATATATATATTGTCTTCCTGATCAACCATCTTCATTCTTTTAAATTTGCAATACGCATTTTCATATGGAAATTTGGATCTGAAATGTCTAGTATTTAGTGGATTGCTTATTTTCAGGATTCTGTGATGTTCATATGCTTTTTGCCGTTGTGTGTGTGTGTGTGTGTTTATATCTTTTTTTTGTTATTGTTTTTTTTTGGTTTGAATTTCTGTTACCGATCTATTGTTTCGTACATTGTTCATCAGCAATTTCTACCTTCCTCGCTTGGAATGTTTTGTAAACTTATTATTAAATATTAGATGAAATGCTTGTTTTGAAAACATTTGTTTCATTTTGAGACGAGTTGGATTTATTTCGAGTTTTACGGCTTTATCTCTAAAGCTTTTATTGACTCATATCTATAATAGACACACATACACACATACACTCAAACACACACTCATAAAAACACACACACACACACACACACACGCACATATATATATATATATATATCATCGTGCTGGTTGTACGGATCTCCTTCTCTCTCCCTCTCTCTCGCTCTCTCTCTCTCTCTCTCTCTCTCTCTCTCTTTGGCCATTCATCTTTATCATCCATCGCTTCCAGCAGGTCTTCTAGACTACACCCTTTGTCTGTATAGAGCTGTTGTAAAAAAGTTCTAGTTGGTCGTGTAACATTTGCACGTCCGTGTGAAGGGATCTATTGGAGAAGGTCGCTGATGAGTTCGTCTTTAGTTCTCTAGCAGTGTCTCACATACTTTGTTTGTCCTATTTGAATGGTTTTAGAGATGGGAGGTAAGTGACTGGACAGCTGATATTTCGTAGGATGTTACTTCAAGGATTCGTTCCATATAGCCCGTAGCATTCTTGTGCAATTCCCATCTAGCTTTTTCTCTATACGCTTAGGCAGCGTCCATGTAGTTCATCCATGCAGTAGAATTGACACAATCGCTACTTAGAAAAAATAACGGTTTATTTAATCCGGTGAGTCTGGCTTCCATATGATCGATAACCCATTGATTGCTGTCCATGCCTTCACTAGTTGCATATTGGTGTCATTTTCAGTAGATGAGATGCTGCTTTCGAGGTAGGTTAACTTGTCCATTACTTTCAGAGAACCCCCATTTAGTGTGGAGATGTTGCCTTTTTCATTAAAATACATATACTCTCCGTTTTGTCTGCATTCTTATGGAGGACAATGCCTTCTACTGCCTGCTCCAGACTATGCATCAGGGATTTGGCTTAGGTTGGTGTATTTGCCAGAAAAGCTCTGTCATCTACGTAGTCTGCATCCGTAATACTTTGTCAGGGTATCGTTTGTTTCTTACCTTTTTAGTGTAAAGCCATTTTCTTTAATCAGATCTATCGATGTTTAAAATAAGTACTCGAGGCAGGTTAAGAACAGATATGGAACTAGTGTATCCCCTTGCAGAACACCAGCAACAATATCAAAAAAGTCTGTGCCTCCATCTCGTGTACGAACTTTGACTTTCGTGTTTTTATGGGGTATCATTATGTATGTGATAGTGTATTTGAGGAGACTATAGGCTAGGGGTATTTGCTCCATCTTCCCTCTGTCAAATGCCTTGGAGATATCTACAAATAAGAGTGTCGCCTCGAGTTTTTTTTTTCTTTGCACGGACTCCTAACATTCGATGAATTGTCAGAATCTGTAATGTTGTGGCACAGTTTCTCCAAAAACCATTTCGATTCTTCTGAAGAATCTTCTCAATTTTTGTTTCGATGCAGTTGCGTATAGCGCATTATAAATCTTAGCCGTTATCGAAATAAGGGTTATAGCCGGTAGTTCATAGCAGGTCACCTTTGTTGGAGAAAGGGAGTGTGCAGCCTTTTATCCATATGTCTATTGTGTTCTGGTTATATATGGCGTTGCAGTATCGGTTCTTCCATACTTTTGGTGGGTATTTCATCAAAACCGGCTGCTTTCCTGTTTTTAATTCTTGTTACTACTACGTCGAGTCCTACTTGAGTAAACTGTCCGAGTTTGATGTCCAGTTGGATATTAATAATTTTTGCGATAGGTTTATCAGTAACTTAAGGGAATTTTCCAAGCAGATTCTTGAAAAGTTCTTTCCACATCTGTATTCGTTCTTCTTGGCTGGCAGCTTTTACTTTAGCGCTGGACATGCTTTTCATTTTACTCACTTCATTTGCAGTCTGCCACGCTATTCGAGATTATCTACCTTCTACTGAAATTCTAATCTTATTGATCTGGCCTTGAATGTATTCTATTTGTTCTCTTTGCTAAGAGTTAATTGGTTTTCTTTGTACATTCTTAATTTTCTGAGCATTGGCGTTTGTTGAGTTATTTTTATTACATAGGGATAGTGTTTCTTCGTTGTCTCGTTTTTTTCTAAACTGCTAATGCCTCCCACAGAACTCTATGTTTGGCTCTTAGTTTAGTTGGTATGCATTCTGTTGCTGCTTTCATGTGGGATTTGACAAAGTTCTTGTATTCGTAATTCGGAATAAGTGTTTCTGATATCTCCTAAAGATCATCGAACTTATTTCTTTGTGTTATCGTATATTTATTAGTAATATCTCTATTTTTAAGCAAGGACCAGTCAGAGTTTGTGATTTTTTTGGTTTGCATCATATTCCTGCGTAGGCGCAGAAGTATCTTTGATGGGACAATTCGGTGATCGGAAGACACACACACACACACACACACACATATATATATATATATATAGCCACACTGAAGAGTTCTGATAGAACGAAACAGTCTGTCTGTGGATGACAATATATATATATATATATATATATGTGTGTGTGTGTGAATTTTCAGTGAGTTCATGACTGTGGAAAAGCATTTGTTCACCAACCACTGACAATAAGTATGTGGTAATGAATGATACATGTCAAACTTATTTTAACAATTATCCGTTTTTAATTTTTTTGTGTAAAATTCCTTTCATCAATATTTAGTTTCTTTGTTATTCTTAAATCAGTTTTCTGTAGAGTTTTTAATTTCTAAAGAAAAATGATCTATAGTCCCTGATATGCTATATGAGTTTGTTATCGTTTCATAATTTGTTTCTTCCAATTATTCTGATTTTGAGCTCTCTTCATCACCATATCTATCAAAGTTTACTGAAATTAAAAAACATATTCTCCTTTCCTTACAAAAAAGAACCTTCTATCGGGATTTATATGAATAAACTAATAAGCTGCTTATCCTTCACCTCATTAATTATTTATTATTTGTATCATCTCAATCCACTGAAGGATTGTTTTAATTTTCTTCCTCACAACAATTTTATCAATATATTTTATAGAAAAGCTCCATATACGCTTCGGACCATGTGAAACTAAGATAGGTCAACGAAAGACACGACAATATTTGTACAAAATATTTACAACCAACAGTGGAACGCCATTCAAATATCATGTTATTAGCTTTAATTGGTTAATGGCATAACAACCCTTGTGGGCTATTAAATGCCAAAGCCATTCTCCTAGAAGAAAAGTAGTGGTACTATCTAACCCATAGCAGGGAGGATAAGGGGGTTCATACCTTTCCCAAAGGTATTTGTCCTAAAGTGAACGTAATAGCGCGACTGGAGTTCGAACTCGCAGTCCTTCGATTTAACCATTACACCACGTGACCATCCCTGTTATTTGTTTAAAATATTCAAATGAAACTGTATAAATGAGGCTCATTCAGTTCGGGAAATTTTTTTAAAACATTTTTCTAGAAACTTGGTTTATTAATCTGTCCTTAAAATATTGTTTGTATGGATTGAATGATTTTTTAATAAGGTTTTCCATGCTGAAGATAATACTGGGCATACTTTTCCCACATTTTGTGAGAAGACAATGTCTACAAGATTATATGACGATTTTTGAATACTGCAGAGTGAGGTTACCGGCACAGCAAGTCTTTCGCAAAACGGCTCAGAGTGTGCACCTAGCGAGCCTGTCACTAAGTGACCAACCCGCCTGCTGCGACAAGTCACTAGTCAGTTTAAGTACATGACCAGCTGCGTTATATTCTTTCTGTGTGCATCTCTCTTTCTTAATGGTTAAAGATGTAAAGTCTTCCTGAAATATATTCAGCCATTTTGGATATTTCCAGTAGTGTGATGTGACTTCTGAAGGAACAGAAGGAAATTTACTGATTACTGGAGGTACTCTGCAAGTGAATTCATTTTTCACCACTCGAGTAGAACGTTCTATCAAAGCAACATATCAATGAGGCCGTTCATTTCTACAGTCCTGATTTTTCTATCTGTGACGTTTTCCCCAAAGCTAAAAATCCACCGTTGACGAGATCAAAGAGAACATGAAGAGACAACTGATGATGATTTCAAAGAGAGGAAAATTTCAGACTCTTTTGAAAAGTGAAAGGTACATTGTGATAGGTGTGCCGCGACCGGCCTACGAACGTAAACAGATGGGATTACACCCTTCGCCCTAGAAAAATAACATCCGGATACAGCCGGAAATGATGAAGCCCTTTTTCGACTCCAACTGGCCGTTACAGCTAAGAAAAGGATAAATTAACAGTTATCAACATTTGCAAAACACTTCTGCCAGAAATAATTCTATAAAAATGGAAGTAATACTTTTCGCTAACCTATACCGGGCTAAAGAAATACTTATTTTCTGCGTCCATTTTTTTGTAGAAGAACTTTCAATTCATGTGGTGCGACAGAAGTGGACTTCCCTTTCTTCCATATGAAAAAGGCTTCGGGCGGCGAAAAATTCAAATGTCTACGCGGTCGCTCTCAGGGGCTACTCGGCTCCACGAGGCTAGGGTCCTACGTTATCGTGGTTGCACCCACCTCACCACCACTTCTAGTGGTAGATTCAACAACCTTTTTTTAAGTACGCACAGCTTTGGCGCGAAACAACTTTAGCTACCGCCTTGATACGTCCGCATAGCTTTGGTGCGAAACAGCCTTAGCTACCGCCTCGATACGTCCGCACAGCTTTGGCGCGAAACAGCCATAGTTACCGCCCCGACTCGTCGGTACAGCTTTGGCGTGACAAAGCCATAGCTACTGTAAACGATACGCCCGCACAGCTATCTGTCACGACAAAGTCATAGCTACCGTAAACGATACGCCCGCACAGCTATCTGGCGCAACAAAGCCATAGCTACCGTAAACGATACACCCGCACAGCTATCTGGCGCAACAAAGCCATAGCTACCGTAAACGATACGCCCGCACAGCTACCTGGCGCGACAAAGCCATAGCTACCGTAAATGATACGCCCGCACAACTATCTGGCACGACAAAGCCATAGCTCCCGTAAACAATACGCCCGCACAGCTACCTGGCACTATAAAACCATAGCTACTGTAAACGATACGCCCGCACAGCTATCTGGCACGACAAAGCCATAGCTACCGTAAACAATACGCCCGCACAGCTATCTGGCACGACAAAGCCATAGCTACCGACCACGACGCTCCGGCAATGCAGCCACGTAACGACTCCCTGTTACGGACTGCCCCAGCAACGCAGTATCTGGCCCACGTAACGACTCGCTGTTACGAACTACCCTTGCAATGCAGCATCTAGTCCACGTAACGACTCGCTG
The DNA here is from genome assembly GCA_963585895.1 of Sepioteuthis lessoniana. Classification (NCBI taxonomy): domain Eukaryota; kingdom Metazoa; phylum Mollusca; class Cephalopoda; order Myopsida; family Loliginidae; genus Sepioteuthis; species Sepioteuthis lessoniana. Next base: position 3,606,590 of record OY757904.1, on the reverse strand, counting down.
TTACGGACTACACTAGCATTGCAGCATCTGGCCCACGTAACGACTCGCTGTTATAGGCTGGCAACCAGATCGACACACCCCCGGTTAACTCAACGTACTGTCAAAACCGGGATATCAATCTACCAACCACGACGCTCCTACAATGCAGAATTCAGTCCACGTAACGACTCGCTGTTACAGACTGCCCTAGCATTGCAACAACTAGCCCACATAACGACTCGCTGTCACGGGCTAGCAACCACGACTCGACCATACCAACGAAATGTTAAAAACCGGGACATCGATTTACCAACGACCGACCGACCGATCTCAGCTACCCGCAACGATCGTCCAGCTGCATTCAACGACTCGACCGATCTCAGCTGCCCGCAACGACCATCCAGTTGCATTCAACGACTCGACCGACTTCAGCTTCCCGCTACGATCGTCCAGCTGTATCCAACGCCACGACCGATCTCAGCATACTAGCTTCAAACATCTAGCTGTATCTCCACGACTCGACCTACGCCAGCTACCCTCGTCGAACGTCCAGCTGCACACATCTACAACTCGACCATACCAGCTAACGACGTAACCCATCCTAGTTGAAGACCACATACAACCGCCACGGACATTTACATACACGTTTGTAATTCCGGCAATAAAAACGTCACTTTTGTTGTATCTATTATCTCGCCTTCTGTCTCTCCTTCCATTGCCTTTAGGTGTCACTACACACGCACGTCTGTAATCCCTTAATGTATTTGTGGAGCCGACACGCTTATCGGCTCCGCAACAGGTGTATAAGAGTTCCATATTTTCCAGAATAACATTGTAAACATTATGCAATTCAAAAGGAAATCTATATACATACATATATATATATATATATATTTAAATATGTCCGTCTAATCTATAACTTCTTAAATTGACAAGTTGAAGTCTTTTAAATTATGTAAATTATTTCAAAAAAATATTTTTTCTACTTGTGATAGCTTTCGATGCCGTTTCTTTGAATGAATCATTATTTTGTTAGGTCATTAGCGTTCATTTTTATTACTTCATATTGAATCTTTTAAGATGATGATGGCATATAAATTGAAACATTTTAAATAATCAAATTTTCTATATTTTAGCATAAATGTAATTCTATAAGATCTTAGATGTGATATTCCTCATTTGTCCAATACGCACATTTCATTGAAATCTGATGAATCTCTGTGACCATTATATTATTCATGATTATTATGTGTTTATTGATTTGCATATAATATAGGAACTGCTCATCAAATCTTATCATCATCGTCATCATTAAGACGTGACGACAGCATGAATTCCCTTGACTTTTTTTACCATTCGTCCCTATCGACTGTTGCTAAGTCCCGAAAACAGCACCTACTACTCGCACTTAACGGATAAATGTGAATCTTTGCTGGGTGGCCGACACTTGTCTATCCAAGTGCGCTAGTCACTTAAAGTTTGTCCTTACTTCCCTAGCAGTGCCCAAAAAGCCGTGTTTGTCTTACTTGGTGGGTTTGTGAGTTGGGAGGTAAGTGGCCGTACTGCTGCTTTTGTTAGGTGTTGCTTCCAGGATTTATTCAATACAATACACAACATCATTATGTAGCTCCCATTAAGGTTTTCGCCAAGTGTTTCGTGAAAGTTTAAGAGGTGCAACTATACGATAGTATATGGTCATTAACCTGTCTTTTGCAGTCATTGCTTTTCTGATGCGCATGTTGACATCGTTTTCAGATGAAATGTAGCTAACGAGGTATATTAACTGGTCTACTAATTTTAGAGGCTTGCTTTTAATAGGGAGATAGCTCTATCTTGATAAAACTTATGAATTCTGTTCTATGTGAGTCCATGTAGAGACCAATGCAATCGAATGAACTGAAGTGAATTTTTTGGTGAAAATATAAATGCAATATTCTTAAATATTTCGTGAATAATGTTACAGGTAGGCATATATATGTGAACTGTATGTATACTATAGAATGAATATCTAAATTTAAAACTTAGTGACAACACTTGTGAAAAAAAAGAAAAAGACAACATATAAAGAAAGAGATGTTGCTTTTAAATGTAACTCATAGTAATTTTCAGTTTGATGAAGTACAAATTTAGAGGAAGTGGTTTATGTGGGGGAAAAACGAAATCAATCACTTAAAAATGTTGCTGCGGTTGTTATTGTTTTTGTAGTCGTTGCAACTGTTGAAGATGGTGATGATGACATGAAAATGTTTTCTTCATCTCACACCCGAAAGCAAAATGTTCAGATGCATTTACGTTTGACATTTATTAATTTTACACACTCAAAAAAAATTTAATCAATGAGCTTAAAAAAGACAAATTCCCACTGGTATTTGGAGAATCAGAAAACTAAATTGTTCAGCTGCTCAATCTGTATGACATTTTGCTTTTGTCCCTGTTTATACATGGCTCTATTTACGAAAATTACAATCTATATCAATAATTGGGAGGGACTTATTTGTAAGTTCACTGTAGAAGGCCAGAAAGTTTAATGTGATGCTATCAAATTTGAAATGTATTCTAAATGTATTCAGGGGAAAAAAATTTAGTGTAAAAGATATGTTCCTCGTGGGGTTTTTAATAATCAAAAATAGGCAAGAAGCCTTGTTGTATTGTGTAATTAATTGTTAAGAATTTAAATCTACAATCTTAAAAAGAAAAAACAGAATATTTTAAAACTAAGTTGGGCGGCCTTAGTCGAAGGTGACCCGAAGGCTCCCTTTTCAATAGCTACTACACCGAGGTGGTTGAAATATGGTTGAAAGAATAGGTTGTGAGATAGTTATAAATTTCAGTTCTGCCAAGCCATGAATGTTCTATGACTGAATTGTTAAATACACCGTCCATATAATCTGAAATATAACATGGATTACATTTCAATGACTTTATTATCAACGCGATGTTCCTAAGCAAAATTCAGAGGTTAAACTTTGATTTCATTTGACAGTCTCTCCATCCATTTGCTATTTCGTGTTGAGTGGGACATTAAAATATTTAATAAAATGGAAAAAAAGGATATGACAGCTGTTTGTGTTTGCAATTCTTCGTGACATGAATTCGTAATTGCTTTTCTAAATAACACGTCTTTTGCGCTGACATTCGATTGACACTCTTCAACCAGGTTTATCTTTATAGAGAAACGTGCTGCTTTCCCCTTTTGATAGACTCTTATAATAAAAATAGCCAAAGCTCTTATAGCTGATATGCAGGTAAATAACGTACATTTGTTTACTCTAAAAACTGCAGAATATCTGATATTATAAGAAAATAATCCTCTCAATAATGGATTGCTTTGTTTTATCTCCATTTAAAGACTGTAATATTTTACATCGATTCTACTCCAGATAATTTACCGTGATGCAGTCTTCACAATCAGAAATTTTTTCTGATATTTTAAAAGGTTCTCCGAGTCAAAGAGAAACACCGATTCTTGTTCCATTCCAAATATAGAATAAAGAATTTTATTCATTCATCCCAACTAACTTCCAAAAATTTGCATCTTATTTAACTTCCGAACAGACAGTGTTCTAGTCATTCTTTCTTTATGCAGACTACATTTATTAAAGTAGGTGAACTTAGCGTTACGTTTATCGCTGTAAGAAATGGAATCGGTAATCCGAGTTCAAACCATGAACGAGGCTGTTTGTGTTTCACTTCGTGCTAATTCCTTTGGTAAAGGCATGAATCCATCTATTCTCTTTCTCCCAGACAAATTGTCCTATTATTTACATTGAACAAATTTGTCCTCTTATTTACACAAGATAAATTGTGTTCTTTAGCATTGATATGACAACTAATCAAGGAGAAGGAAAAAAATTAAACGAACAGTACCCGCTTAAAAACTTATCTAGTGGTGGAAGGGTTGGATTAATACATATATTAATTCTGTTAATAAAGTATGCAATACATTTTCCTTTAAACTGATAATAAACAAAAAAATGTTTCATTCTTTTCCCATAAAAATAAAGATTTTCTTCCAAAAAATAATTAAGAATTAATCAAACTGGCGAATCAACAAATAGAAGCTGTTTAAGTAACCCATGATCTAATGAATAAGATTTCTCCATCAAAATATTTTTCACACAAATCTTTATATTTGTGAATTCATCCAACGAAGAGGATGTGACACAAAGTCATTTTTAAGTGGAGTACAGTTGAGTTCAATTCAGAGTTTTCCTTCTCATAAAGTGGTGGCCATACCAAGGCTAAATATCCCAATCTGCCTTAATATTTACCCATAGCTGGAGGGTAGAGATAACCCATGCCTTTCCGAAGGGATATAAGCGTGAGAGTGAAATCTAGCCTCGATCAGGATTTTAATTCGAATCACCGACTTCATACCGGACGACAATAACCGTTACGTTTTGCACGCCTCTAATGATAATATATATATATATATATATATATATATATATATATATATATATATATATATATATATATAGTGACATAGGAAACTGTTTGGCGTAGGGAATAAATACTTCAATAATCCCTATTTTATTTTCTAGCTGGCCATATCTGAATCTTGAGTTCGTATATCAACTTTTGAATCTTTCTTATTTCTATCCAATAACTTTAACGTCACTTGGATAAGCTGTAATCATTTTTCTACACAGGAAAGTTATTAAAGTTGACAGGGGTGAGGAAATCTGAAACCAAACTTGCAATTATTGTATTATTTTCTGCAACCACAATTTATTTTATGCATTAAAAATCAAAGATGGTCAGAAATTAATGTAAATGCTACTGATAATATTGAATTATGTAAATAAAAGTAAAGTTGGCGACTGTAGTCGAAGGTGACCAGAAGGCTCCCTTTTTAATAGCTACTACACGGAGGTGCCGAGGAGGGCATTACTCTTTCCCCTGGATAAAATTATGTTCAATAAGAATATATTTAAAATTCCTTAGATATTTTGTGTTAAACAGCATTTACACCGCGTCTGTGATCTTGTTCTCCAATTGAAAACAATCTTGAACTCACAATTATCTTTTCAAAATCGATTATAACAATTAATTGAAAGACTGTATTATTCTTTTGTTTGTAATTATTAACATATGGGAACAATTAGAAGAAAGGAATTTTCTGCTTGGATTTTCATCGGAGCTTTATTTTCTATCTTTATAAATTCCATACTTTATATCTTATTGATTTTACTATTCATTTTCTCTCTTTTTCATTTGTAATTTCCTTCATAGAATTTTTAGTTTTCTTCTTTGGGCCTCCAATTTGTACTTCATTATTTTTTCTTCAGTTTTCTTTGTGTTTATTCTTTGTATCTCCTTTGCTTTTTTAAAATTAAATATCTGCTTTTTTTTTTTTTTTCAACTTTCTTCTTTCGTTTTCGTTCTATATAATGGACTTCACTTAATTTTTTATTTTTATTTTTGAATTATTTCCAAACTTTTTTTTTCCCTCGGCTCATCATGATGATTGTAAGTAAGTAACATCATTGTAATGGGAAAATGCAACCCAATGCCTTGTTTTCAAAACACTTGAATAATAAAATATCTTAAAGTAAATGTATCGAGTAACTCTGCGGTTTTTCTAACTTTTTTTCTTTTTCTCTATCAAATATCTAACAGAATCTAAACTTGGTGAAAAGGTCATTTGTTGCAGATAAATTTTGTTGCAGTTAAACTTGGTTTGACAATTGGTCAACGAAAATATTGCGCCAAGGAAGTAGTTATTTTTAAAACTAAACAAACCATTATTACTAATTGCTATTGATTATTCTAAATGAAATAGTCAACAATTAATCACTACGTGAATAAATACATTCTAATCTTAATATCAGATCAACTATATCTACAAGAATCGACTTTCTTAAGACTAAACCTTTCGAACACGAGCCAAAAAGAAATAACCCAAACTGAAATAGTACTATTGTGAATTGAATTACCGCGACCATATATATAATTCAATTCACAATATAATTTTTCTATTGAAAAAAAAGGAAATAGCTTTTTATGCAAGACAACATTCCAACTCATAATGCTATTGCAACTGTTGATGACTTAGTTGAAATATTACTAAAAAAATAAGTCACTGATGGATTGGGTTGCTTATTTATTAGATTTGAACCGGGTTCAAAATATTTGGAATAGTATCAAAAGACACTTTTACTTGAGCAGCAAGCAATTTTTATATTGACATGAACTTTTGAAAGCAATATCAATTGTTTGTGTTTCTATTAACTCTAACGAATTTAATTTCTTCTATGGTCTTTTGAAAAATATCTTCCTTTATAACCGTATTTCAATCAAACATTGTTTATAAGTGATTTCTTTGGATGTTGTGTTTGGTCATTTGTATTTTGTTTTTACTTAATTAAACAAAATAGCATACTAATCTATACATTCATATTTCAGTTTTTAGTTTTTTGTTTTTTTTTCTTATTTTTTTCTTTTTCATGTGTGTGTATGTGTGTGTGTGTGTGTGTGTGTGTGTGTGTGTGTGTGTGTGTGTGTGTACGTGCCTGCGTGCGTGTTTGTTTCTATTTTTTAGAATGTATTAAACCTTAAACCCTTTCAAATAATATTTTAATCTGCATATTTTATAGTTTTAACAGAAATGTGGGATTACTACAGGTACAGATACTAAGGTCTGATCTTTGATAGAAACACCAGAAGTATGTGTTTCAATCTTACTCTAATTGCAATAGATTCTTCACTCTTATCTTTGGTAAAAGATACATAAGGCTGTGATTTCTAATTGAGACAATATGAATACAGTAAATATGTTTTCACGACATTCATTGGACTTTATGTTTTCTCTCATGAGAAATGGTTAATCTAGTAATTCATCTATACTCATATATATATATATATATATATATATATATATATATATATATATATATATATATATATATATATAATACAGAGAGAAAATTTGTGTGTAAGGCAATGTGTACTTGTTAATTCAAATAAATTTTCCGATAGATGAAAGATAAAACAAAAAATAGAAACAGAAGAAATAGAAAAGACCTAAGTTAAATAAAATGATTAATTGAATGATTAATTGATTGAATTATTTTAGCGGCATGTCAACCCGTCTAAGGTTATATTATGCTTAGAGGTTAGACAATAACATTCATTGAATATTCATTTTTACATTTTTTGTGTAGATGTTTCTTTTTTTTTCATACAGTCCAACCGAATATAAATCATTTTTAAACAGATTTATTTGACCCCCAAAGATGGAACCCTTAAAGGTACTGCCACTCTGAATCATAGTGGAGCGGGGAATAATGGCCATGAAGGGGTGCTCCACACACCCCAGATCTCAAAACTAGAGCCTCATCATCGGATGCAGTTTAGTGTCATACCCAGAGTTTTACTTTTGAGGGATGATCTTACCTCTCCTTAGGTGATAGAGTCATCGTATTCTTAGTCCCATGTTAAATGAAATAAGAAAATCAATAGTATAGTGAGTACAGCGAGTTAATTATTGTGACAACAGCGTTAACGTTGTAGTTTATAAAGATTTTAATACAAACTCGCCATTGAGGAGGTATTTTGCTTTTATTGGAACCTCCATTGCTCCACATGAACATTAACACGTGTATGAATGCATGGCTGCGCATAATTTAAATGATTTCTTCCGTTTAGTACTTCCTATGTTTGTTTGTTTTCTTTCGTTCCGTTTTGTTTTTTTGTTTTTTTAGAAATACAGAAAGGAATTAATCTCTCGACTGTGTGACAGCTGTATTGTGTTATCATTGTATTATTTTATTGTTCATTAAACCTCTTTGAAGCATTGATTTAATAGCGACTAATTGAATAGCTCACTGAATTATGTACTCACTCACACACGCGCCTGCGCACTACAGACTCCACATTAAATGGATGAAGCGTTATGGCTTTCATAATCATATTCTTTTTGGCAATTATTTCTTTTATTGCTTAAAAGCTAAAGAAGGTGAACTCTAATAATCAATAAAGATAAGGTGATGAAGTTTTCCTCAAAGAAATAATTATTTCAGTATTGCAGAATTGAATTTCTAATATTTTTATTATGGACAAAATATAAAGAATTACAGACAACATGAATTGCAATTTTTGAAAGTTTTTTTAATCCAGTCAGTCATTACTCTCTTCTCTCTCACTAACTTTTTCTCCGTCTCTCTCTCTCTATCTCTCTCTCTCTCTCTCACACACACACACACACACAAGCACACAAATAAATACATATACACTCACTTTATAGGCATATATACCGATTTCTATATTTGTCCATCAATTTACTCATTTTGGAGATTACGTTCGAATGAATCATGCTAACACTGTCTGAATCTTTTGTAAATATTTTCCATAATTTTAATGACAAATTGATTTTCTTTATTTTTTATTTTTTCTATTCTTGCATTTTTTTTTTTTTTTTTTTTTTTGCGAATCGGTAGTTCAGTGAAAGTCTAAAGTCACTTTTCTGAATCTGTTATTTCTTCCCAATTAAAATATTGTTTTTCATTGATATCTTTAAAATCTTAAACTGTTTAGCAAAAAATGGAAAATTTAGAAAATCTAACCAGCAAGACCTATAGCTGAATCGTTACTCTGACTCTAAATATTGATTATTTCAATCAATCGAAGTAAAAAAATCAATATACATTTTTATGGAAGCGTTCGTGGAGTAACGGTTATCATCAATTTCACATCCTGAACGAATCCTTTTGCATTTCACATAGAGCTAATGCACTTAGGAAAAAGTAGAAATCTAACTATGCTCCCCTATACCATAAAGATACAAAATAAAACGTAATGCTATTTCACCAAATTGGACGTTGTACCGTTACACACCAAATGTACGGTTGTACCACCACGTGCTCGAACGGGTTAATGCATTTATCACTACATCTTAAATAGTAGTCGGACCCCGTTGTAACTTCGCCGTAGGAAAAGTTATCAAACACACGAAACTCTGTTTTAGTTTACAAACACAAAAGTTTATTCGCTACGACAAGAAAGGAAGAGAGTATGAAAGCTGAGTTGACCGCGTTAGCTGGACAAAAAGAAACCTGTCATGAGGAGAAATAGAGATTTTAAGACGTGAGTGAACACAAGCCAGGACAATGTAAAGAGGGTTGAAAGTTGGTAGTCACCATTTTGGGATAGGCTCTGAAAAGGGGTCTCAAGCAGACGCAAACTTGTGAAAACGAAACCATTAAACAAACACGTTAGCATTACAACAGAAAACCAAAAGGTCTGTCTCTGCTCTCTAGTTACAACAGGGGACGACTTGGGCTGCTAACTCTCAAACCCAAGTCGTCTCCTTGCTTCCACCTGGAGGCGGAGGGAAAAACATATTTGTTTCCGGAGGTTCGCTGAAGATTTGGGACTTCGGGGTTTTTTTTCTAGTCATTTTAATCACCGTAGTTATTCCCTCATGAGTGGCCGACCCACAACGAGTGCTTAAACATGGGTCACTCAGAGGTCACTTGGGCGTTTCCATAGACTCTATGTCTGTTTCTTCTTCTCATTATTTTTCTCTTCTCTCACTCCTTCCCCAGAAATTAGCTTCTTGTTCTCTTTATAACTTAAAACCTACCATATCACGTTACACCCAAACAAAAGTAGAATAGAGTCGGGTTTTTAACCTTGATATAGAAACCGGTTTGGAGAAGAAAAATTCTGAATTCAAACCAGTTGTAGACATGGAGAGGCATCGGCACTGTCAGGCTATTCCTGTCCCAGACATGCGACAAGTAATGGGACCAGTGATGAATATACAGTTTTAAAATTGTCCCATCCCAACCCAAGTGGATTACTGTGTATGTCAGTAAAAAAAAATTTACACATTATACACATGTTGTTCCAATATACCTTGATATCACGAACGGAATATATTAAAGAAATATCTCAACACTTTTGATCAGTATTTGTTCAGGGATGCAGTAAATTTTTCCAGTGGTAGAAAATAAAATAATGAATACGATTATATTTTAACGGCGATACACATCGTCAATATTTTACTGACTTTACTGTAACTCCACTATTATCATTCTTAGCTGCGATCATCTTCTCAACAAAAAAACTAAATATTTGTATCGATGAATATTTTAACGAATGGCCTCTGACGAAAATCCTTACTGTTTGACGAGAAAATAAAATGGATAAAGAAAGCTACGCGAGGCCCATTCGAAGTATCAATGGGTAGCTACGATGGCGGAGAAACTTGTGAGTCAATAAGAACATACATACTAAAAATTATTGGAAACTATAAAAATAAAACGTCACCGACCAATAGAAAAGCAACGGACTAATGATTCTACGAAACTGCAACGCACCTAAAGCAGATAAAATTTGAAAACAGGTCATAAATAATTCAAACAAACTGGATTTGACATAGATAAATAAACCAGCTTAAGCTAATTTATATATATAATCACAGAGCAATATTTTTTATAGAGAGAGCAATATATATATATATATATACTTAGGAAGAGCATAATCTCTTTTAGTGACCACTGCTTTCCTCGTAATCTCATATCCCTTCAATCAGCATCCTTTTGCTCATGTCCCCTAAAGTGAATCATCAATCCTACAGCAAATCCACAAAGTCAGATGTAAATGTGATGCAGATGTGACGCTCACTCAACTAGATTGATTGTTTCAGGTGTGGAATTCAATGCTTGAGCGCCAACGAATATATCTTGAGAACGGAATCACAAAGTGGTTTTAGATCGGGCAGGGAAGCAACCAACATGGTATTTTGGGACCAGACAAGTGCAGAAGTGTATTAAGAAACGGGTCCTTCGATGTCAGCGTTTTCGTCGATTTGACAAAAGCTTTTGGTACGGTTAATAGGGATGCACTTTGATCGATACTTGTAAATATAGGGTGTCCACTAATATTTATGAATATACTCAAGAATGTTCAATGGTATGAAGGCTACAGTTGTCATGAGAGATAGGTTATCGGATGAGATTCCCATTGATAATAAACTTAAGCAGAAAAATGTTTTGACCCCAACATTATTCTTGATATTCTTTTATGTGAGCAGATTCACGCTTGTGAATGAAGTATTTTTTCGTAATTAAGAATGACAAAAAGGGTTTCCGATCTGAGAAGGTTTAACTTCAAGTCAAATAACTTTTCACTCGTTAATTAGAGTTTCTTTACGTTGATGATATTGACATTCTGACACATTCTGTGATAACATGCAACATATTATGCATCTATTTACGGCCTCATCAACTGCATTTGGTTTTAAAATAAGCTTGACAAAAATAAAAATAAAAGTTCTGTGGCTAATAGGATGCTTGAAACTTTTACTTATCGGAGAACTACATTGATTTGTGATGCCTTTTTAAATGCTGAAATTCATCAACGCATTCAAAAAGTATCGGTGGCCAATAGGATGTTTGAAAAGCGGATATGGACTAAGAGTTGAAGTTTGTAACAAAATAAGAGAACCTTCAAAAATTCAATTTTATTCCTGCATAAAAAATTGTTTTCACTCGATTTAACAGAGCAGAAGAGACAGAATATTACAAAATAAATGTAACGACGATGCTAGCAAAATAACAATAGATTTTTTTGAATACAAATCTGTCTAAATAAATAAATTACACAATCAAAATAGATTTTATTACCTACAATTTATGACGAGTCTTTATAATTTTAAAACTTTCTTGCTTAGCCTATGAAGATATCACCACTCAAAATACCTATACCATCAGAAAAAAATGTTATTCAAAATCGATAATTTGTATGATTTTCTTTATTTCTATTCACGCCTTGTTGTCTTGAGGATTTTAACTTCATCATATTTACACAAACAATTTTTGTAATGGTTTTTCAATGTGACAATATGCACCCTTTTAACTCTTGTTAAATTGGTACTTTTCTTTTCATTTCTGTACATTTTATAAATTCTCAGTTGGAATTAAATCTGACAAAATGCAAAGCCTATTAAGCACTTTTACATTTTCTTTTTCAGAGATTTATTGTTTTCAATGATTGCCATAGTGAAACATATCTATTCACATTTGAGTGAAGGCAACAGATTTTGTTTTTTTGTTTTCTAAGCTTCAACATTCAGGATTAAATTACTGAAATGCTACTCATCCGTGGCATTGCCGTAAACACAACTCTATATCATAACGTTTCCACCAACATGCTAAAATGTTGATACCAAACATGTTTCCTTGCAAGTTTTGTCATGATGATGCTAGATTCGTTGGAGGCTATGAGACCCTAAAAGATGTATTTCTGTTTTTTGTTCCATCTGACAACAGTACGTTAGCGCTAGATGATAGATCTTTTACTAAGGCTCTTGCGTAGACATAAACATCTCTGTGTCATAATATCAGTGGCGGTTTTCTACGCAATTGTCAGTTATGTAAAACGAACTTTTTCAGGGTTTGTTACCTTATTACCGTAAATACATTCACAGTAAAAACTTACTTTCCTTCGTTAACAATATATTCTTTGAGATTCCTCACTAAATCTCCAGATAAATAGATAAACCTTGGTATCAACTTACACGTTTACTTCTTGTCATTATTGCATACCTCGCAACACAATTTTATCAACGTTCTTTTTGTCCAAATTTATTCTTTATGGACGTGTTCTTCTGTTTGGCCAAGTTATAAGACGTTCTTTCATCTGTAGAGACATTGTCGAACTAAACGTAACGAAGAATAAGACAACAAAAAAGTCTTTAAACATTCTATTTAACACCTCTTTTACAAAATTAAAGGAATAATTGTTCGAAATATACTTACTATATAGAATTAGATATATTTTTGCCGAGTGGACGTTCTCATTTTGTAACATTTTATTTTCGTAAAAGAATTTCAATGAGAAAGAGTTTGGTCATCAATTTTACTTGATATTATCCGTTTTCAATATTAAACGAGGAAGAGTGTAAATCTTTCTATGTTATGAGAAGACAACTAATATTTCAATAAAAAGTCGGTAGGTGTGTATTCATTGATAACAAATACTACATGTAATTTTAAAACGAAAATGGAGTGTTGGAGTTCCCTGAATCATTTTAGTTTTGACGATAACAAAACTCAATACGAGAGACAAAAGCTTTTAGTCTGTACATTTGACTTTAAATTAGAAGATTCGTTTAGCATTAATGCATCGTAGATTGAAATTCCACCAACCCACAAATTGATTTAAAAATCAATGTCAAAAGAGTAAACGGTTGTTTCTTTAACTTAATCAAACAAAAGTGTTTTTTTGTGCTAAATTTAATTTAGGTGGCCACAAAACTATTTTTACATTATTTTTTTCTAAAAGAATGTATTAACAGTAAAGTAATTTTTCTAAAAGTCTTCCTTTCAGTTGTGATTAATGTTTTTAGATTCTCAGCAAGGAGTTAGGCATTGTATCAGCAAATAAAAATCATTTGAGATTAGATCTTTCACTGTTTGTTATTGGTTTAGGTTTAAGCATGAAGTAAATCTAATCTTTTGTTTCCAGTTCAGTGAGTGACAATCTCAAAATAATTACAGTAATTTGAGCCGTTAGAAAAAATTAAGAGTAAAAAAGGGATAATAGACCGAAAAATTGCAAGTGTATGCAATGTGATGATAGAGATGAAACAGTTAATTACGCAATATTAAAATGCAGCAAATCAGCAAAAGAAAAGAGAAAAACTAACATGACTGGCTGGGTAATCTGATCCACTAGAAATTGTACTATAAACTGAATTCTGACTACATTGACAAATGCAAACCAGAATCTCTTCCAGAAAATGAAACTTATAAAATTCACTGAGACTTTCAAATCCAAATAGATGACCCGGTTAAGTCCAGAAGACCAGATCTAGCGTTAATTAACAAGAAAAAAGTGGATTCTGCCGTTTCAGCAGACCTAAGAGAGAAAGAGAAAGAAGGCGAAAAGTTAAGCAAATCCCTGGACCTTACCAAAGAACCGGAAGTGTTGGAGAATATGAAGTTGGCGGTGATACCTATCATATTTGGAGCCTTTGAAACAGTCTTCAAGAAGCTAGAAAAGATACAGAATGAACTGGCGATAAGATGAAAAATTGAGACCATCTAGACCACAACACTACTAAAATTGGGTACCTAGAAGTGTTCTAGAAATGAGAGTAGACTTGCTGTCACTTAAACTCTGGTGAAAAACTAACAGTTATATAACTTTAATTGAGAAAATGAATTTCTTCCAATAGCAGCACAAAGCAGGACCAGTTATGTTAAAGCTAAAAGTAGATAAGACGTAATAGAATAGCAACCGTAGGTTTTGTGGTGAGATTAATCACATAATAAATCAATGCAGCAAACTAGAACAAAAACAGTTCAAGACAAGACACGACTTGGTGGGTAAGATGATCTATTGAGAATTGTGCAAGAAATTTAAATAGTATATTCTCAAACTAGTATCTGTCCTGGAGAATATACCAAAATTCTCTGGGATTTTGAGATCACCTGATCCTGAGTAGAAGTCCAAACCTAGAGATAACTAACAAACAAAAAAATAGAACCTGCTGAATAGTGGACTTACCATCTCGGCGAACCACAAAGGGAAAATCAAAGAAAACGAAAAGAACGACAAATACTTGGACCTTGCCAGAAAACTAAAAAAAACAATGAAACATGGAGGTGACGGTAATACCAGTTGTAATTGGTACACTTACAACGGTTCCCAAGGGGCTGAAAGAGTTGAAAATCGGAGGACTAATTTGTACCATCAAAACTACAGCATTGTCATGATTGGACAGAATACTGTGAAGCTTACGCTTGTCTGAAAAACCTACAAGGAATAATAATAATAATAATAATAATAATAATAATAATAATAATAATAATAATAACGAACAAATGGTATATGCATAACCCAGAATCCATCCTGTAGAATGAGACGCACAAACTTCTCTTGGATTTTGAAATACAAACGGATCACTTAATCTCGGAAAAACAACCAGACCAAGTGAGAATCAACAACAAAAAAAAGAGAACCTGCCAAATAGTGATTTTTTCCGCACCAGTAAACCGCAGAGTAAAATTAAAAGAAAACGAAAAGAGAGATAAGTATCAAGAACTAAAAGAAAAAATGGAACATGAAGGTGACAGTGATACCAATTGTAATTGGTACACTCGGTCACTAAAGTATTGGTAAAGGTACTGGATGACATGGAAATGGGAGGATGTGTGTAGACTATCCAAACTATAGCATTATTAAGATCTGATAGAATACTTAGAAGAGTCCTGGAAACTTGAGGACACTTGCTGTCATTCAAACTCCCCTGGAAGAACATCAGCTAACTCTAGTGTATAAAAAAAACAATCTCAAAGGAGTAAAATAATCATGAAATTTATTTCACGATAAACGCATCTCTAAATTCGTTTTTAAATTCATTTTTGGTAACAATTTTGTTTTATTTATTTATATTTCGTAATACATAAAAACATGAAACAATAGCTAAAATAAATCTAAGTAATACCTGTATTTGTTTTTGGTTTCGTTTTTTCCTTTGTTTTTTTATCTTTGTTTTGTTCTGTTATATTATTTTTGTCTGTTTGTTTTGTTTTATTTATTTTCTTTTTTTTTTTTTTTTTTTTTTCAGGTTGGGGACGTGTTTTATTTCAACTCATTTACTATCTGAATACTGATTAAAATACAAATAGGGAAACATAATTAGGAATGTTTTTTGTCTTTTACAGACAATTAAACAGTTTTAATGGTAGCAGATTTAATATACATACTTACAGAAGCCATTGGAAGGCTTCACTGTAGAAAGTTTTATCGAGGAGGAGAACCTTGCATCGAAATATCCTCGAAACATTAGGGAATTATTTGATTAAAATAAATATTCACTTTTAATTAAACATTGCTAATTATGTTCTTCACTCTAGAGATATGATATAATTGCGCTGAATGATTGATTATGTGTGATTACAATAATAGCAAAAAGAATAAATTTTTAATCAATAAATATCTATATTTCTATGCAAAATTCGGTGAAGCTTTTCACAAAACAATATCTATATATATTAAAATGTAATTAGTAAATCTTTTTCTATAAAGTGGATTTTTCGTAAAAAAAAACCTAAAACTATTCAGAGTAAACTTTTAATTGACAATCAAAACAGTAAAACTGATATTTTTTTACAGAAAGGAAATGAGTTGAAGGGATTTTTTTTATCGTTGTTTGTTTGTTTGTCCCGAAGATTGAAAACATGTTTTATGATGTTCCTCTTATCAAATAATGTAACTTTGTTAAGAGAAATTTTGAATATTTTAAAAAGGACTCATTTTTAATGTCTTCAGAATTCTTCTCGATATATTCGAGATTATTTCGAAATTGCAGAAAGAAAAATTAAGAATTAAATTCAGTCAAAAATGGGGGCGCTCGTAATGTAATCGTTATCGTGGTAGAAAATGGACACAGTGACCCAAG
Organism: Sepioteuthis lessoniana; assembly: GCA_963585895.1. Lineage (NCBI taxonomy): Eukaryota > Metazoa > Mollusca > Cephalopoda > Myopsida > Loliginidae > Sepioteuthis > Sepioteuthis lessoniana. Next base: position 3,590,194 of record OY757904.1, on the reverse strand, counting down.
TTCAAATTCTGGATGAGTTTGTTTGCATTCTACATAGCGCTAATACCATTGGGAAAGATATGTATCTAACTTTTCTCCTTACAGCTATAGATAAATAGTTACGCAGACAGTGCTCATTAACCTTCGTATAAAAACTGATTTAGGAGAAAGAAACTCTGAATTCAAACCTATTAAACTCCCCTTAAAATATACCTTGTATCACACTCAGCACATGGTTGATATATTTGGTTGATATATATAAATAATCAACTAATATTTTGGCAAATCAATTTTACGTATCTGCACATATATTCATACACACTCACACACACACGCGTACACACCTACATACAGCCTGACTACAAAAAGAAATAAGCAATATAAGAAACGTAAACTTTCTTTAAAATTTCCCTCTTATTTCAACGGGTTTCTCATTAGTCGAAGTCCCACCTTCTCTTTTGATATAGTGTGCAACAGCGTCGTTGTAAGTTCTGGTAAATATGAAGGCTGCCGCGCTTTCATAGCCTTGTGTTTTGCCAAAAGAAGCATTGCTAATGGAAACGTATTGAAACTGCTTATTAAAAAGTATCAAATATTGCCATTAACTTGGTGTATACATCCAGACACCATCAGTCTGTTACATATGTTCCTACGTTGCGTATACGTCATCATTTAGATATTCTAATCTGTCTTCTTTTTCATTCCCTACTGTCGACTACCTTTCTTTCTTTCTCTTTTCTTCGGTCTTTCTTTCTCTTCTCTTCTGTTCTCTTTTCTTCTCTTCTCTTTAATTTCCTTCTCTTCTCCTACTTTCTTTTCTCTCACCTCTTCTTCTTCTGTCCTTTTTCTTCCTTTCGAGTGACACTTCCTTTACCTTCTGTCTTCTCGGCTCTTCCTTTTTCTTCTTCCATATTCGTTTTCTCTTCTGTCTTTTCTTCTGTCTTTTCTTCTGTCTTTTCTTCTATTTTACCTCCTCTTACACTGAATGAATTATAAACCGGCAAATATCCAAATTTCAATGCACACTACGAGATGTCTTGTAAAAAGTTGTAAATGTGGAGTAAATTACAAATTGTTGAGCGCAGGTGTTTCAAGAGAGAAGAAAAACACATTTTCTCATATATATCTATATAAGTGTGTGGTGGGGTTGTGGACTAGAGAAATATGTAATTAAATCAGATGTTATGTAAAAATAAAATGTGGAAAAATAAAATATTCTGATGATGTATCCTTTGTATGAAATTTGCCACGTTTGGGTTTTTATAACCATCTTCAGGGTAATGTAATTGATGCTCAATGTTTCATCTTAATATATATATATATATATATATATATATATATATATATATATATATATATATATATATATATAATGGAAAGTCGATTCTGAGTGATTTCCATGATTTACTAGGTAAAAGGATTTCACTGACAAATCCGTTACTAAATTTGAACTCCATCCAAATTTTATTTTACAGTAATTCCCAAACCTCCGCTTGTTTGGCACTCGCTGGTTTGAATGCTGAATCTGTGTATCAAAAGAAAGATCTTCAGGGAAAAAAATAGATTTTGGCAGAAACTTTTCTTTAGATGTAACTTCCACCATGTGGCTCTTTCTTTGATTAAAAATATTACATAGCCCGTTGATCCAATTCCTTGAAGTAAAAAAGGAATATAAAATTAATCTTATGATATATTCAACTGATAAAGAAAGAAAAGGAAAGCTTAGAAAAATGAATAATATATTCCTTCAATAAAAGGTCTTGGATTCTGATTAACTATCTGAATGATCTAATCTATCAAACAATATTGCTGGATATCGAGAGAATAAGGATGTTTTTTTCCAAGGTCATTCACTGAACTGTTCACAAATCAATGTTTTAAATCAGACTACCAGTCAATCAACAGACCGCTATAAACTGTCACTCTAAGCAATGATTTTTTCATCGAGGTGTTATCTCCGAGGGACGAATTTTTAGATTTCATGTGAGAATTGGGACCACATATTGAAAGATCCAAACTGCTATGATATTCCTTTTCAATACTGCATGGTTTCCATTAAGACAATTTCGTGAGGAATGTCTTTCTGAAATATTGTGAAATTGTGGTGTGGGCAAAAGAGCAATGGAGAACATCGTGTCACATTATGCCATGGTGTTGGTGGTGTATTGTGTGGTTTAAGATTAGCTTTTCTTTAAGGGCATCAGTTTAAAGTATCGATTACTTGGGTTAGAAATAAGAAGCTGGAAGAAAATACAACATTGAAAAAAAACAGTGCTAAAAACCAGGGGAAAAACTAAATGAATAAATAAATAAATGAATGAGTCGGCCAACTGACGCACAGATAAAGAATCTTATGTGCGGCTCAAGGAAAAATAGGTAAAGAAATAAATGAATGAATGATTCTGTCAGCCAACACGCAGATAAAATAAATGACCAGAAATTCGAGACAAATTGGCAAAGGCTCACAATGTAGTTCCAGGGACTAGCTTTGAGAAAAATCCAACTATTAACCCCCCCTCTCTCTCTCTCTCTCTCTCTCTCTCTCTCTCTCTCATGTATTTGACTGGTTATCAATAATTTAAAAAAAACTATAAAGATAGCAATGAACAAAAATTCCTTGCGTTCGTATCAGTTTACCTTAACGTAATAAGTAAGTTATCTTTCCCCTCAAAAGGAATCGTGAGCCTGCTTACTTTTCGGGGAAAAAAGGACCTTCGAAGACCCGCAGTAAAAAAAAAAAAACAGTTGGAAACAAGGAAAACATCGATGTCTGATTGCAGGTAGCTGATCAAATGAGTAAGCTACGGATAGAAGAACCTTGTAAGGTTACACCAGCGAACGAAACAAAAAGGACAAATCATATATCTCGTATTGGTTCTGGTGACCACGTGAACAAAACCACATATATTCCTTTGAGTTCCGTGACTTGCCGACGGATATTCAGTTCTGACGACGTAAAACACAAATCTAAGTGGTTATGAATTATTAAGCTTTAAATATGATTCAGTTTAGTCTGCATGCGTTTAAATAGAGGATTGCATTATGTGTACTAGATTATATGAATGAGAAATGCGTTTAATATGCTTGTCGATTGATCAATGTTTGCTGACGTCTGTATTCATGTACAAAGAAAATCCTTGACACAATTATCACTAAGAGACTTCATTCTGTGTTCAGGGAACTGAGGCTGAAACCTCTAAAACAAAAATCAACCGCGGCTAAGAATACGTTTATTCTGTTTCTTCTCGAGCAAAAATATCAATTTTTTTCACAAAAGATATCACTGGGTGGGTTGGGGGGGTTGTACATAAAATAAAATCTAATTAAGGTCACTGACTTAATTTTATAATATCTGATCTGAAGAAGCTTCAAAATGCACGTTGTTTTCATTAATCATGAAAGAAATGTGGAATGCGATTATTAATAATTACCGTAAACACAATAATCTTATAAAATCTAAGTTCATTTTTTAGCAAAATGAAACATTTCTTCTGCATCTAATGTTGAGGTTCTGGATATCTGGGGAGTGTCGAATACTCCTTCATTGCCATCACACCTAGATTTCCTCTGACCTGGAGTGGTCGTTAGTATGAGTTAAATAGATCTGCCTGATAATTATTCATATGGGAAAGGAATATCTAATACCAAATAACAATAAATTATTTTTATCAAGAATACTTACTTGAAGCTATAGTTGTATTATTATTAGTTACTTGAAATTATATAATTGTGTGCAAACATATGACTTTTATTACATAGAGATAATTAATTGAAAGCATATGATTATTAGTATTAGATAGGAATACTTGAAACCATAAAACTGTTTGTAAATTGTTTGTATAAAATAGGAATACTTTATCATATAATTGTATGTAAAAACTCGGAAGAAACTGCACGAAAATGGAAATATAAATGTACAATGAACGCGATTCTCCAACCACTAAGCATAGAAAACCCAAAATGTTTTAACATGCCATTAAAATCTATAAAATCTACATCCCTTTTACACTCAAATAATGATTTATTTTTACATCAGAGCAAAGACAAAGAACCATCCTGTAGTGAATTAATCTCATGTTGTGATCTTGATTTAGCTTATTGTAGCTATTTCATTCTTATTTATAATGGAATCTTCCAGTACTTACACAGACGTTTATATAATTTTTTCCCACAACATTAGAAAGCTTGCACTCATAACAATATATCAAATAATGAATTTATTTGTAATGATTGCCAAATTGTTATTTCTCTTTATGTAGTAAAAATCTAAATGTGGCCTTTCAACAATCTTTTGATATATATATATATATATATATATATATATATATATATATATATATATATATATATATAGAGAGAGAGAGAGAGAGAGAGAGAGAGAGAGAGAGATCATATTTTTGAAGAGTTCGGGAAAATAATTTACGCTTGTATATTAAGAAACTTTTTAGCCCTCTATTCTATTTCGAAGACTTCAATTCACCACTTTTCTATTCTTGATCGAATGTTTGGGTATCTTTCAAAGTTATTCTCATGATGTTCGATGCAAAAGTTCTAATAAAAATTAAAATCGTGTATATATTATACGATTATTTAGTTATTTATTGGCAAACAGAATGCCACTAACTAAATCTAAAGAATGACATCGCTTGTAAAAAAAAAAAAACCAACGATGCTACAACTGAGTCTACTCTTTCAACGATAAACCGATTGAGTTGGCCATTTTGGTTGATTTCCGTCTAATAAGATAGACAATCCAATTAACCTATAATTTTGATTGCACCAGACGAAACGTTTTACCCTTTTAGCGCCACTACAATACAATTAAAAGATAGAATAATTACTCCTAGATCATTTTTTTCTTTTTTGACAAAATCGATTTTGTTGTAATTGTCAATTCACGGTGTAGAAATATGTTATATTATTATATTGCGGGGAAGTTAGTGTTCAAAGTTTCTTTTTCCTTATTTGTGTGTGTGTGTGTGTGTGTGTGTGTGTGTGTGTGTGTGTGTGTGTGTGTGTGTGTGTGTGTGTGTGTGTGTGTGTGTGTGTGTGTGCGTGTGTTTCATTTTCTTATTTCTTTGATTTAGAAAGATTTAAAGCAAACCCTTAGCCAATGTTTTTATGATTATATTTATAAATTATCAACCTACATTGTTTTATATTCAGTCTAAATATTAATAGAGTAATGTATTTAATATATATTTTGAGGTGGAGAGGTGGTTATATTAATAATGAAAATATTTTATTTATGAAAATATTTTATTAATAAAAATATTTTATTAATAAAAATAATTTAAATGGCATACAAACCTTTGCAGGTTATTTAATACCAAAGCCATCCTGGTAAAAGAAAAGTAGTACAATTTAATTCATAGTTGAGAGGATAAAAAGATTCATATCTTTTTCAAGAATATTAGTTCGGACGTAAACGTATTGGCGCGACTGGTGTTCGAACTCACTTACTATGATGTTGCAGTCCAGCGCGTTAACCATTACATCACAGGGACTCTCCCATAGCTTGTACTTGGGTGAAAATATAATATTTGTGCATATTTGCAAATGTGTTTGTCATTAGATTATTAGTTAATAAGAATCAATAAATAAGTTCGATATAAAATAAGTAAAAAAAACTTACTTTATATCGAACTTATTCATTGATTCTTTGGTATTAAATAACCTGCAAAGGTTTGTATGCCATTTAAAAACAAAGGAAGAAACAAAGTTGAAACTAATGGTTTTCACTTGAGTTTAATTGATAAATTTCTTCTGTTCACCAGGATTCTTCTCACTATTCTCGCTGATCTCAGCAGTTCTGTGATCTGGACATTCTTGATTATTCCATCAATCTCCAGCTTTTTTCCAAGTTTTTAACGCTTATTCGAATCACGACGGTTGGTGCTACAGTCATAATTCAGTGTTGTACTTTTCTGGATTTTTCTTTTCAGTTTTTATGGCATATTTATCAAGTTTTTTCGCTTTCATTTAATTTTGGCCAGTGATCTTCCGAGCGACTCTACTTTTGCTGCCAACGACAAAAAGAACCTCTTTAAGATCTCAACATCCCAGAAAATGTTGTGAATTTCATTTGTATCTATACCATTTGCCTTTACAGACAAAACACAGTCGTTTGAGCAATTTTCAGTGCGTAACTTTCTCTGCACTTATTTTTCTTCTCCTGATGAATTAGTTTACTGTATCTACTTATCATGGCCTTTATATTTCAGCCAAATTCTCTTTTATGTTGACACTCGTTATTTTCCTGAGTATTATCTATTATAACATAGAACTGATCCTTCAATTGATATTCTAGGCTGCCATTTAGAGAGTTTCAGTTTCTTTTAGGTTTCTTCTGCATAGACATATTTATGACACCTCATGGACAAGTTGTTTCATTTCTTTTCTTATATATTTCGATGCATTGGCTTTTATTCTAATTTCTATTTCCTTGGTTTTTAGATTTCTTCTACATTGACATGTTCATGTCACCGAATGCACACGGTAATTTCTTTTCTGATGTGTGCATACATTGGTTTATGTTCCTGTATTTATTTCCTTGCCTTTTTTTTTTAGGTTTCCTTTCCATATTCTCTCCGAGATGGTTTGGTGACCTCCCCTCTCTCTCTCTCTCTCTCTCTCTCTCTCTCTCTCTCTCTCTCTCTCTCTCTCTCTCTCTATCTATCAATCTATCTATCCACACATACATACTACACTTTTATTCTTTTGTGACTTCATTATTCTCTCTTTTACAAAACTGATTCTTATGAAATTGTTATTTGGTGCTATTGATTGTGTTTCCGTTTCTCTTTTTAGGGTTTTTTTCCGCGCTGTTATATCCCGATCATCTTTCCTTAATTTCTTTCTGAAAAGTCCATGTTTTTCTTCTTAATTTTGCTTTCTCGGTTAACTAAATTATATTTTCCTGATTGTCCTTGCGTCGTTTTTGCTTTTGTTGTTATTGGCTTTTATTTGTGTCTTATATTCCCTGAATTGTTTCATCAACACTGTTAGAGTCCACTTCCTACTTGTCCAATAGAGTCAGACAAGATTGTCCTTCGAACGTACCTTGATGCTTTTTCTACTTCCATGGACCACGTTTTTGAGATTCTGTGTCGTCCTGTTGAAGAAGGGTTCAGAGTATCTTTCAAAGCACGCATAAGAATTTATTCCTTTGATCAAGTTCCTGGATTTTTATTTCGTTTCTTTTGGTTCGTTGGTGTCTGTTTCTAATATCCCCAGACAGTAAGCTTTTTCTCCGAGCATTTTGATGTTTTCCTGATTACGTATATCAATTCCTTCTGTTGTTTCTCTCTTTTCTTTTATTTATTATAAGCATCGCATATTTCTCAATACTAAATTCCATCCAAAAGTCTTGAGTGAATATTCTAAATTTTTCTATTATTGTTTCCATTTCTTTTATGTTTTTTCTCCTTTTTTTTTGCAGTGGGATAGACTTTTTGATATTGTCTATAGTGATTTTGTGAATACATAATCTTTTCTGTGTTCTTAAAATATAAATCAACCCTCTCATCACCTCTCTATGTATTTTAACTTCTCCTCGGTTTTTATTCTCCAGCCGTTGGTTCTTCATCTCCAGTTTTTCATTACTCTCGTGATAAAGTTAATTAATTGCTAAGAGATTTTGAATATTTTGAAACATTCAATGGTTGTGGTATCATGTCATACATCTCCCTGCAGTCTATCGATATCATGGCTAGAATTGTCTTCTTTGTTTTTACCTCTTTTCATAAGTGTTGGTCTTTGTACAGTAGTTCATTTGTTCCGCTAGTTCTTTTGAGAAATCGTTTTTGTTCTTCAAGAAGTGCGCCACATACAAGCAATTAATTAATTTCTTTTCTTAGCTATGCAGTCAGAATTGTCTATATCATTGACAGACATGTTATCGATTTATTGTTGCTTAAGGAGACACCTTTTTAGGGAATTTTCTGAATCTGAATAATTTTATTTTTCATCATTCATTCTAGAATTTTTGCTTTTTGTATACATTTGTTCGCCGAGAATGATTTGAACTAGAATCAGTGCCTTCTAATTTGCAATTTCTTACTCATTCCTCATCGGAATTCCAGATATATTTCAGTTTCAGGAATTTCTCCGATTACTTTATGTTGATCAAACAGCACTTCTATTGTTTCCTCTGAATACTTTTTTTTCTTTAGGTACATCCGGTCGTACACATTTCTTCGTACTGCCATCATTCCCTTGCTCACAGAATTAATCTTATTGTTTTTGAGAATGATTTTGTATCGTTGGATTCTGTTTCAGTATCTTTTAATTTTTTCTTCCTGAGTCAATGACTTTTGGCCTTGCTCTTCTAATTGGATTGTCTACCTTTTGTTGCTGTTTGTCGTTTGTTTCGTCCTATTGTGTCTTCGTATTTTACAAAGTATCTTCAGATAGTTTTTTTTATTTGTTTTCAAGTCTCGTTTCCTTTCCTACTTTTGTTTCTTTGTATTTTTTACGTCATCGGGATGTCTAATTTGTAGCTGACAACAATTGCGCGATTTCTTTTTCTGTTCTACTTGGGTATTATTACATTTTCATTCGGGGGATTCAAAAGGATTTTTCAGTATACATGAAATTAGAACAGACAATATTCAAAAGCTGGTGATTAGGTCTTCTTATCAATGGAGCGTTTGTTGATCATGATACTCAAATCTGTCATTTGATTGCTACATTTATTTTACTGGAGAATCATATTTAAATATCAGGATTATATTGTTTTCAATTTATTCCACTCCTATTTTTACCTAGTTTTTTTTCTTGTTTGTTTTGTTTTGTTCTGTTTGTTTGTATGCATGTTTGTGTGTTTGTTGAGGGGGGCAATTGCTCTGTTTCTTCAGTAATTTATTTTGATTATATAATTTCAAGTTCATTTGCGTATACTTTTTAAATACGATATTAATCAGACATTTTATTTAAGAATTAGTGCTACTACTAATAGAATTGTGCTTGAATTTTAACGACTCTTTAATGCTCCAATAACCATTTAAAAATCAAAATATTCTGATAGTTTATACAATTCTTTATGTGATTCATTTAATAAAATAAGATAATTATATCTATGAGATAATATCTATGTTCATTGAAAATTAGTTGTTTGTATATTGTGGACATGATGTTATATCTTTCCCTTCTTCTAACACTGTTGGTAGTTTTCTATCATGATATTATGCTGTAAATCAAAATCTAACCTAAATTATTTGTAGATGTCAGTTTTTAATTTTCTGAGAGCGTTTCTGTATATCTTAATAAACTGAAATAAACATAATAAAAAAGGAATTACCAATTAAGTTTTTATATTTGTAAAAGTCTTGAAGGGTCAGAAATGAATAACACAAAGAGATGTAAGGTTTACAGAAGTATTTATTTACGGAAATACAGACAGTAGCGGTTACCGGTAACTGACTAGACTCGTTTGACTCTTTTATCGAGTCAATCACAATCTATAGTGCCGGGAAGGGTTCATGGAGTATATCACCATAACAGTATTATTTTGTGAAGTTAATAATTTTTGGTAAAAAAAAATCATGGGGTTTTCAGCAGAAATATTATGTAATTTAGATAAATGGCTTTAAAGAGTTTTATTGATTCTAACATTTTTTTAAGATTCTTAGTCTAAGTAATTCTTTTATGTAATTTTTCACCTCTTCATCTGAAAAAAAATCGATTCATTTAATTAATAATGTTTAATCAAATGGGAATACATATTTTTGTAAAACAAATAATTATTTTTTGTCTTTTGAAGTTTGTAAATTTAAATACAGTAGTACTAATTACATCTTGCGGAAACATGGCTTACCCTGACTATTTCTTAATTAGAAAATCCTTCTCTATCTAATTATTATCAGACATCGCTGAACACATTTTAACTTCTTGTTTACATATAATGACTGATAAGTAAATAGTCCAAAAGGTATGTGATTTATTATCTGCAATTAAGCGAGAATAGCATACGAAATATAATCTAAAAATAACGACTCAGTCCAGTCTACTGCTTGATGTCTGGGTAGTGCAATTAAAGTCTTAATACTTTTTTAAAACATTTTTTCTGTTATTACTTGCAGTCTGGAGATTCAATGGAATCATGATTCCAGAAGTAGAAGATATATAAGGTAATAATATGCACAAACACAGAGCGAGTATTTGTAATAATTATAATTAACATTGATATCTACTTCCTCTGAAATCAATATATCAGTTAATATACCACAGCAGCAATATCAAATCTGCTGAAAGTGATGCCTTCATACCCATAGGAAAGGCATGAACTGCTATTGACTGATTATCGATCATATGAAAATTCGATCTGAGGAAATAAAACAGAAATTCTTCTAAGTTGTAGCCGTTTTAATACTGCTATATTGCTGCATGCTGTTTTGGACAAATTCTGGAAGCACCATTCTAAAAACAACAGTTATACGCCGACTTAACTTCTATCACACAAATAATCCAAATAAAACGAGCGAGATATGTTCACCTTTGCTGGGCACTACTGAAGAACTAAGGACAAACTCAGAGGCAACGTTTTCCTATGGAAATTGAAACATTAGTGATGGCCAAGCAGCAAAGACTTACGTGCATCAGCTTGGTGTGGACACTGAATGCCGTTTAGGGGACCTACCAAGAGTGATGACCGATATGGATAGATTGCGAAAGTCAAGGGAATCTGTACTGTCGGCTAGCCTTGATGCTGATGTTTTTTTGATAATGTTAATGATAATGATGGTTGAGGCCATTCTACATTCTTAGGACAGGAGATAACAAGCCAATGCTGTTCGGATTTCAAAACTTGACCTTTACAAGAATTGCACCAACACCTTCTCAAAGAGAATATGGTTTATAGATTAATCTTACTCTTCCACCCTATCAACAAAATTGTTCTCCTTATTTATATTGCTAACCCAGTCGGCCGGGGCCGCAGAATACACCGACAGCATCTCTGCAGATGAGTAAGACCCACGCCAACGAATGTCCTAAATGTGACCCTAAAAAATCTGATGATTAGAGCTTTGGGGAATGCGAAGTAACCCTTTATTGCCATCGCTACCAGATCCACTCTGGCCCAGAGTGGTAGCATTTGATATGGGTCAAACAGAACTAAACTGTGTACTTATGCTACACTGAATTGTTTGAAATAGAACTGCTTATATGTATAGAAATGAATTTGGCATTAAATAGCCTACAATTGTTGATGTGCCATAAAACCAAACCAAACAATTATTCATATTGTATTAATACTTCATTCTTCGTCAGTCAAACTCGGAGGGTATGGAATGTAAGTTTAAGCCTCTTCCAAACCGACTTCCTAGTTATAGTTAGCAATAAACGCAAGTTTGAAAAGTCTGATACTAGATCACACACACACACACACATATATATATATATATATCTTCTTTTTTATAGTATTATAGTATTTTATAGTTACGATAATTATTCATCATTGTTCAGTGTAGTTTTTTTTTTTATTGTTCAAACAAAGATTGTAAAATATATGTCTTTTAGAAAAGTAGAATTGGTGGAAGGGATTTATAACATTTGCATGTTAGTCCTGTCGAGTCTGCGATCAAAGTCTTGTCAGATTTAGGTGGCTACTTCGATCATTATATATGTAACCCCTACTCAACCACAGGCCCTGTACATTTACGGCCGCAGCAGTCACCATCAAAATGTGCCTACACTCCTTTGACGCGTCTATGGTGCTTCTCTGATATTGTGTCGTTAGGCACAGCTCTGCTGGGGTTGACCACGCCCGTTTTCCTCGTGACAACTTACTCCGTTGAGTTTCTGATTACAGAAAGGGAGAAGATCAGTGGATGTGGGAACTGAAGACGTCAAGTGATCACAGTAAGAATAATTCTTCAACTAAAAGAAATAAATTCCACATGATTTATAAATACATCAACTTCGTTATTAATATCTTTTGGTTAGCACAGTAGTTTCAACCTTTCCCTTCTCGTCTAAGCCACTTGACACTGAGGTATTCAGAGGCGGACATAAGGTCTCAATTCAGGACACCTGGAAAGTGGACTTCGATCATCGAAAACACTCAATTTATATGCAATCTAGCTCCCAGCCAGAGGTAGGTATGGGTCAGCATAGAACTCAACGATTCTAGTCCATGACGAAATAATTCTTTCCAAATTAGGGATCGGAGATTTGTTCTGCAAAATACCCAAATTTTTCTATATTTCACTTAACCCCAATTCTCTTTAGGGGTAGTCACTTTTTATCACGTGATATACTAATCACGAGAACCATCCATGTTTAGAAAAATTATATCCTTTTCCCAGGCTATCGAAAAACGTCTAAGAAAAATATTATTTCTCGAGCTATTTTTTCCATCTGCTAATTGTCTACCGTTTTGACCTCTACACCGACACAACATTGTTATAATTTCATTTTTGCCAAAACAATACCCAAAACATTGTTTTACTTTTTTGCTAAAACAATCTCAGAAACAATGTATGATAACACGTCTCAAATTTTCAAGCACTCGTTTATCATTGATTCGGCAACAAGAATCCACTCTGTCTTTCAAAATCAAATGTATCTTAACCCTTCTGACGTTATTAGTTTCCTCTCAATTAATGACTTTAAATAACCACCCCAGACCCAGTGTCATACATATATATATATATATAATGTAAACAACATGTCTGTAATTCAAAAATCTTTAATTCCTGAGGTCAAATATAGGGCTTCTATATGAAACCCAATGATACTCGATCTCAAAATTTTATTCTTATTAAGCGTTCGTTATTTGTCAAATTCTTGGTTGGTTTGAGACAATGGTTAGCTTTATCATTCAATTACATTGAACATTTTTAGTTTGATGCCGGTGAGGATGTTCACCTTCAAAAATGATAGTTAAATGAATACTGCTTGAATTTGAGAAATCGAATTATATTAGATAAATGCTATATACAAATAAATAAAACCTGTTAACGGAATGTGTTTACTTCTTTTCTTTCATGCAGACTTTCGCTCAACTGCAATATCAATTCTTTAAAAAAATCGCGTGAATATGATACATTTATTGAATTTACGTATAAGCCGTTTAAATTCGTTTAATAGCTGAAATTGGTACAATCAAATTAAACATAAAAATTAGCCTATTTTTTTACTTTAAGTTAAAAAGTAGATACAGATTTCGTCATTAGCCTGCGCAAGAAAATAATTATAAATTGGCATATATAGATATATATATATATATATAAAGTGGCAAAAAATCAAAGACTACTGCGTTATAGTTTATCACAAGTCTTTTTCTTAATGGTGGCTACATAATGGTAGAGTTACGGCGCAGGTATGTATATTCAGGCACTTTCCACTGCAATCCGTTATTGAGATTTATGTGTTAAGTGTGGTCACATAGAGTTTATGGTCTGTAATCAATGATGCTCAAATTTGACGAGTACAGCTGCCAAGAGAGTGCCTGAAAATCAGCAGATTGGTCCTCGAATAATCACAACCGGGAAACATGGTGAGTATAAAAGAATGAAACTGGCTTTCAAAAAGATGTATATGTCACACCTGTCAAGATTGATTCCACTTTTATAATGTCCATGCGAACTCCAACAGAGCATACCCCCATTACAGAACCACCACCAGCTTGCACACCACCCTAATGACAAGCAACATCTCGAGCCCCATACTATCTTTTACAATCTCGAACACGGTCGTCTGCCCCAAATATAATTCTTCTGGGAAGGTAACAGCATGCTATACTTCTACAATCTAATGGTCATGTTCTCTGACTCACTGTGAGGTAATATCAAGTCCAAGTCATAAAGAGAACGAGAGGCCAATTTCTGTGGAAGGAGGGAGGGAAGAAGAAAAAAGAAGATGAAAAAGCAGACATTGAGTCTACGGAAACGGCCAACTGCCCTCTTTGTGGCTCAGGCTTAAGCACTAGTTGTAGGTCAGCTAGTCACGGGTGATTAAAAATGACTAGAAAATAACGGTGGTCCAAAATCTTCAGCGCAAGTGTGGAATTAGCAAAAACGGATGTTCCTCCGTCGACACCAGGCAAAAGTAAGGCGACGACTTGAGTTGGAATGTGTGTTAGCAGCCGGGTGCAAGGAGGTAAAGACGCGAGTGAACACAAGCCAGGACAACGTGAAGATAGTGAAAAGTTGCGGCCCCAATTTCGGAATGCGCTCCAAAAAGCGCTCTCACACCAGACGCGAACTTGTGAAGACGAAACCAGTGACAAACACGTTAGAACTACCACTGAAACCCGGAAAGAAAATTCAAGGCCAGTGTCTCTCCTCACATCCTCTCCTCATGACATGCTATTTGTCTAACTAACGCGATTGACTCAGCTTTCATATTCTCTTTCTTTCTCCGGGCGGCTGCCTTAAAAGTGCAGTGGTGAATAAATGTTTGTACGAGTGAACTAAGACAGAGTTTTGTGTGTTCGTCAACTTTTCCCACAGTGAGATTACAACAGGGTCTGTCTACTTCTTAAGACGTGGCGATACAGCCATTTATACGTTCGCACGGGGTTTTAGAAATGGCTATGCGTAGATATGGTCTTATAGACGTCTATTTGGTACGGAGGCAACAATCGATACCGTACCAAGAATGATATTTATGTTAGTCATCGACTAAGAAACCCATGAAATGCAGCCTACTGACTGATGGATTAACTCTCATCATATGATCTAGTTGCTGTGATGGTTGATTATTTTATTATCTGGTGTGGTTAGGCCATGAGTATTTCAGTTAGCTGTTAAGTAGCTGAAATCTTTGAGCGGAAATGTAAGTCAAATTGGAAAGTTCAAGCTAGTACACCTTCTACACAGGAAGACCAAATGTGAATAAAATAGATTCATGTCTTGTCACAGGTTTGATTGGGGAAATGAAAACATGGCAAACATTTGGGGACACGTGTGAGATGACGCAATAACTTATCAAGATGACATCACCCAAACGATATTCTGAATTTAGCTAAATAAAGATTAGCAAATTTTGTCAGTTGGTCAGTAGTCAGAAGTTAGAAGTTGGCGTTCAGAGAGTTCGGTCGAGTGGGGGATGGCTCTTTGTGTCTGTTCATTGACTTTTATAGATTTTATCTTTCTCTCATCCTACTGTGAGCATTCTCAACATCGAACAATATGTTAATTGTTGACGGAGAGTTCTTGTCTTTGATTTGCCAACACCCAAGCAAATTTGTTCTGACGGACAACCTTGATAGTCAGAAGTTACAGATTGATTGTGTCATTCTCTATCCGTGGATCTTTCAACCACAGCGTGGGCACAGATGTGATTGATAAACAAACTATCTGGAAATGCATTTGGTGCCGTTACAAGGATAAGAATAATTATTATTATTACATTTGGTACCGCAAATGTCGTGCTCAACAATATATGCTTTGATGTTGGTACCGGCGTTGGTTATCGGAGACCGAGATATTGTTACAGGGGTGCCGTGGCAAGATATTGTTACAAATGGTAACCGACGTCAACAGAACACAGTTTCACATTTGGTACCGGATCAAACGATAGTGTTATAATTAGTGCCGGACCAATCGATAGTATTATAATCAGAATTGAATTTGGATGAGAAATCAATGTTCCATTTCATTGGATGATTACTTGTGGTAGTTTTCGTTGTTCTTTGTCCAGTCTACCTTACTAAATAAGTCAACTCACGTTGTTTTGCTGTTAAGTAAAGATTAGTTGGTTGTCAGTTTTGGTCGAAACCGTAAAAGCCATGAATCAGTTCCACAAAGAAAATCATAAGAAACAAATATGAATTCTGAGAATACACATGCCATTTCTTTATTTAGTCTTCGAGTTTATTCCGTTGAAAGGAGGCACTTAAGGACAATTTGTAATATGGACTAGGGCGCTGTTCCCTCGCTAACGTGATATCGACTTGGTCAGTCTACCCCATTATATATAACAGCCAGCGGCTAACTCTGGTGTCTATGTTTTTTTTTTATGATCAACCTCAATACACGATAGACAAATCCAACCGTCATTGATTGGGTTGCCACATATCTGCCAATTTCATAATTGCGGCCTTAAATATACATACTCTTGCTTTCGTAAAAGAACCAACCTATCGCGTGGACATCCCAGAATTAAAGTACTTTTTAAAAGATTATACCCTTATTAACTGACTTCTGAGCATAATAGCTCCGAAAACTTTTGTTTATATAAATTTAAAAATCTAAACTTTTCATTATCATCATCATTGGGAAATCTTTCTCTTCCTATCTTATAAAATTTGATAACCTTTCTAACTTGTTTAGCTATCCATTTGATACTACTTTACATACACATCTGTATACATGCTTACATCCATGCTACTTTTGCCAACACACACCCGTGCAGATACACTCATACCCTCATCCATATACATAAATATATGCTATGCTTATATGCATAAATACTCTCATATTGACATGCTTTCACTTATATGCATTATTGCACTTAAATATATGAGCTCAGTGACAGAAGAACCTATAGTGACACGACCATTCTTAGAGGTCCCGTTCTGCATCAACTTTAAGCACCCTACTTTTGGGCGTATCATTGATCTCTTTTCAGAATTTACATCTTCTAGGTACAATCTTACTATTGTTGCTCGAATAAAAACTTTCTTGCCACTTCGAATATTCTCTACACACTCCATGACTACCACAGCTACACTACCACAGCTACACTTCCACAGCAACACTTCTACACTTATACAACATTTTTAACATACTTTTCCTCGCATCAGTCATCTAAAGTTCATTGTTCTACTGTCACGAATTTTTGACACTTCACTTTACATTCCTAAACGTATACACTCATAAATTCGTAAAGATTGTGAGGGAAAGAAATAGTACTGGAAAAAATCGATTTAGCGAATATTATTAATGATCGAATGAGAAAAAGTAGAAAATGTGTCCATTTAAAGACGAGATGAATGTAGCAACCCCCGACATAAAACTATAAATTGGCAACAAATGTAATGTTGAAAGTAAAGTTATATAACATAATAAAAGAGCATCTTAATCATTTGGAGAAGATTTTTGAAAAACGAAAGATAAAAGAGTCCTAACACAAGTTGTTAGCAGCACATGTAACGAGTCAATTAAGTTTCACACTTAAGTTCACTAGGGTTAACTAGGGTCACTCACTATTTATGCTTCACCAAATCATTTCGACAGCAATAAGAATGAGATACATATAAATTTAATTTTATACTAGCCTAATTTTACCATTCCTAACATTATTTGAAACGTAATAGAATCAAACAAAATAATCTTGCAAATATAAACGTGTTATGATATATTGCGATAGTTATATTTATGAATACGCATACAATTAAATGTCTTCTCCCGTTCATACTCAATAAAGAATTTAGTTCACTCTCATCACGGTAAACGTAAATATACATATATATATATATATACACATATACACACACACACACACACACACACACACATATATATATATATATATATATATATATATATATATATATATATATATATATATAAATGGGGTGTATGTGTGTTTGTCTCTATTTGTGAATGTCTGTGTTTGTATCTGTGGGGTATGTGCGTGCGTACGTGGGTGCGTGTTGGGATTTGTGTGCGTGTACGTGCTAATCTACGCTTATGCGTACGATTACAAGCAACCAACTTGTTCAATTACATGCTATAAATGTCGATATATTTCGTGTATTGATTTTCTTTGATCTTATTATAAGTTAAAGCTAATATAGATTCACACACACATACAAATACACCGACACACACACAAACACACACATATATAAGTGTGTGTGGGTGGTTGATATACATGTGTGTGTGTGTGTGTGTGTGTGTGTGTGTGTGTGTGTGTGTGTGCCAACCATTATCATTTATTGACAAGTATTTCTTTCATCTTAAATTAAAGTAGTTTTTATCGCAACTACCGGAACTGTCATTATGTGGCCATCAGTAAACAACATTAACAGGGATCTCTTTTAAGAACATCAACGACCATCCAGTTCTCATCCCTTTTGTCTTTTTTGTGACAGCTGTTCTCATTGATAGAGATTCATGATTTTTACGACTCGCAAAACATAAAATATAACCATAAAGTCTTACTCCTTATTTTGACTCGACGTTGGCGACACATGTTCTTCAAATCTTGGGGCTCTTTTATTCCAAATGTGATAGCAGATGTTTAAACGTAAATGGCATTAGGTTCCTCATTACATTAACTGTCTGCAAAACAGATCGGAGAAGATATATTGACATTAGAAAGTTGAAAATATGAACATGTCTAATGACGAGCAAGAGATCAATAAAAGTCATAAGATAGATAGATAGATAGATAGATAGATAGATAGATAGATAGATAGATAGATAGATAAAGAGTTTTGGTTGAATAAAGAGAACCAGTCAAAATGCTGCAAGGGAGTTTGAAGTCACTTGGTCTTGGAGGGATCGAAGGAAAGAGTAAAGAAAAGGGGATAGATCTTAAATACAGTTAGAGAAATTACTCTGAACAAAATAATGCTATCTGCACAAAAATTCAAGATTGTGGAATACAAGTATTTAAACTTTTAAAACTTTTTGAAAAGATCCGTTAGGCTCAGTTTCTGTCTTTCATTCAGATGATCACGCCACAATCGAAGAAGCAACCATCCTTTCTTCAACATGGATACAGATTTCCTTACACTGAATGTCAACGAATCCTGATAATTTTTTTTGCTCAATTTATGTCAGCAATGCCAAATGTTCAAGTCTAAGCCTTATCTAAATAAGGTAATGGCCACACAACAAAATCTATCTCTCTTACCGGAATCCTCACCCTGCAATTGATCGTCTGTAACAAAAAAGAAGTTTATCTTTCTACAACCATTAGTACTAGTGAACAAAGAACATGGCATGAAATTATAAGGGATTTTATAAAATAGTTTATATGGAGAGAATTGATATACTGCTTGGAGAAATGCTATTATAGCTTAAACAATAAAACAGCGGTTACGGAAAAAAGGCGTTTTTGAAACAAAAAGAGAGTAGGTCTAACCAGGAGTTCCTATATTATCTATAATTTTGCATTGTTTTTATGGGTCAAATAGGTTGAAAATTATTCATATTACATCGGGATAACAACGAATTATTTGTTTTAGGAATACGTGATAATTCTGCTTTATTTATCGGCTAAGTAGATTGCTCATTATTTACATTAGATAAAAATATCTAATGCCATATAATTCAGCATTGTTTTTATGGGTCAAATTGCTTGTAAATTATTTATGTTAGATAGAAATACGTTACTTTTATCAGTCAAATTGATTGCAAATTATCTATTTTAGAGTGGAACCCTGATATGATATAAATATACATTGTTTTTATTGGACAAACATATTGCAAATTATTTATAAAAGATAGAAATACCCAATGTCGTTTAATTCAGAATGGTCTCTATTGATCAAATAGATGGAAAATTATTTACGTTTGATAGGAATGCCTGATGTCATATGATTCAGCAGAGCACTCACGGGTAAAATACATTGCAAATTATTTATATTAGAAAAGAAATATCTGATCACATATAGTTCTGTATGGTTTTTATAGGATAAATATCTGATCACATATAGTTCTGTATGGTTTTTATAGGATAAATAGATTGGGAAAATCATTTATATTACTTTAGAATATTTTATGTCATATATCTCTGCATTTATTTTTTGGATCAAATAAATTGCAAATTATTTAAATTAGATAGTTATACATGTTGTCATATAATTTTGCATTAATTTTATTGGTGAATTAGTTAGCAAATTATTCATATTAGATAGGAACCCTGACTTTATATAATTCTACATTGTTTTTATGGGTCAAATAGATGGCAATTTTTTTTCATATTAGATAAGAATACCTGATGTTATTTAACTCAACATTGTTTTTATCGATCAACTAAATTGAAAATTGTTCATATTAGATGACTAAACCTGAAGTTAATTAGACTGCAAATTATTCATATTAAATGAGAATATCCGATTTCATATAACACTGCATTATTTTTATGCGTCAAATAGATTGCAAATTATTTATATTAGATAGGAAACATAATAACATATGTTGAGTTCTGGTTAGTGAACACAAGTAGTAGTAATAATAAGACAAACCACGATATGTGAGGAAAAATATTTACAGGAAAGAGTATTTACAAGAGAGAGACTGTTAGTAATAAGAACATAGGATTAGTGATAGAGTAATGATATACTTCAACAATAGGAACGGCTCTTCTGGTCTGACTCGTAGGCTTATCCTCAGACTGATCTCCGCTACTACCACATATGGCAGATGGAACAACACATTATGCTGAAAAGGTAGGTGATACCCAACAACATATAACACTTCATTGTTTTTATAGGTCAAATAGATTGCGAATTATTTATTATATATAGGAATATCTAATGTCATCAAACCCTGCATTGTTTTCATATGGCAAATACTTTGTGAATCATTCATATAAGACAGAGATAACTGATGTCATAATATTCTGCATTATTTATTTGTCAAATACCAAATTACTTTTATTAGTTAGGAAAACCTAATGTCATATAACTCTCGATTGTTTTTATGGGACAAAAAAATTGCAAATTATTTATATTAGGTTGGAATACCTTGTGTATATAACTCTATATTTATTTTATCTAAGTATTTTATATATTATTTGTATTGGATAGGAATCCCTTGTGTCATATAAGTTTGAATTGTTTTTATGGTTCAAATAGATTGTAAATCATTTGTATTAGATAGGAAAATCTGATGTCATATAACTGTTCATTGTTTTTACGGGTCGAACATATGGCAAATTATTTTTATCAAAGGGGAATACCTGATTTTATATAAGTCTACATTGTTTTATCGGTCAAACTATTGCAAATTATTTTTGTTTGATCATAATACTAGATGTCATAAAACATTTTGCATTGTTTTATGGTTCAAATACATTGGAAATTATTTATAATTGATTGGAATACCTAAGGTAAAATAATTTGCATTATTTTTATTGGTCAAATAAATTGAAAATTATATTAGATAGGAAAACTTGATATCATAACATTTTGCATTGTTTTATTTGTCGAATAGATAATTAATTATTCCTATTAGATAGGAATACCTGATGTCATATAACTTTGCATTTCTCATTGGTCAAATAGATTGCAAATTATTCATATTAGATAAGAATACCTGATCTTGTATGATATTGCATAGTTTTATGGGTTGAATCGATGGCAAATTATTCATATTTGATTGGAATACCTAATAAAATATAATTCTGCATTGATTTTAAATGTAAAATAGTTTTCAAATTATTTATAGTGCATAGGAAAACCTGTTTTCAGATAACTTTGCAATGTTTTTACGGGTCAAATAGATGGCAAATCACTAACATTAGATAGAAATACTTGATTTCAAATAACTTTGCATTATTTTTATGGGTCAAATTGTTTGCAAATAACTTATATTAAATAGGAAACCTCATGTCTTATAACATTTCATTGCTTTCATGGGTAAATAGATTATAATTTTTTATATTTGATAGAATAGCTGAGATCAACTAACTTTGCATTCTTTACATGTGTCAAATAGATTACAAATAATTTATCTTTATAGGAATTTTTTATAGAAATACCTGATGTCATATAACACTTCATTGTTTGTATGGATCAAATTGATGGTATATTCTTTATATTAGACATGAATAAAAGTCAGTAAAGTTGGCGACCATAGTCGAGGGCGACCGGAAGGTTTCCTTTTCAATAGCTACTACACCGAGGTGTAGGGTAGGGCGCTACTCCTTTCACTGGATTGCTCCATTTTACCCTTGATCCTTACCTTGTATTGCTGGGTGTTAAACAAGGAGGTATCAAGTACCATTTTTAAAGTCTTTGGTATGACGCGATCTGGGATTGAACCCAGGTCTCCCCGACCATTGGAGAACACTCTACCCACTAGGCCAGTGAGCCCGTTAGATATGAATACCTGATGTTATTTATCTGAATGCGAAAAACCTAAGAAACTACAAAATAAATGTAAATATAATAGTAAAATCTATAGGATTCCCTAATGTATAGATATCAAAATAACTTCAGTCAGTTTGATATGATCTTAATTTTGGTAATCAATCAACATTGTTTGTTGCCGTTGAACGATGGTCTTAATCTGTGCAATGAAATTAAAATCTGAAAATCAAAAATACTAATAAAAATGATAATGTTTAATTTAGCTTCGTCTAAAAAAATCTAATAATGTTTATGTAAATTCTCTCAAGAACTCCTA
The DNA here is from genome assembly GCA_963585895.1 of Sepioteuthis lessoniana. Classification (NCBI taxonomy): domain Eukaryota; kingdom Metazoa; phylum Mollusca; class Cephalopoda; order Myopsida; family Loliginidae; genus Sepioteuthis; species Sepioteuthis lessoniana. Next base: position 3,567,902 of record OY757904.1, on the reverse strand, counting down.
TTTTCTATCAGTATATCCTTAATTAATTAAAAATCCTCAGTTAAGAATTATTTTCATTTTTTATATGTTAAAATTGTCTCCGGAAAAAATCTTTCATCCTCATATTTATGCACGTAATTTTAACGCGAGTTCTTGCGATTCCATTTGCCATTATTCCTGGGTCAGAAGAGCATCGGATAACAGTTAAGAAGTTGCAAGCTTCTCTTTTAAAAACCTACGACGTAAAATACACAACACGTACCAGTGCCAATCAATATTCTTTTAGTGCCTCAAGCGAACATTTATTAAATGCGCTCGAAGTTTATTCTGTTCTTTTTTTCTACTGGTCAATATCTCAAAATAGCCATCGGGTAATATGATGATGGGGCCGAAAAAAAGCGTTCATTTCAAAATGAAGGATGGGTTGACTGAGATTGTTTTATGCTAAGAGATTCGGAAATTACGAATATTGTGAGTTTCTATTTAGATTTTTTGTATAATATGAAATATTCCTATTCAAGATTTATTTGACCCATAAATAGGACCCTAACATTTACTACCATCCTATGTCATCGTAAACCTATGAGTAATGACCATAAACAAGTACTCCCAACTCCCACGAGCTCCAAAACTGGAGACCCCATCATACTCAGGACCCCACCCCTTTTTCGACGAGGTCTTATCCTTCTGCAGGGAGATTCAGTCAGTGTATTCCAAGCTCCATCAACAGCCTAATGCAATGAGTAAATGCTAGTTATTTGGTATTTTTAGTCGATTAAACTTAACATGTATGTTACTATCTTCGTATGAATAAAAGTGAACGTGAGATTTTGCAGATATATAAATTGATCAAACTTATCATGGATGTTCTTATCCTCGTATGAATAAAAGTGAATGAGATATTTAAGATTTCCCGACATTTAAATTGATCAAACTGAAGTTTTAAAAGTTGTTTCTATAAAAAAGTCGGTCATTCACTGAATTTAAGAAGTTAACCAACCTATTTTCAAACTCAAATTAACATTTCTCTCGGTATTTATAAAATGTTTTCCGTGTATAATTTTATAACATTTATAAATCAATAATATGATAGAAGTAAATGAAATACATTTAATTATGATACTTCAAAAAGAAATCTTCCTTAAAAAGAAAATCAAAAATACCAAAAAAAGACTGGCTTAAAACATTCCATCATCAGAGAATATTTTTACGTTAAAAAAATGTTGTCTTGAAAAAGAAAAGATCAACCATAATTTATTCAACGCAGCATTTTTTATCAAACATGTTTACCATTTAATAGCAAGAGAACAAAATACCCGTGAGCGATCAAATCCACCGGATGTTGTTTCCCTTAGTTGCTGATGCGTGAATCATTTCCTGGCACCAAACTGGTGAACTTTCTATTATTTGTAATTTAAATGTTTAGTTTTTTTTTTTCTTTATGCTGTTAACTCGTTGCCGCCATTTGCCTGTTGTTTTCTTTGCAGTCCAATGAACAAATTCAGAGAGTATAAACTTCACTGCAAGATATTCCGTTGATATAAGCGAAGAAAGAAACAGAATAAATCGTGAAAATCGAAGGAAATTCAAATTAGAAGTCATAGAAAAATTGACGATAAGCAGGTGCGGAAGGCTGAAGAAAATATGAAAATCTTTTAGTCTTGTTAATACAAATCAACTAAAAATAAATTATTATCTCTTTTGCTCCAAGTATTTTTATTTGCTTTCATATAAAATTCCTTCTCTCATTTTTTAACGAGTATAGTTCTTATCAAATGACGGTTTTATTACTTAACAAATTGGCACTTGAGCTTAGGATCTATGCGTAGAAACTGTACGCTTTGCCTAGGATCAAATGATAGCATAAAGAGGATCTCCAGTGGCGTTTAAAAATTATTGACAAAAAAGAAAAATGTTTTTTTTTGTTTTATCTTATTTTATCTTTTATCTCTCTATCTATTTTTTTTTTTTTTTTTTGTAAATCAGAAGTCATATTAAATCTAAGTTTTGGATGAGGTTAATCTTCTGAACTTGCAAAAGGTCACTGGAGCTTTTAAGTTGATAAATTTATCTAAAGCTGTCAAAAATTGCAATGCAAAACTTCTTTTGGAACCTGCGATGTGGAAAATCAGTGCACTTACATAACCTTTTGCTGAAACTGAAAAGGTCAGGGGTCGAGCCGATCAAAAGGGTTCAGGGGGGATTGTTCCTCCAACTCAATATATATGATACGAAAACACACCTCCAAATCAAAAAGGGATCAAGTTTAGGGGGTGCTTTTTTTTGTTTTGTTTTTCGTTCTTTTTGGTGAGGGAGAGGCTGCTTCTCTCTTCGATCTATGTGAACTGTAACTAAGTCCTCATTTGCTGGCCAATGAGAATGCTTTAAAAATGATCTATAATTAACAGGCCAATCAGAGTTGTGTAGATCTGCAGCTATACATAAGATATGGACTTTGGGAAGAAGATAACATTCCAAAACTACCAATGGAAGAATTGCAGCTGCTGGAAGACATTACCATTTGAAAAAAGTTTCGACGAAAGAAGTAACAAAGTTCTAGACCTCCAAAGTTCTACAGAAGGCACCAAGAACACCTTTTCCGAAGAAAAAGATCATACTAATAAGCATAAAACAAAAATGACAGCCAAACTGTCTTTTTTCTCTTACCTAGTGTATTGAGCCTTTTTCTTGTTGTATATGGCTGCATAATCATATTGCAATATAAAAAATTGTGTTCTTGTTAACGGAAAGTGGTCTTGTTCTTGGAGTTTCCATCAACTATTACTACTAATCTCCCGACCTGTCCAGAGAAGCTCCGACCAAATTGTGTCAATTCTCGTTCTTTCGATCTTTAAGAACACGACTAGTGCATAAAAAGCATTGACAAGGTAACCTGTCAGAAGCCAGTAATAAGTCTACAAAACTGTCACAATCTGAAACTTCGGAATCAGAGCGTACCTGGTTGGCCTTTGTATTGATATACAAGAAAAGTATCACTTCATCCTCCTCAATATATATATATATATATATATATATATATATATATATATATATGCATGCTACCCCGTGGGTTGAGCACTCGAGTGGGGAATTGGCGTTTGTCACATGCGTGTAAATGCAAAGCTCTTCATATGAACTGAGCACTCCGATACCCGATAAGTGTATATAAACTCCTTCGCTTATGCTGTGATTACGATATCTGAGGGGTAAAGTATCCGACTGACTTTACGTCAGTCGGGTTTCGACTCCAGCTTGAAGGATCTCGCGTGTTGAGCCACACTGAACCATAACGAAACAGTCTGTTTGTGGATGACAATATATATATATATATATATATATATATATATATGTAAATAGTAAGATGATAAAAAATAGGATAAAACTTACAACTCTCTTTTATTGAAAAGAGACGTGTTGAATTCGAGCAGACCTGACTCATATGAATCTGTGTCAAGACTTACCACTATTTACTTTTCCAGAATTAGTTTTTTTTTTTTTTCATTTTCTGTAGTATTTGAATTAGGAGTAACTGTGGGAGGTTTTTTTGTTTTGTTTTTATAGGATTTGTGCAAACATTTTATAAATGAAAAATAATAATTGATATAATAAAAAATATGATAAAATATATTTGAAAATAATTCTAATTAAAGAATTATTTTAATCTTAAAAAACAAATACTATTTTATAATAATACAACTTGGGAAAGAAAAAACTGATCATTTTGACGTCACAATGTATATTCCTTCTAAGTTTGCAATTTGCAGACTTAGTTGGAATTTACATCTTAGACACCCAAGGTAGATTTTTGAATTTGAAGAACGTCGGAATTTATAGAATTGATGGATTATTTTCTATCCCTAATAGGCATGGGCCCCTAACATCAAAAATATACAAGAAATTCATTAAGGCATTACATTCGGGTTTAAAGATAGAGATTACTTCTAACTTGAAAATAGTAATTTTTTTAAAAATGTAACACTCAATTTAAATAACAATTCTTAAACTATTTAGTAAGTCAAGTGCTATACCAATAGATATTAATGTTAGTTCTAATCACTCTGTATCCATCGTTAAACAAATTCCTAATGCGATTAATATTAGAATTAACTGATATCATCTTATAAAAACGTATTTAATAATAGTAATAATAATAATATAAATATGGATATAAAGTAAGTTAAAATATTGATGAAAATAGACATGGAAATATTATCTGGTTTAACCCACACACACACACACTTTTTGCAAACTCTCTAATATTAATATAGGCAAATATTTTCTTGGTTTAATAAGCAAACATTTTAAAGACGATAACCCCTAGGAAAAATAATTAATAAGAATAATGTAAAAATTTGTTATTCTTGTACTAACACTATATCTAAAATAACTGACAATCACTACAAAAGATTAATGAATAAACTGGACTGGAATAACAATGACAACTTAAAACATTCATGTAATTGGAAAATAAAAAATGAATGCCCACAAGAAAACAAATGTAACTTTGATAATATTGTATATCAATCCAACATTTCAGCTAAAGTGAATGATACTAATGATAAGGCATTCAAAAGTATGACAAGCTTAAATTGGAAATTTAGATATTACAACCACCAACAATCCTTTAGAAATTCAACATTAAGAAATCAAACTTCCCTATCAAGGTATTATTGGGATCTAATAGAACTAGGATCAACACCTGTTATAAATTGGAAGATAATTAAAAGACCCACCTCGACAAACAGTTTATATGGTAATTTGTGCTTAGAAATGAAAAATATATATTAAAATATTTATATGGAAATTTGCCCGATACCAGAAAAGAAATGATTTCGGTATGTATACACAGAAAAAATTCTTAGTATAATTAATATATAAGTAACATTAAATATATTTAACTACCATTGATTAAGGGTTTTATATCTTTTTAATTCTATATATATATATATACATATTAATCCATAATTTTTACAAAAAGAAATAATTAATTAATCAATTCAATATTTTTCTCATAAAGAATACAATTGAATTTAATAGTAAAGTAACTTAAAGTATAAATATAAGTTTTTATAAGATAATAAAACAAAAATAAATAAATAATAAGAAATAAAAAATAAGATTAATAAACTTAATAACGAGTAGGAATTATTCCAACACTGCACCGTTTTTTTATTACACCGTTGTTTTTTTTTGGGGGGGGGGGGGCGATAAGTAAACACAAGAGTAAGAAACGAATATTTAATTTATTCATGTTATAAATTATTAGTTATATTTATAAAATATCTATTACATATTAATTTTTTACTTATTACAATTACTTAACATTCGATAAGTGAATTACATATTAATTCTTTGTTCATTATGATTGACTTAACATTCGATATATTAAATTCTACTTAATATAAATAACTTGAATTTTTACGATCATTTTAATAATTAGAATTAGTTTTTGTAAATTAAGATCAGCATTTAATTATTATTTCCTGATAAAAAGAATTATATTATTTAATATTGATAAAACATGAGAGTTTCAATGAAAGTAAAATGCAAATTTTATCTGTAGATTTAAATAAGTCGCGTACCACTGTTTACTTTTTCCGGAATTAGGGTTTTTTTAATTTTCAGTAGTATTTAAATTAGGCGTAACGGTGGGTTTTTTGTTTTTTATAGGATCGTATAAACATAGTATAAATGAAAAAAATAATAGATATAATAAAAAAAAATTTCTAAAGTATGATAAAATATATTAAAAATGATCTTAATTAAAGAATTAATTTAATTTAAAAAATAAAAGTAAGAATTTTTTTTTTTCAAATCCCATTCTCACCGGAAGCAATATAAGAACATCCAAATAAAAAGTTTGCTTATACATTTGATGATGGTTTTAATAACCAGGAATAAATTTTAAATGACACCAAGGAAGTGAATTTTTTATTCACAAAACAGAAATTATCCTGGAAAATTAGATACACAAAATCCTTTGGGATTTTAATCTAAAAACTGATTAGCCACTCTTGACCTGAAGGTCAAACTAAGTTAGAGTAAACAAGAAGAAAATATATGGTCAGCCAGTGACCTTTGCTTTTCAAACAGACCACAGATTGAAATTTAAAGTTTAAAATTTCACCTTAGAATCGGAATAACTATGGAATACGATGGTAACAGTAGTGTCACTAATAACTGTAAACCTTGGAACAACCCCGAAAAATCTGATAAAAAGACTAGAAGAAGTGAAGATCTGTGGATTGACTGGGACCCTCGAGACCACAGCAATTTTGAGATTGGTGTAGAGAAGAGGAAAATCTCGTATTTTGGTTTGGCGCTCAATTTATTTCAACACTTAATTTCACCCAATCAGGATGGCTTATCCTATTCAGCCCGGACCTTCATTTCCGGCTTGCAAAACGGGTGAGCGGCCAAACCCACGCTCTTTGGCTTGAGACGGCGACCAGAGCAGACGTCCCCCTACCCGTTCTTAATTAGCAATGCTTTTTAGCTAGACAAGCCGCCCAGTGTGGACATCTCACTGTGGCAGCAGCAACATGGACACTCACGAGGGAACCATCTAACTTATGAATTTCTTACAAGGAATCCCAGTTGAATATAAATTAGATGAACACAACATGCCTCGCACAGGCCCAACTTTGTGTCACCCCAAAATTGGCTATGACGATCTGAGCGTAACTCCGCTCTCGACACACAAGCTCCCATTTCACCTCTGGTCCACATTAATGGAGATAACGCATACTCTCCCCCAGATAACAGACACGAAACTCACGGTGACATCCAAAGTTCAATTCCTATAACTGCAACATCTTTCGTCAAAAATGCAAAAAACACAATCCCTCACACGTCCAGCAACACACGCTGCCATCTCAACATCTCGCTACGCCATTTCGTCTCCAACACTAACAAGCCTAAACTCCACGAGACTTGCAGCACCAAAAACACCTTTCGACCTTCGCCATCATCTTCATCATCCACCTTTTATTTCTCACAACCTAGCCAGGGGACTAACAACGCTAAGCGAGGAAACACTTCAACGTAAACACACATACGTTACCATCATTCCTCGCTACCAACAACAAAAACTCCGGCTACAAAATTGTTCCCCCTCGCTAAACAATAACTACTTCATCACAGTACAAATTGCTGACCTTCCGACGGGTGAAAGCACGCAACCACACATAAAAACACAGAAACAAAAACAGCTCTCATTAAAAAAAAAAAAAAAAACAGCACAAAAAATTATTACAACGCGTAAAGATGGAAAACAGCGACATTGAACCCACAACAGCAACAATATCAGCCAGCATTTCCAGCTACAACCCAACTAACATACCAGTATGGTTTTCGCAGCTAAATGCACTTTTTAGCGCTAAAAAAATTACATCGCAAACCTCAAAGTATGCATACGTCGTGGAAAAACTCCCCACCGACGTGGCGGCAGAAGTGGTCGATTTGCTAGACCATATGCCTGAAGACAAACCATATGATACGCTAAAGAACGCCATTATAAGACGTATGGGTACATCTGATGGGAAAAAGTTACATGATCTATTTTACAATTTGACCCTTGGACATATGACACCCTCACAACTCTTGAGGAAAATAAAATCTCTGTTAGGAGGCAACACCATGTCAGTGTTAAAAAAACTATGGATGGACAAACTCCACACTCATACAACACAAATACTCGCATCACTCCCTGAAGATTTAGACTTGGAGAGAGTATCGGAAATAGCTGATAAAATACACGAAAATAACCAAAACCAGAACGTTTACGCCACATCATACAACTCAACAAATGACACAACACCAAGGAATACACCAACGCCAACAAACACAACATCACAAACAACTACGTTAGACATGTTAACTGAGCTGCTACAGGGCATGGAAAATTTATCCCTGCAAGTTCAAAATTTGGTGAAGCTCAAAGCATCCCAACATTCCCGTCCTGACAGAACCTTCCCACAGAACAGAAGATGAAATAGGTCGAACTCACCTCCCAGAAGGCGACGCACCTTTGATACCTGTTGGTATCATTTCAAATTTGGATGTGAGGCAAGGAAGTGCATAAAACCATGCAACTTCCATTCGACCACACCTACATCAACACCGAATCAGGGAAACGGTTACACCGGCAGCAAGTAAAGACGACATTAACTGCTGGTTGAAAACAAGGAAGTCGTCTATTTTACATCCGGGACAAAAATACCGGATATCTATTTTTAGTCGACACCGGCGCACAAATAAGCGTTATTCCACCGGATCCCAGGAAAAACCACCATCTTCATTCACACTGCAAGCGGCAAATGGATCAAGAATTGAAACATACGGAGAGATAGCGCTAAGGCTCAATTTGGGTTTACGTCGATCTTTTCCGTGGATTTTCACCATCGCCCAAGTCAAAACACCGATTCTTGGAGCTGATTTTTTGTCCCATTTTAACGTTCCTGTGAACATGGCTACGCGATCTCTCGTAGATTGCAACACCAAACTGACGGCTTAGGGAATCACCTCAATCTACCGGTCAACTGGAATTTGTGCGGCAATACCAGATGCGAATGGATTACAAGAGTTCATCACTAAATTTCCAACTCTCGCTACTACACCCTTTAAACATTCTGATGAAGTTCGTCATACAGCTAAACATTATATCACAACCTCTGGAGCACCCACACATGCATCACCACGCAGACTACATCCAGAGAAATATAAAGCAGCAAAAGACGAATTTCAGCACATGTTACAATTAGGAATCATACGCCCTTCTAGTAGTCCATACTCCTCACCCCTACATATGGTTCAAAAGCCAGAAACAGGCGCATGGCGACCTTGTGGGGATTTCAGGAACCTCAACGCAAAAACAGTTCCTGATAGGTATCCAATCCCACATCTACACGATTTCGCCATGGGCCTGCAAAGAACCAAAATCTTCACAAAACTGGATTTGGTTAAGGCTTACAACCAAATTCCAGTAGCAGAGGAAGATATTAAAAAAACAGCTATTACAACTCCTTTTGGACTTTTCGAATTCACCAGAATGCCATTTGGATTACGTAATGCCGCTCAAACTTTCCAGAGACTCATTGACGAAGTATTGAGAGGGTTACCGTTTGCTTTTGCCTCTATCGACGATGTCCTAATTGCTAGCTGTGACATCAAGGAACATCAAGACCACTTGTTACAAGTTTTCGAGAGACTAACACATTTCGGCTTGAAAATCAATTTAAGCAAATGTGAGTTTGCTGTCTCGAAATTAAACTTCTTAGGCCATATGATAGATGAACAGGGAATCACACCTGTCCCAGAAAAAGTGACAGCTATAGAAAATTTCCCACAACCAACATTACTGCGACAACTTCAGAGTTTTCTCGGTTTGGTAAATTACTACCGTAGATTTATTCCAGGTTGTTCCAGAATATTAACCCCACTCACAAACATGTTGCAACAACAAAAAAATAAAAACGCAAAAATTCAAATTGAAGGAGAAGCTTTAACTGCTTTTCACAATGCTAAAAAAGCATTAGCAGATTTTACCAAGCTCTCCTACATCTCTAATGAGAACACTAGTACACTTTCTCTAACAACAGACGCTTCAGGAGACTCAATTGGAGCAGTCTTACAACAAAAACAAAATGGCTTGGAAAAACCAATATCCTTTTTCTCAGTGAAATTGAACATGGCACAGCGAAAATACCGCACCTTCTCAAGGGAGTTACTGGCAATTTACTTGTCAATAAGGCACTTTCGTCACTTACTCGAAGGACGAGATTTCACCGTTTTCACTGATCACAAACCACTCACTTACGCCTTACATGTAAATACCAAGAAATATACGCCCAGAGATACTCGACAACTGGACTATATCTCGCAATTTACCTCGGATATCCAATACATAAAAGGCTCAGACAATATTGTGGCAGACACACTCTCACGCTCCACAATACAGTCTATTGATTCGGTAGATCTCACCTTCGAGCTCATTGCAGATGAGCAACGAAAAGATGCCACATTAGACAAACTAAATGACACTTCCCTACAGCTGAAGGAACATCCTGTTCCATTTGGAACAACAACAATACTTTGCGATGATAAAACAGGTCACTCAAGACCTTATATACCGCCATCACTTAGAAAAGGGTTTTTACACATTTCCACAACCTTTCACACCCTGGACGCCGAGCAACCATAAAATTAATTAGCAACCGTTTTGTTTGGCCCAATATGCACACTGACATAAAAAAAAACTGGACTCAAACCTGCTTGAGTTGTCAGAAGAGCAAAACAAACAGACACACAAAGTCTCCTCCAGGACAATTCAAAAAACCAGATGGTAGGTTCACAAACCTACACATTGATATTGTCGGACCATTGCCAATAGCAAATGACTGTCAATATATACTCACCATCATTGACAGATTTACAAGATGGCCTGTTGCCGTCCCACTTAGAGATATATCAGCAGAGACTATCTCTAAAACCATATTACGAGAATGGATCGCAGTTTTTGGTTGTCCTTCAGTAATAACAACAGATAGAGGCTCCCAATTTCAATCAACGCTTTTCGATGAGTTTACAAAGTTATTGGGAGTCAAACATATAAAAACAGCAGCATATCATCCCTGCGCAAATGGATTAATTGAAAGATTCCATAGACAACTTAAAACAGCTTTAACAGCTAACAACAACTCCAAAACATGGTTTGATAATTTGCCTCTTGTTTTATTATCAATAAGGAATGTTATCAAGGAAGATCTGGGATGTACAGCTTCCGAAATGGTTTTTGGAACATCCTTAACACTGCCAGGTCAATTTTGTGAAAAAAAACATTTCCTTACAACCTACTGCAACATTTGTCAAAAATTGTAAACTGAAAATGAACGATTTAGTTTACACACCCACAAGAACACAAACAAAAGAACTTTACACACCAAAAGACCTTCACAACTGCAAATACGTTTTTATTCGAAATGATGCAGTCAAAAAACCCTTATGTCCTACTTACTCCGGACCTTTCCAGGTAGCTGAACGACACCCCAAATATTTTAAGCTTACCATAAAAGGCAAATTTGATACTGTCTCCATAGACAAACTAAAACCGGCGTACTTGGACTTACCAATAACGGAAAGTATGACCGAACAATCTACACCTACAAAAACCACATTATCCAAACCAACCTCCACACCGACAAATACACCTGCAAACATCACCACAAAATCTCGAAGAAATGTACATTGGCCGAAACATTTTAAGACTTATATTACAAATATTTTCAATATTTATCAATCTGCGGGGTGGGGGTATATAGGATACGCATGTTTTCTAGTTTTAAAATAAGCAATAAAAACATACTTAAGAACATTCTAGAAATTTAGGATCAAAACCGCATTAGCATTTAAATTACATTTTTATATTTTTCAACCAATCAGCTAAAAACATAGAATAGAACATTCTGAAAATTAGGATCGGATGTGAACTAACAGAAAATATTTAGGCTCGAAAATAAAATAGTAAAATACAAATCTGATTGGTCAATAAATGTCTACGCGCCAAAATTTTAGGACGATTCTTTGATCCACCTGTAGGATATAAATAACACACAGTTAGGGAGCCATACACACAAGACACAAGCTTACACACAATCGAAGACACAGATGAAGACAAGCCATAAAGCCAGTAAAGCAGTAGCCGATACATTCCGACAAATTCCTTTCCTTCCTCAACTAAAGTTCATGAACTCTCTTCAAATGGCCGAGAATTATATTCAAAAGAAAAACCCGACAAACTTTCATTCATCAACGCGACACGCTGTTGCCACAGTCATAAACCCGCTATAAACTTAATGTAAGTAAGAACGACTTATTTACGGACTTCGTTAACATGAACATACACACATCTTTAAACAAATTTATTCTCTTCTTGTCAAACTTTATTTTCCAAAAGGCCATTTACACATCATGTATTTTATTTGTTTTCATATTCTGTTATATGCTTATTAAATTGTTTGTTGTTTAATGTTCGTTGTGTTCTATTCCATTTCTTTTGCGCGATTGTAAAGTTTTGTGTTGTATTTGTGGTGGGAATAATTTAGAGAGCAATCTACTGAAATAACCAAATTACATACTCACCCCACATTGGCTAGGATAATAAAAAGAAAACTAAGAACAAAATACTTCAGTGAAAACTTCCCGTTTTTACTGGTTGGAAAAATGGAAAATAGTAAAATAGTAATTTTTGACTAATTAGATGCCAAGAAAAAGCAAGAATACCCGAATGAATGACGAAGGGGAAAACTACCTTTTGAAGAAATATCCCCGAAAGGCTACCATATTCAAACGTTAAAGAACAATAAGTTGTTTACATATGATTTGGAAAATCCTAACCGCACAGATTAAAGAGAAGATTTGTTTCTCGCTAGTAAGCCGTTGAAAGTATTCTCCAAGAAATATACTACAGAAGAATAAGAGAAAAAGGTAACTTACTGTATATTGATCAGCACTTCCTCAAAGAGAGCAAAATGGGGAGGAAAATGTAACCATTGAATGAATTGACTACAAAAAGTCCTATGTTATTGTATCGCGATCCTGGAAAGTAGAATGTCGAAAAATATACAAAACATCCAATACGATTAATCTGGGCAACCATGAAAAACTGGAAGGTGGAATTGACAGCAAAAAGAAAAATCTAGGAGAAGGTGAAAATCCCCGGAAGCATCTTCCAAAGAGATGCGCTTTCGCCATTACTATTTGTAATAGCGACGATGCCACTCACTTATAGAAACAGGAAGTGCATCGGGATGGGTACAAAATTTACAAAATCACAAGAAAAATTTATTGTCTTAAGTACATGGACGATATCAAATACTTTGCAAAAAATGAAAAAGAATTGCTGACTCCGATATAAACAATAAGAATATACAGCCAAGATCTAAGAATGAAATTTGGCATAGAAAAAGGTGCCAAGCTAATAAAAAAGGGTGGAAAAATACAAATAACGAAAGAAGTAGAACTACCAAATCAAGAAAGAATAAGAACGCTTGGAAAAAAAGGAAAATTACAAGTACTTGAATATATTGGAATTGGATATCATCAAACGGTGATGAAAGAGTACCACAGACGAACGAGAAAACTGCCCGAAACTAAAATCGACGGTAGAAATCTCATCAAAGGGATAAACACCTGGGAAGTTAGTGAATGTTGCAAACTAGTGCAAAAGGGGTATATGACTAGACATGGAAACAAGTGGTATATGCACAACCCGGAATCCATCTTGGATAACGAGACGCATAAAATTCTCGGGGATTTTGATAAACAAACGGATCCCCTAATCTTGGCCAGACGACCAGACCTATTGATAGGTGACAAAAAACTTGCCGAATAGTGAACTTTGTAGTCCAGGGAGACCACAGAGTAAAATTGAAGGAAGACAAAGAAAGAGATATGTGCCTGGACCTTGCTTGGAAACTGAAAAAACTGTGGAACATGAAAGTAACGGTGATGCCAATTGTAATCGGTGCGTTCAGTACAGTCATAAAAAGATTAGTAAAGCGACTGGAAAGAAGAACACTAGTGGAGATCATCCAAACAACAGCATTATTAAGATCGGCCAGAATACTAGGAAGAGTCCTGGAGACTTGAGGAGATTTGCTTTCGCTAAAACTTCAGTTGAAGACATCAGCTGATCCTGGTGTGAAGATTATGCCAATTGTGATTGGTGCGTTAGGCACAGTAACTAAAGGATTATTAAAGGGCCTGCAGGACTTGGAAGTAGGCGGACGGGTAGAGACTATCCAAACGACGGCATTGCTGAGGACGAGTCCTGAGACGAGTCCTGGAGGCTTGAGGAGACTTGCTGTCACTCAAACTCCAGTGAAAAACCATCAGCTAATACAAAAAAACTCTTAAGGAGTAAATAATATTATAAAAACTTTAATTTTACCGAAATACTGAAAAATATTACCGGTTAGTCAATAATGTTAACGACAGTTTTATGCTATATATTATCCTAGAAAGTTGTATAATTCTTTTTCCTTTGAATCTTAAGTATTAGTTTTGAAAAAGTTATTTGGAGAAAGGGAAAAGTAGGAGGGAAAAAAAGGGGGCTTAGTAATGGTAATCAATGACAGAAGGGTTTTTCTAGGTCATGTGACTGAGACTCGTTTTTTTTTTTGTTGTTGTTGTTTTTTTTGGGGGGGAGGTCTTCAAAAGAAAAACTGTTGAGAAGACAAGAAGAATAGCAAGCATAAAAGGAAGATTTTTAAAGAAAAAGCGATACTCCACAGTCAACTTTAATTTTGTCGAAATACTGAAAAATATCAATGGTTAATAAATTTTTTAAGACTTTAAATTTATCTGTTATATTTCTTAAGTTGTATCCTTTTTTCTTTTGAATATTAAGTATCAGTTTTGCATAAGTTATTTCGAGGGGAGAAATAGTGAAAAAGAATGTGGTACTTAGAATTGGTTGTGGCAGGAAAGAACGGTCTTTTTATGTCCCGTGATTAGAACTTTTTCGGTTGAAATTGCTCACCAATAACAGATAGGGATCATATAGCATACTCGGAACGTAGTTAAAAATCATGATAAATGAATGCCACCAAATTAGTCAGGGTTTAAACTTACGAATATGTCATAAACCAACGTGGCAGTTTAAACAAAAATGAAAATAAAAAATAAAAAACATAGCTGATTTAACGCGAATTTAGGTTTTTATTTGATCATTATTTTATTTTATTAATTATCTTATTTTTCTGACCCACTTAAGTGTCCCCCTACTTTTAATAGTACCTGCTTACATCTGTGGCGGTAGCGCAGATAATAAATAACTCCCGGGTCTGGTATAGCCACAATAAACTGCCCATGACTAGAATTACCAAGAATGGTAGGGAGACTGATAAGGTAATGTCATTTCATCTCCAGTAACTTCTACGGTGAAAACTCAAAGACAAAAGATACTAAGCAAAATTATATAAAAATTTGCTGTCTGATAAAATGTTGAGAATGAGTTTTAATCACTGCATATGTGACACAAAAATATTTGATATTTTATAAAATAAAATTTGAAATTTGATAAAATAAAATTTATCAAGATTCATTTGAGGCCAAAGTTCTTGTTTAATTAAATAGTAATTAAGATCCGTCTTGAAACGTGTTAATTATTTGCTGTTTCCTTTAAATGGAAACAATTTTGGAACAATTATATACATCATTATCGTCTTCTTTATTGCAATTATTCTAAAAATAAATAACAACCATTTATACTTGGAGATGTGGTCATTACTATTTCCAATATTTAAAGAATGAGGAAAATAAGATTTAAATATTGACATAGATAGATAGATAGATAGATAGATAGATAGATAGATATTAAAACCTTAGATAGATAGATAGATCGATAGATATAAAGATAAAGATACAAAAGATACAGGAAATTAGTCCCTTATATTAGTAAGAGCAATTTGCACTTAATGCCTGAATTACATTTTGTCAAAAATTTCAATCCTTTTCATCGAGTATTTTCCGAAACTATTTGACTATTTGGATTAATACCATAAGATTACAACAAACTGCTTGGTTGTTTCTCCAGCATGACAATTATAAATCCGTTCGGTTCCGACATTGTTTTCAATTTCATTTATACTGTCGCCTTTTTCGAAATGTTTGTAGGTAAAAGATAGACAGCGTAACTATTCATCCTATATTTGTAAGTATTCTGCTGATACATGTTTTGTACGGATTCATAATTAATATTTTGATTACGATTTTTTTTTTTAATTTAGTCGTGTTAGTTGAAAACTCAAAAGAATTTTTAAGAGAATTTTCAAAATCAAACAAGATAATAAATAATAAATGGAGTAATGCAAGGGAAACTACTCTCTTATTTGTCTAACTTAGTCGCTTCCCATAGAAAAAAGAAGTTTAAATTATTTAAAATGATATCGCGTTACTGATGACATTTATGCAATAATTTCAAAAGAATAAATTCCTTGTAGCGTTTTATTTTGGTTTTAGAAAAGAAATTACTTCTGTTGGCACCTATCTAAGATTCAAGGAGAGAAGAATATAGATCAATATATCCATGATCTAATGACTTAGTTATCAGCTGAGGGTTTTTTTTTTGTTTTTTTTAATATTCTCAGTATAAAATGCGATCTATGTTATTGATATGCACTACTGAATCAAGTGCATTGACAATGAAAGTGAAATACGTTGATGGATGTATTTTGTGTGAAAAATAGATATTTTTCATCATTAAACAGCAGATTTATTGATATATATGCGTAAATATTAGAGTATATTTTATTCATTGATACATCTACGTATATACTAATATAAGTTTTTATCTATTAATATATTTACGGATATATTAATATATATTTTATTCATTGATACATCTACGTATCCATTAATTTATCTATTGATACGTGGTGCCTTCAATAAGTTTCCAGACTTTTTTTGTACAGACATTTAAAATTGTCATAGACTCTTGGAAATTCACTATCTTATTGTTATACATCTTATGAGATGACTGACCAATTTTTATGATTTCAGGTTCAAATGAACAGCTACAGCAGCAATTGGAATACACTCTACTAAAGCCTGATTGTCACAGCTGGTGGATTTCAAAAATGTAATCTGGACGTGAGGACACTTTAGAAGAACGATATGCAATAAAATTCTGTTTTAAACTTGTAAAAAATGCCACAGAAATGTATGGAATGCTTCAGACTGCTTTTCGACCATCTTGCATAAATCGAGGATCAGTTTTTGAGTGGCATAAGAGATTCAAGGAAGGCAGAGAGTCTGTGAGGGATGATAAGAGGTGTGGGAGGAGTAAGGAAGTCAATAGACCAGAGTTGATTGGCCAAAGGGTTAGACTTAGGGTTACTATGTTGAGGTTTTAAGGGAGTTCAGGAAGAGATTCCGTCGGAAGTGGCCAGCCCTCTTGAAATCGGGTCAGTGGCATTTCCACCAGGACAATGCATCAGTCTACAACTCCATCCTTGTCACAGGCTATTTGACCAAGATGAACATCAAGACAGTTCCTCACCGTCCCTATAGTCCAGACCCTGCCCCCTGTAACTTTTGGTTATTCCCAAGCTCAGAGGCTGTCGTTATGAGACAATTGAGGAGATGAAAGAGGCTGTGATGAAGGTCATTGACACGCTCACACAAGGGGACTTCCATGGGCCCTTGCAGAAGTTGTTGGAACGGTACAACAAGTGCATTGCAGCCGGAGGAGATTACTTCGAAGGGGACTAGGGTTTCATGTGTGTACTATCAATAAAAGTGCCCATACGAAAAAAGTCTGGAAACTTATTTAATGATCCTTGTATATGTACGTATATATCAATATATATATTTATCTATTGATATATATGCGTAAATATTGGCATGTATTAATTTTCAAGCCACATTCATGTTTATTTTTAGTTGGTTTAGTTTTTATTTGAGACAGGAACCTTTTTTTTTCTTGACATTACTTGATATCAAAGTTCAAACCTTGTCATATGTGAATGCTAGTTTCTAAACCAATCTAAGTTTAGTGCAACATAATATCTTTTCTTTGTAGCGTATTGAGTAAAGCATCAAACGAGAAAGACAGGCTCTCGATCATTCTCACTAGAATGCTATGGACATGGTTAAGAAGAGAAAGTCTGAAGAAAAAACTTGAATCTCTTTTAATAGCAGCATCAAATAATTCCATTAGAACCAATTATATCAAAGCGAAAATTGATAACACACAACATAATATTAAGTGTAGATTATATGAAGACAGATATGTGACGGTGAATCACATGATATACGAATGCAAAAAACTGCCACAAAATGAATACAAAACTAGGTAAGTCTAAGCGGGGAAGGTGATCTACTGTGAATTGTGCAAGAGATTAAAATATCACCATGTAACCAAATTGTATATGCACAAATCAGTATCCGTCATAGAAAATGAGGCCCGTAAAATTCTCTGAGATTTTAGATACAAAGGATCACCCATTCTTTGCAACACCAGTTCCAGCGAACCACGGAGGAAAAAATGAAATCAAGTGAAAAAATAGAAATACTTGGTTCTTGCCAGAAAGTTGAAAAAAAACTGTGGAATATGAAGCTGATAATGATACCAATTGCATTTGGAGTCCTTGAAGTGGTCAAGAAAAGTTTGGAAAAAGACTCGAGGAATAGGAAATACAAAGAAAAATTGAGACCATAACAGCCTGGCGAGACCTACTGTCATTCAAACACCATTAAAAGAGTACCAGCTGACACGGGTATGGAAAAACACTCAAAAAGGGATATAATAACAACAGAAGCAAAAAAAAAAAAAAGACTTTATTATACATACGGATGGAAAAATAAAGAACAATAGGCCAGATATAGGAGTTAAGGACTATGAAAATAAACTTGTTTTCTAATTGATTTGTCAGTGCAATGAATACAATAAAATAAGTCATGGCTAAGACGTAGAAATAGAAATTTTTAAAAAATTGGCATCTTAAAACAACTACTGTGCCAGTATTAGTGGCAGCCTTTGTGTATGATGAAGTAAGGCACATATAAAGAAAATACTTATTAGTCCCAGTTTATAAGAAATACAAAAGATTGCACTTTGCAGAACTGAACATTCACTTTACAGAGTATTATTAATGTGAAAGTTTAGTTTGGTTTGGTTTGGTTTGGTTTTATGGTATATCAAACATTGTAGGTTATTTAATTCCAAATCCTCTTTATACATATAAACAGTTCTATTTCAAACGGTTTAGCATAAGTACAGTTTTTGTTTACACTCAGTAAAATGTACTAACAGTTCTATTTAAAACAATTCAGTTGAACATAAGTACTCATTTCAAGTGTCAAAAACTCATCTTCGTAAGATGGTTTGTTTTTATGTCATATCAAACATTGCAAATTGTTCAAAGACAAACCCTGTCTAGATTTATATATCGAATACTCATGGTTAGTGATCATTTTTCTACTAACATTTTAAACAGACCTGAGCTCATTTTCCTTCCCAGTTAGATGATTTCAAGTATCTCAATCCAGTACAAATCATTCTATTTACTTTTCCTCATTTGTTTGCACACAAATTATTACGAGAGTTACTATATAACAGTTGCAATTCAACATTAGTTATTTGTTAGCAAACATTTAAATAGATACATATGATATGTTAGAGATTAACATTTAAAAAGGTGTGCAATCTTATAAGTTTGCCCACAGTTAAGTGGTTTCAAGTATTGTAGTTATTGATTATTTCTTCAAGATTAAGGCTGGTAACTATGTGGTCTGTGTCGCTATCCAAACTTTCTATACTATAGTTCCTTTGTAAGGGTTTTGTTGATCCCTGAGCATTGCACTGTTTGGTCCTTATTGGCGACTTTGTTCTTGAGGGAATTTTGAATGTGCTTCCTGATCTTTCTTTGTTCACTTTGGTGTTCATCTGTATTTTAGCAACTTGGTTAATGGGATCTTGTGATTTTTGTTTTAGTTGTTCCGGTCTAATGAGTTTTTTCATGTCTTTAATGCTTTTAGGTGGACGGATTGGTGGCTTACGTAGCGGCTGTTTTGTTGGAGATTTTTGCACTTTTAGGAGTACTCCGTGTAGGAGTGGTATATCCTACGTGTGTTTTTGTTTGAACTACAATATTGGATCTCTCCCCATTCCCAACTTGTTGCTGAGCTGGTGCTAGGTAAAATTCGGTCGAGTATAGAATTTTCAGAAGCTCCCAAAACTTTGACCAATAATTCGCTGCCAACTGGATCAATTACTCCACGAGTGTTCTATATTTGTTGTCGTCATTGGTTCTATCTGCTCTCCGTGTCACAGAGGCGTACCTGTTTTCTCTCATGTAGCTTCCTAAAACTTTCCTTGCTTCCAGGAAGGACACATTCCTCTTGTGTTTCACCTCAATAATTTCCTTTTCTTTTTTCTAAACAACGTAAATTGCGTTATCTGGATGATCTTGTCGGCAGTTTACACATCGAATTTCTTTCAAGCAATCTTCCTTCACATGGTCCGGGTCCTTTTCACTGCATTTGGCACATGTATGTCGTCCTCTACAGGGTTCCCTGTGGTGTCCACATTTTTGGCCTTTGAAGCACCTAAGGGGAGCTGGGACGTACTCTCTCAAGACAATAGCTGATCTTCACCTCCTTGGAAGTACGGGGCTGATTAAATGTCAGGATGTAAGTGTTGGTCTGGATTTGTTGTTCGCCTTTTCTTAGGGAAATTCTTCTTGCGTATATTTGTAAATCCTTGTTTTCCCAGGGCTGATGCTATCTCCTCTTCTGTAGCCAATGCTTACTCCCTACTTCTGATAACTCTCTTGGAAGTGTTGAATTTCTCATGCGGGTGGGCTCAGCATTTCGTCATATGAACGGTTTTTGTTTTTAATATGTTTTCTGGCTGCCTCCGGCTGTCCACCTCAATAAGCAAGTTGCCATTTCTTGTTTTTTAACAGTTTTCAGACTAGCCCTTGAAGAGGCGAGAATTTGGCTAGGCAAATATCCTTCAAAGATTCAATAACAATGAATCTTGGGAAGTCTGCTGCCTCATTCTCCGAGTCTGATTTTGCGAGATTTTGTTTATTTTATTTATTTATTTATTTTTTTATTTTATTTTTATTTTTTTTTGAAAACGCCACATATGTAGTAAATTTCTCGTAGGCCCAGCGCTCCACCACCCACCATGGAGTCCTGCGTTGGGAATGAACCAAGTAGGAAACACATTCGCCTAAGTTAAGCATATTTACCCAACCCCTCCGTTCGGGCAGGATATGACACAAGGTCAATTTTTTAAGCGAAGTTTAACAGGTTTGAATTCAGAGTTTTCCTTCTCCGGGACTAGTTGCCTTACCAAAGCTGAAGAACATAGTCTGACCTACTATTTACCCATAGCTGGAGGGAGAATAATTGGATTCATACCTTTCCCAAGGGTATTAGTGCTATGTGAAATGCAATCAGTCTCGTCCAGGATTTGAACTCGTATCACCGTGCTCATTTCCTACGACGATAACCATTACACCACGGGCACCTCCGCCTTAGTTAAGACGGGGATATGCTACCAGTATACTCGAGTTGAGAGTAGGTTTCCGAGCTGTTGCCAATTTCAGGTTTTCAGCACTGGTCAAATTCCCATTCTCTCAACGCAATTGACCCTCAGCCACCGCCTTCTAACACCTAACAGATAAGGGTTGGGAACTTGCTGCAAGTGTCGAAAGTATGGATGGAATATAGAATACATATAATAACTACCTTCCTTCTCTCTAGGACAAAGAGACCCGGCGAAGGATACAGCCAAATGATATAGGCACAAACCAGATTATTTGTCCGAGTGAACGAAACGCGCATAAAATTCTCTGGGAAGCAACAACTCAACGGAGAGACACCAACAGAAAAAATAGACTAGAGAAAACAACAAAAATCTACTTTACTGTTATCTTGTTTGTTTGTTATTTAATGGCATATCAACCTTCTTGGGTTATTTAATGCCAAATCCATCCTAATAAAAAGACAGTTGTGATACTATTTAACCCAATCTGCAGTCCAGCGCCTTAACCATTACACGGATAATCCACCTTTACTGTAATCGTTAGAGCAAATCCTACACAAAGAGGATATAGAAATAGAATGATAGAAATTTTGGCAAAATACTCTAGCTTGAATACAAACCAAAGACCTGCTGACCAAACTAGAATAGTGTTAAAGAAAGATTGGTTTTCTTACCTTGAGATACTGGAAATATATCGACAAATTGTGAAAAATATGAAAAAAATTCCCTGAACCCAATCAAAAAACTAAATACTAAAAAGCAAGAGTCCCCTAGAGGAATTGAAAAGCCAAATACCGAAACGCCAAAGACCCCACTAAGACAAAACAAAAATTAACGCAAGAAGACAAAATAAATGTAGAGTTGATAAAGAAAAGAATAACTGAAAAGAACTGTAAATCACTCAGAAACCAACGCTGGAATAAAAGTGAAGGTAAAAACCGACAAAAGTTAGTAAATTATTAACAAATATTCCAAAAGGCAACATCACTGAACTAAACTATCTATCTTATTCGGGAGCAAAAATAATCTGTGATAAAATCGGTTTTCCCTTAAAGAACTCGAACAGAACTACAAAACCTGGATGGGAAATTAGGTTGTAGAGACAAATAAAGAAACAGCAACAACAAGTGAAAGTGCTAAGGAGTGAAAAATACACAAGAATATATCGGGATGAAAAAAAAAAACAAGAGAAAAAAAGCAGACAAATCTAATGATGAAACTGGAAGAGATAAATCAAAAGATATTGGCAAAAGAAGATAGAGAGTCAAATGATAACGAGACGGGGTCAAATAATTAAAACCGGACTTTCCGAAATAAAGAAATAAAATTCTACTCACAACTATAAAATGGACCTGAAGCGGACATTCACCTGAAGTCACATTTGGAAACACTAAAGAAAGAAATGAATTGGAAAATACCAGGCAATGATAGCATACGTGGTTTCTAGTTTTAAAAATCATGTCCTAAGTAGATGCCTAGAAGAAACAAATATATCCGAATAGATGACTAAGAGGAAAACTACTCTGATCCAGAAGGAACTCCCCCCCCCACAAAAAAAGGAACCATTCCCTAGAAGATATAGACTGATAAAGTGTCTACCAATAATGCGGAAAATCCTTACCGCACAGATTAAGGAGAAGATCTATTACTCGTTTGTATGCCGCGGACTGTTTCCCCAAGAACAGAAAGGATATCACAAGAGAAACAGGTGACTTACTCTATATTAATCAGAACAGCCTCAAGAAGACCAAAGCGAGGCAAAAAAAATGAAGCAAACCAAAAAGGCTTAAGTTCCTGCAAACGTATATAATAGAATGTCTAAAAATGTAAAAAATATCAAAATATCATAAACTTTATCACGTAGCCAGAAAAAAAACTGGAGAGTGGAATTAAGAGGAGGAGGAAAATCTTTAGCAGATGTGAAAATCTAAGGAGACATCTTCCAGAAGGAATATTTGTAATAGTAATGATGCCACTCAATTACATACATAGGAAATACACTAGGGACCACAAATTTACAAAATTACAAGAATTTGATTACTTTATACACATGGCGGACATCAGGCTGTTCGCCAAAAATGAAAAAGAATAAGATTCTCTGAAACAAACAATAATACAAAAAGAGACAAGTTCTTAGACTTTGCTTGATAAAATAGAAAGCTTTAGAAGATAATGGTAACGGTGAAAAGATCGTGATTTGTGCGCTTTGAACGGTCTCTAAAAGCTTTGAACGGTCTCTAAAAGCTTTGAACGGTCTCTAAAAGCTTTGAACGGTCTCCAAAAGCTTTGAACGGTCTCTAAAAGCTTTGAACGGTCTCTAAAAGCTTGGCCGATTGGAAAAGTTAGAAATGTTGAGATCGGCCAGACTTTAAAGAAAAGTCCAGGAGATTTGAGGAAATTTGCTGTCTCTCAAAATCCAGTGAAAGACCATCAGCTAAAACTGGTGAGAAAAACTCGCAAGGAATAATAATAATAATAATAATAATAATAATAATAATAATAATAATAATAATGATAATAATGTACAAAATATCGGATGAAGTCAAACTTTATCAAGGAAACCATGAAAACCTGGAAAGTAGAATTGACAGTTAGAGGGAGAAGCTTAGCTGAAGCGAAGTTTCAAAGAGGTATATTTCAAGTAGATTCACTATCACCGTTACTATTCATAATTGCTCATAATTGCAATGATACAATTTAACCACATACTCAAAAAATGCACAGTAGATCGCAGGAAAAGATCAATCACCTAATGTACAAAGACAACATCAAACTGTTTGCAAAAAGTGAAACATAACTGGAAACTCTAATACACGCAATGAGAATATACAGTCAGGACATTGGGAGGGAATTTGGCATAGAAAAATGTGCCATGAAAGTAATGAAACGCAGAAAACACCTGACGGACGGAATGGAACTGCCAAATCAAGACAAGATTACAACGCTCGGGAAAAAGGAAACCGACAAATACTTGGACATCTTGGAGGTTGACACAATCAAATAAGTGGAGATGAAAGAAAAAAATTAAGAAAAAAATCTCAGGAAAACCAAAATGTTACTCGAGACAAAACTATGTGGCAGAAACTTTGTCAAATTGATAAATTCCTGGGCTGGATCCCTCGTTATATATTTGGAACCATTTTGAAGTGGAACAGAAAAGAACTTAAGCAAATGGACCGAAGAAAAAGAAAACTAATGACCATACATAAGGCATTACATCCCAGAGATGACGTTGACAGACTATATGTATCAAGAAAGGAAGGAGGTAGAGGACTTACCAGCGGTGAAGTCAGCGTTTAAACATCGATAACACGACTTGAGGATTACATACAAACGCCCTTACAACACAAGCACCAACAAAATGACACTAACTTGAAAAAAATAGGAAGAAAAATAAACTTATGGGGGTTTAAACCGACAAATAAGCAACCTCTCACACGAAAATGAAAAAAATACATTTAATAATCAGTAAAGACCCAGTAAAGGATTGTAAAAAAAAAAAGAAAAAGAAAAATGAATATTAGATAATGAAAGTAATAATAAAGGTGGATAGCATAGAAAAAAAACAGAAATGAAGAAAAATCAAAAGAAAATAACCCGAAAGGACAAGGAAACAAGTGGGTGCCAAACTCTGTAATAGTATCGTTAAAGGAATAAAATCTAGAGAAAATAATACAAAAAGACAAGTAAACCAGTGGATTCAACACTCTGCAATTGTATCATGAAAAAGAATAAAATCAAGAAAAAATAACACAATACGACAAGTAAACGATTGGGTGTCAAATTCTGCTATAGTGTCTTAAAAAGGAATAAAATCAACAGAAAATAACACAATACGACAAGTAAACGATTGGGTGCCAAATTCTGCTATAGTGTCTTAAAAAGGAATAAAATCAACAGAAAATAACTCAGAAAGCCAAGAAAACGACTGGGTGCCAAACTCTGCAATATATCTTTAAAGGAAATAAAACCAACAGAAAATAACACAGAACGACAAGGAAACTACTGGGTGCCAAACTCTTGTCACGTGATGGCTCACAGAATTGAGGAGGTGGGAAGGATACTCTCTCCCCGTTGAACTAAAATTATCTAGCAGTCAAAAAGTGACCGTTAGAAATGATTATGGGTCACACAGATGTTTGCACCTAAGTGACCTTGGGTCGCCGGACATCGGAAGGGGAAGGAGAAAATGAAGCCAAATGATTGGTGGGGGGACCCCAAACGGAAGTGGGGTTCCCTTCCCCTCAACGGAAGAAAAAAAAAAAAGTAAGTTTTTGGGCAACGCTCGTGGCAGACGGACGATAGCCATTTCACTCCGGGCTAAAGACAAAAGACTGAGACATGAGAGACCTGAGTCTCTCAAGCCAGCATTAAAAACAGTACAAAGTCTATTGGCCCGGGAAAGAAGAGAAATTCTCCAGTGGAACCCCGTCAAAAAAATAAGATAAGTAACTTTGGGACATTTTTCCGTTACACCCAAATTTTGTTTACCACTCTCTCTCTCAATTTGAAAAAGGATAAAAGCCAAGAAAAGACATTTATATTCATGGACTATCCTATTATATATCTTTGACACTTTGAACGTATGTACATATATAACCGTAGTAAATAACCTATGTATTTTCATTTTACCATGTGGTCTATGTTATTATTCCATGCTTTCCTTTCAGCTTCTATTCGCCTTATATTATCTTGCTTAGAACTGTCCTCTTAATTCCTAAAGTATCACACGGGAAACCGGAGTTGCCGACGGTAGCAATATTAATATTATTACACTTAAGACCTATAGGTCCGTATTCTTCAATTATCTGAGGGAAAGAAGTTTAGTGGCCTGGTGGGTGTGTGATAGTGTGAAATTTTGGACCCCTTTGCCAGCGGTGGCCAGTCTGGCCCTAAATTATTCCCTCACGTAATATGCCAGTTCTTATCTGCCTGAGAAAAGAACTCTGAACAGGACTTATTTCTGTAGGGGATCAAGTGCCAACCTGCCCCGTCTTCACACGTGCGAAAATAAAGTCCCATTTAGGGATTTTAGACAATTTGCCGTCACAGACCTTTTATGGGGGCTCGTTTCCGGAATGATTATTATTAATAATATTTATTGCTTGTAGTCGTGTGACAATTCCTGCCGTTTAAATCTACCCTGGGAGACCGTGAAAGAAAAAAAAAGGAATATCGTCGAAACAGTCAAATTACTTGTTGATATAACTGTTTGGAAAAATTTTAAAAAAAAAAATAAATAAATAAAGAAAAAATGGACAAAATAGAGAACTTTTTAAAAGAACCCTCCATGGAAAAGTTGGAGAGGCTGAGAAAAAGCGAGATAATAAAAATTGGCGAGAAGCTTGAGTTAAATGTTCGGAATTCTATGAGAAAGCATGAACTCGTTATAAAAATAGCAAGACACATGGTCGACGAAAATGTTTTCGAGGAAGCAGTATTAGAAGAGCTACCAACGGAAATGATAAGAATGACTCCAGAAGAAATTGAACTGGAGAAAATTAAAATACAAGCACAAATGGAACTACAGAGAAATAAAATGGAACTGGAGAAAATAAAAATTCAGCAAGAAACAAGGCTGCGAGAAGTCGACTTGGCAATAAGAGGACGCAAAGAAAGCCATGACAGTTTCGAAGTAACGAAGCAAGCGAGGCTAGTCCCAAAATTTGAAGAAGCCAACGTGGACGGGTACTTCGCACATTTTGAGCGAACTGCACTAAATCTTGGATGGCCGAAAGAATGCTGGTCGATGCTACTCCAAACTGTGCTGACAGGAAAAGCACAGAGAGCATATGCAACTCTGCCGACAGAAAATTGCGCCGACTATGATTTGGTGAAAGCAGCGGTTCTAAAAAGCTTCGAGTTGGTTCCAGAAGCTTATAGACAGAAATTCAGAACACAGAGAAAAACTGAAAACCAGTCTTATGTGGAATTTCTGAGAGAAAAAGAGAATGCACTGGATAAGTGGTGTGACTCTAAGAGGATAGACGGAGATGCTGAGAAACTCCGGCAGCTAATATTAGCTGAAGAATTCTTAAACTGTGTGCCAGAAGAAGTCAGGGTTCACCTAAGTGAAAGGAAAACCGACGTGACTTATGAAATGGCTGCACTAGCAGACGAATACATCCTCACACACCGAAAGACGAAGGAAAAAACCTTCACGGGAAACAGAGTGAAGTTTAAAGCTGAGTTAAGACCTAAGGAAGAGAATAGAAGGACCTTCCAAAGTAGCAGCAGAACAGTGGTCTGCTACAAATGCGGAAAGGCTGGACACATAGCCATAAGGTGTCGGCTAGGAAAAGGTCCTGAAAGAAACCAGACCCAGCCGAGAAAACCTCAAGGAGCTGTGACAACAACTAGAGGAAACCAGTCCTATCGACCCTGGACGAAAAAAGGGATGATAAAAGGCCCACACGGAGGACCAGTGGAAGTCTCAATTTTACGAGATACCGGAGCATCTCAGTCGTTACTTCTACGAAATAAATTACCTAAAAGGGTAATAGAAGCAACACGTGAGACTGTGATGATAGAGGGTATCGGCGGAAAGAGGGTAAAAATACCGCTGTGTAAAATAACCCTAAAGTCCCAGTGGAAAGATGGACCTATTAAAGTTGGTGTGGTAGACAAACTACCTATGAAAGGAATTTCCCTTATACTGGGAAATGAAGTAAAAACTAAAAAGTGTCACCCGAAAAAGATGGCGAAAATAAGCGCCATAAATGAAGAAAGAAAGATGGCGAGGATGAACGCCAAACATGGAAAGAAGTTGGCGAAAATGAGCGCCAAAAATGAAGAAAGAAAGATGGCGAGAACGAACGCCCAGCATGAAGACAAGATGGCGGCTGAGCCACGTGCGAGATATAAACGACACAGTCGCTCGCAAAGTGAGAAAGTGGAAAGGAAAGAAGTGAACCTTCCACCCCTCAATAAACAAGAAGATAAAAGGACCAGTCGTCAGAAAAAGGATGAAGGTCCAACGAATAATGGGGATAAATTCCCTAATACTTATCTGGAGGATAAGAGAAAAATAAGAGGACCCTCACACAGGGCTAAGAAAGAATTTAAGAAGGGCGACGAAGTCCTGCTACTGTCATCAAATAAAGGACCACACTGTGATGGACAATATGTAGGTCCCTACGTGATATCACAGAGAATAGACAAGAGGACATACAGAATTAATACCAACGAGGGAAAGAAGAAGACACAAGTGTGTCACACAAACAAATTGAAGAGATATGTCCGTCAAGAAGGCCCACCTCGAAAAATTAAGAACTCGGAAATGCCGAATAAATTCGAGGAGAAATTAAGCCAGTTGTCTGTCTCAGAGAGAGGGGACTTAGAGAAATTAATAAAAAAATACCCAGGCTTATTTCTCTAACGCCCCACGAAAATGTAGTAGCAGAACATTCTTTCATAGTTGTTGAGAGAAAGAGAGAAAGAAAGAGAGAGAGAGAAACTAAAGAAAATGAGGAATTCTCGTCCCCAATGTTGAAATATGAGATGGACGAGAAAGCTGTGCGTCAACAAGTGACGGAGAGGGGAAAGAGAGAAAAGAAAAGGAAGTTTTCTCCCCAAAGCTTGACAATTAAAATTATAAAGTCGTCAAAAGTGACGAAGAAAGAAAGAAGGACTTACCTCCCCAGGTTTGAAATATGATACGGCCAAAAGCCGAGAGAGAAAAAGAAAGAAAGGAAAACGAGATTAAAGAAAAAGAAAAGAGAGAGAGAGAGAGAGAAAGAAAGAGAAGTGAAATTGTTTTTCCCTATAGTGAAAATTAGGAAGGACGAAAAAAGGAAAAGGAAAGAATTCGTCAAAGCGTGAAGAAGAAAGGGGATGAAAGAAAAGTAAAGTGAGAAAAAAAAAAGAAAAAAAAAAGGTGAAAGAAAAGGAGAAAGAACAGTGAATTGAATTGCCTTTTTTTTTCTATGGTATTTCTATTCATCTCCCTTTCTTCTCTTAAGCGGGGAGGTGTCACGTGATGGCTCACAGAATTGAGGAGGTGGGAAGGATACTCTCTCCCCGTTGAACTAAAATTATCTAGCAGTCAAAAAGTGACCGTTAGAAATGATTATGGGTCACACAGATGTTTGCACCTAAGTGACCTTGGGTCGCCGGACATCGGAAGGGGAAGGAGAAAATGAAGCCAAATGATTGGTGGGGGGACCCCAAACGGAAGTGGGGTTCCCTTCCCCTCAACGGAAGAAAAAAAAAAAAGTAAGTTTTTGGGCAACGCTCGTGGCAGACGGACGATAGCCATTTCACTCCGGGCTAAAGACAAAAGACTGAGACATGAGAGACCTGAGTCTCTCAAGCCAGCATTAAAAACAGTACAAAGTCTATTGGCCCGGGAAAGAAGAGAAATTCTCCAGTGGAACCCCGTCAAAAAAATAAGATAAGTAACTTTGGGACATTTTTCCGTTACACCCAAATTTTGTTTACCACTCTCTCTCTCAATTTGAAAAAGGATAAAAGCCAAGAAAAGACATTTATATTCATGGACTATCCTATTATATATCTTTGACACTTTGAACGTATGTACATATATAACCGTAGTAAATAACCTATGTATTTTCATTTTACCATGTGGTCTATGTTATTATTCCATGCTTTCCTTTCAGCTTCTATTCGCCTTATATTATCTTGCTTAGAACTGTCCTCTTAATTCCTAAAGTATCACACGGGAAACCGGAGTTGCCGACGGTAGCAATATTAATATTATTACACTTAAGACCTATAGGTCCGTATTCTTCAATTATCTGAGGGAAAGAAGTTTAGTGGCCTGGTGGGTGTGTGATAGTGTGAAATTTTGGACCCCTTTGCCAGCGGTGGCCAGTCTGGCCCTAAATTATTCCCTCACGTAATATGCCAGTTCTTATCTGCCTGAGAAAAGAACTCTGAACAGGACTTATTTCTGTAGGGGATCAAGTGCCAACCTGCCCCGTCTTCACACGTGCGAAAATAAAGTCCCATTTAGGGATTTTAGACAATTTGCCGTCACACTCTGCAATATATCTTCATAGGAAATAAAATCAAGAAAAAACAACAGTACACGATAAAGAATCTAGAGTATGTCAAACTATTTAATAGTACCTTCAAAGGGAATAAAATCAAAAGAAAATAATAGAGTATCGCAAGCAAACTACCGCGTGCCAAACTCTGCAATAGTATCTTCAAAGGGAATAAAATCTAGAGGAAAAATAACACAGAACGACGAGGAAACTACTGAGAGCCAAACTCTGCAATAGTGACTTAAATAGGAATATAATTAAGAGAAAATAACACAAAACGATAAGGAAACTACTGAGTGCCAAACTCTGTACTAGTAACTTAAAAAGGAATAAAATTAATAGAAAATAACACAAAACGACAAGGAAACTGCTGTGTGTCAAACTCTGCAATTGTAACTTAAAAAGGAATAAAATTAAGAAAAAGTAGCACAAAACGACAAGGAAACTACTGTGTGCCAAACTCTGCAATTGTAACGACAAGGAAACTACTGTGTGCCAAACTCTGCAATTGTAACTTAAAAAGGAATAAAATTAATAGAAAATAGCACAAAACGACAAGGAAACTACCGCGTGCCAAACTCTGCAATAGTATCTCGAAAGGGAATAAAATCTAGAGGAAAAATAATACAAAACGACTAGGAAACTACTGAGTGCCAAACTCTGCATTTGTAACTTAAAAAGGAATAAAATTAATAGAAAATAACACAAAACGACAAGGGACCTGGTCGGTGCCAAGCTCTGCAATAGTATCTTCAAAGGGAATAAAATCGAGAGAAAATATAACAGAAAGATAAGCAAACTAGTGGGTTGAAAACTCTGCAGTGGTACCTAAAAAACAAATCAAATGAAGAGAAAATATCACAGAACAAGAAAAATACTGGCTGCAAAAATCTGCCATAGTATCTTCAAAGGGAACAAAATAGAATAAATCATACAGAACGACAAGGAAACTACTGGATACCAAACTCTGCAATAGTATATTCAAAAGGAATACAATCAAGAGAAAATTACACGCAACGACTGGGAAACTACTGGGTGCCAAAATCTGAAGTAATATCTTCAAAAGGAATAAAATCATGAGAAAATAACACAGAAAACAAGAAACTAGTGGGTTACAAACTCTTCAATAATATCATCAAAAGGAATAAAGTCAAATAGAAAATAACACGGAACCTCAATGAAACTAGTTAATGCCAAACTCTGCAATATTATCTTCAATCAAGTGAAAATAACGCATAACAACAGGGAAACTAGTTTGTTCCAAACGTTGCAATAATTTCTTTAAAACATGGAAAATCAATAGAAAATAACACAGAACGATAAAGAAGCTAAATGATGCCAATCTCTGCAATAGTATCTACAAAAGGCATAAAATCCAGAGATAATATCACATAACAACACGGAATCCACTGGGTGCCAAACTCGGCAGTACTATCTTGAAAAGGATAAGTATAATCAAGAGAAAATAACACAGAACGACAAGGAATCTAGTCGTTGCCAAAATCTGCATTAGTATCTCAAAAAGGAATAAAATTAAGAGAAAATAACACAAAAATTAAAGGTAACTAGTGTGTGCCAAACTCTGCCATAATATCTTAAAACGGTAAGAAACAAAAAGAAAATAATACAGAAGGCGTGGAAACTAATTTATGCCAAACTCTGCAATAGTATCTTAAAAAAGGATAAAAACCAGAGAATTTAACAGAGAACCACAATGATATTCGTACGTGCAAAACTTAGCTGTAATATCACCAAAAGAATATAATGAAGTGGAAATAACACGGAACGACATGGAAATTAGTGGATGCAAAACTCTGCAGTAGTATCTTCAAATGAATAAAATCAAGAGAAAATAACACAAAGTGACAATGAAACTACTGGGTGCCAAACTCTGCAATAATATCTTCAAAAGGATTACACTCAAGAAAAAATAACAAGAAACAACAAGGAATCTAGTGGATGCCAAACTCTGCAAAATTATCTTAAAAAGGAATAAAATCAAGAGAAAATAACACAGAACTATAAGGAAACAACTGGTTGCCAAACTCTTTAATTGCATATTAAAAGGGAATGAAATCCAGAGAAAATAACATAAAAAGACAAGGAAACTAGTGAGTTCAAAACTCTGCAATAGTATCTTTAACGTGAATATAATCAAGACCAAATAACACACAACGACAAGAAAACTGCTGCGTACCAAATTCTGCAAAAATATCTTCAAAGGGAATAAAAACAAAAGAAAATAACACATAAAGACAAGGAAACTACTGGTAGCCAAACTCTGTAATAGTGACTTCAAAGGTAATAAAATCAAGAGAAAAAACACAGAACGGCAAGGAAACTACTCGAGGCCACGTTCTGCTATAGTATCTTCAAATGGAATAATATCAAGAGAAAATAACACAGTACAACAGGAAACTAGTACATGTCAAACTCTGCAATAGTATCTTCAAAGGAAATAAAATCAAGAAAAAATAACACAATAAGACAAGGAAACTCTGCAATAGTATGTTAAAAAGGACTAAAATAAAGAGAAAATATCATACAAAGACAAGAAATCTAGTAGGTTCCAAATTCTGCAATAGTACGTGGGGCATTACATAAGTTTCCAGACTTTTTTGTACAGACATTTAAAATTGTCGTAGAATCTTGAAAATTCACTATGTTATTGCTAAACATAGTATGGGATGACTGACTAATTTTTATGATTTCAGGTTCAAATGAACAGCTACAGCAGCAATTGGAATACACTCTACTAAAGCCTGATTGTCACAGCTGGTGAATTTCAAAAATGCAATCTGGACGTGATGACACTTTAGAAGAACGATATGCAATAAAATTCTGTTTTAAACTTGAAAAAAATGCCACAGAAACGTATGGAATGTTTCAGACTGCTTTTGGAGCATCTTGCATAAATCGAGGATCAGTTTTTGAGTGGCATAAGAGATTCAAGGAAGCAGGGAGTCTGTGAAGGAGGGATGCTGAGAGGTGTGGTTCTAAAAAGAAGTCAATAGACCAGAGTTGATTGGCCAAACGGTTAGGCCCAAGGTTACTATGTTGAGGTTTAAAGGTAGTTCAGGAAGAGATTCGGTCGTATTAGGCCAGCCCTCTTGAAATAGTGTCAGTGGCATTTCCAGCAGGACAATACACCAGTCCACAACTCCATCCTTGTCACAGACTATTTGACCAAGATGGGCATCAATACAGTTCCTCACCCTCCCTATAGTCCAGACTTTGCTCCCTGTGACTTTTGGTTATTCCCTAAGCTCAGAGCCTGTCGTTATGAGACAATTGAGGAGATGAAAGAGGCTGTGATTAAGGTCATTGACACGCTCGCACATGAGGAATTCCATGGGGCCTTCCAGAAGTTTTTGGTACAGTACAACAAGTGCGTTGCAGCCGGAGGAGATTACTTCGAAGGGAACTAGAGTTTCATGTGTGTACTATCAATAAAAGTGCCCATACGAAAAAGTCTGGAAACTTATTTAATGATCCTCGGATCATCAAAGGGAATAAAATCAAATAGAAAATAACACAGAAAGACAAGGAAACTAGTGGATGCCAAAAATTGCAATAGTATTTTAAAAAGGAAGAAAATCCAGAGAAAATAACATTGAAATAAAAGGAGACTAGTGGGTTCCAAACTTTGCAATATCTTCAAAAGGAATATAATCAAGAGAAAATAACACAGAATGACAACGAAGCTATTAGATGCCAAATTCTGCAATATTATCTTCAATGGAAATAAAATAAGAAGAAAATAACACAGAACCTCAATGATACTAATGGGTGGCAAACTCTGCAGTAATATTTTCAAAAGGAATGAAATCAAGAGAAAATAACATAGAAACACAGGGAAACTAGTGTATTCCAAAATGTTCAATTGTATCTTCAAAAGAAATAAAACTTTGCAATAATATCTCCAAAAGGAAGAAAATTAAGAGAAAATAACACAGAATGACAAGGAAACTAGTGGGTGCCAAATTCTACAATATTATCTTAAAAAGGGAAGAAATCAAGAAAAATATCACAGAATGACATGGAAACTACTGTTTGCCAAATTCTGCAATAGTATCTTCAAAGGGAATAAAATCCAGGGAAAATAACACAGAACAACAAAGAGACAAGTGGGTGCCAAACACTACAAACGTATCTTAAAAAGGAATAAAATCCAGAGAAAATAACACAGAACGGCAAGGAAACTAGTGGGTGCCAAACTCTGCAATAGTATCTTCAAAGGAATAAAATCAAGAGGAAATAACACAGGACAACAAGGAAACTCATCATTCTCATGATGTCGTGCCGCTAGCACGGATATCCCTGACCCTCTCTCGCCACTCCTCCCTATTGGCAGGTCCTCAGGGCTACATCCCGTATCCCCACATAGCTGCTGTATGTAGGTTCGAGCTGGTCGTCCTGCTTTTGTTCAGCCATATGACGGGGTCCATAGGAGAACATCACTTATGAGCTTGTCCCTGCTTCTCCAGCAATGTCCTGCATGTCTGGCTCGTCTAACTTTGATAGTTTTCGTGATGGTGGGGCGTACAGTTGGGGCTTTGTGGGGTGTTGCCTCCAGAATTTGTTCAAAATTGCTCGCAGCATTCTTGTGTAGTTGCCGTCTAGCTTTTTCTCCAGCCGTTTTGTTAGCGTCCATGTAGTGCATCCATATAGTAGTATCGACACAACCGCTGCTTGGAAGAAACTACGTTTGATCTTATCGGTCAGGTCTGACTTCCATATGACCGATAGTCTATCACGAGCTGTCCATGCCTTTGTTAGTCGCGTGTCGATGTCTGGTTCGGTTGATGAGACACTGCTTCCTAGGTAGGTGAACTCATCAACTAGTTTCAGAGAGTTACCGCCTAGTGTGGAAATATTGCCTGTTTGATTAAAGCACAGTTTGTCTCCTTTGCAGTACTCCTGCTACCATGTCGAAGTAGCATATATCACCATCGGGTGAACATACTTTCACTTTGGTGTTTCTTTAGAGAATCGTTATTGCTGCGACGGTCTCTTTTGCTATGCTAGTAGGATTTGTTCCATCTTCCCACTGGGAATGGAATTAAAGCCTTGGTAAAGTCGACAAAAAGTATTGTCACCTGTAGGTATTTTGCCCGTACGCCTTCAAGGATTCTATGGATAGTCTATATTTGTGAGGTTGCAGATCTATTTCTTTGGAAGTCATTTTGGTTCTTCCCAATTTTGGGTTCTATGCAGTTTCGTAGTAGGGCATTGTATATTTTGGCCGCTATGGATGTAAGTGTAACTACCTCGGTAGTTCTTGGCTAATCTGAGGTCATCCTTTTTAGAGAAAGGGAGGATGCATCCCTTCATCCATCAATCTATCGGATTTTGATTATAAACTGCGTTACAGTGTCGGAGCAGTATGTCGTCGAATTGTCTGGTCTTCCATACTTCTGGGGAAATTTCATCAAACCCTGCGGCTTTCCTATTTTTAATTTTTCTGAGTACTGAATCGAGTTCTTTTAGAGTAAACGGTCATAGTTTAATGTCTAATTGCTTACTAACAATTCTGATGATTGGTTCATGAGTAACTTTCGGTGGGTTTTCTAGTAGATTCTCGAAATGCTGTTTTCACAGTTTTATTCTTTCTTGTTGGTTTGTAGCTTTCAGTTTAGCTTTGGCTGTGTCTTCCTTCTACTCTCATCGTTTATCGTTTGCCAGGCTATCCTAGATTGCCTATCTTCCACTGAGTCTCTAACCTTATCTATCTGCAGTCTGTAGAGCATCAGACAAGGAAACTACTGGGTGCCAACCTCAGTGGTAATATCTTTAAAAGGGATAAAATCAAGAGAAAATAACACAGAACGACAAGGAAACTAGTGGGTGCCAAAGTCTGCAATAATATCTTCAAAGGGAATAAAATCAGGAGAAAATAACACAAAAACACGGAAACTAGTGGGTTCCAATGTTTGCAATAGCATCTTCAAAGGGATAAAATTAAGAAAAAATAAGACAGAACGACAAGCAAACTAGTGGATACTCAACTCTGCAATAATATCTTCAAAAAGAAACAAAATAAAGAGAAAATAACACAGAACGGCAAGGAAACTAGCGGATGCCAAAGTTTTCACTTGTATGTTAAAAGTAATAAGTAGCAAAGCAATTTCCGTGCCAATGAAGAACGCTTCCTAAACTTTTCAAAGGAGGAACTCGGGAATGCAACGGACAAAACGAGAAAATTGAACACGATATACCAAGTTATTCACCTTAAATATAGTATATACAGACTAGATTGGATAAAAATAGTTGGAAGAATCGCGCAAACACTGAGGTTTGTCCGGACTCAACTCAAAAAAATACAATGAGAGTAGAAAACATTAATAATAACAAAAAACATAAGGATTGATCGAAAAACAGAAATTAATAAAGTAAGAAAAAAATAGGAAGAAAAAAAACTATATGGATACTCTAGAAGACAAAATAAGTTCATTGCGCACGAAGAGGAAACTTTAAAAAAAAAAAAAAAAAAGAAAGGAACGGAATCCTAATGATATTAATAAAAAAAAAGTTAATAAGAAGTATGCAAAACTTTGAATCGATGTAATGCAAGAGAATGGCAAATATAGACTACGTGAAGAGAGAGAGAGAGAGAGATGAAACAGTAAAGCACATAAGCGAATATAGCAAAGTGACTCAGAAAAAGTACAAGAACAGGTACTGTGAAGGTTATTCACCGGGAATTGTGCAAGCAACAAAACTTTAATCATACTGAGAAATAGTATATGTACAAAGCAAAATCTATCCCAGAAAATAACATCCACTAAATTCTAATGAACTTTGACATAAAAACGAATCACTTAATCTGTGATAAACAAAAAACAAAAAGAAAAAAAAACAGAACTAGTGGTAATGAAAAAGTAAAAATAAAAGTGTCAGTTAGTAGCCGGCGCCATTCCAGCATATCACAAAATTATAACAAAGGAAAGTGAAAAGCTGAAGATATATCTTAATTTTACGGAGAATTTTTCAAAAGTTGTGAAATTGAGACTCCCCAGCCTACAGCACTGTGGAGATCGGCAAGTCCACTTAGAAGAATCCTGGAGACTAGTTCATATATTTCGATTAGTAAGGCATGGGTAACTATAACAGGACAGGTTATCGATAATCAGGAAATCTTATCTCTGATAAATTAAAGTGGCATGGTTACAGCTTAGAAAAATTGTCGCCCTATCTTATCAGAAATATCTGATTTCCAAAGGAAAAAAATCTAAACGCCAATTCATAAACTTATATTTTTGATTGGAAGTTAAAAGTATACTTTTAATTTTTGCCTGCTATCTGAGGTGGCGCCAAAAGAAGGATCATCGACGGAGCTGGTCAATGAATGTTTCATTTTCTTTATGGGTACCAGTGTTAAACCGATATTGTGTTATATAGAATACACATTTTTCAGCTTTAAAATAATCAACAAAACATTCATAAGAACATTCTAGAAATTTTGGATCAAAACAGCATTAGCATTGAAGTTACATTTTTTATATTTTTCAACCAAACAGCAAAAAACATAGAATAAGAACATTTTAGAAAATCCGGATCAAAAACTAATTAACAGAAAATTTTTAGGCTCTAAAACAAATAAGTAAAAATACGATTCTGAAATATGAATAAGAAATGTCTACGCGCTTAAATTTTAGGACCTGCAATAAAACTATTTTTTGATCCACTAATAAAGTATAAGTAACGAAGAATTTAGTCAACTTGGTCAGTTGTCGGTCATTCAATTCATTTCTTCCACGGCCAAAAAATTATTCTGTCTACAACCCAAAAAGACTTTTTACAAGAGGTCATAAAACCAGCAGCAGAGCCGCGATATAAACTCAAAGGGAAAGGCTTGCGACTTTCTTTCATCAATGCAACACGTTGTCGCCAAAATCTTAAGAAAAAACACAGTGCGGACTTAATGAAAGCAAAGACCCACACTCACGGTCCATCATTCATATATACACACACACATACCCACATATGTAAAGTAAAGACAATTATTTTTATCCAACTTACTTCGGCCAACCATGGAACCATTTATTTGATAGACTTTATTAACATTTAAACACACACACACACACACACACACACACACGTGTGAACAATCTTATTTTCATTTAATTAGCCATAACTGTATTTCTACAAAAGGCCGCTCGCACATTATGTTTCGCATTTATTTTCATTCCTGTTTTTTTATGAATATTAAATTGTTTGTTTCTTAATGTTCGTTGTTGTCATATTCCATTTCTTTTACGTGCTTGTAAAAAATTGTGTTGTATTTGTGGTGGAACTAAACGTGAATGTAATACCTGTAAAATACGGATGAGAACTCACTCTCACTCGCTAAAAATTCGAGAGTAACATATTCACTAAAAGATAACAAGGACCCACTACAGTTACATCATGCTGGAATTGGTTAAATTTCTTTATTTACTTAAAATATCATGATCATTCATCTTTTTTTATGAATAAATGAAATAAAATAAAGTATGGCTGTTATAAATTTTCAAACAACTAATTTTTAAATTATTCTAAATGGAAGGGTCTTGTTTTGTCTTTTGCATCATTCTCAAAATATCGTTTTTGTTGTTTATAATTTTGTTGTTTGTATTTTTTATCTATTTGATTAGTCTAGTTTTCTTCTTCTTCTTCTTCTTCTTCTTGATGCTGTTGTTTTGTTTCATTTTTTTAGGTGGGGTTTGGGGTACTTATTGTCACTTTCTAGATGGTAGTTAAACGTTAACGGCGGACACTTTCTGCTTACGTTTTGTTTCTTTGTTTAATGACATATCAACCTTTGTAGGTTATTTAATGCCAAAGCCATTCTCCTAGAAGAACAGTAGTGGTACTATTTAACCCATAGCTGGGAGCTTAAGGGGGTTCACACCTTTCCCAAGAGTATTTGCCCGAAAGTGAACGTAATAGCACGAGTGGAGTACGAACTCGCTTACTACGATTCCGCAGTCCATCGATTTAACCATTTCGCCACGAGGACACCCCCACTTTCTGCTTAAATCGAAATGGAATATCTTTACTCTCAATTCAATTTTTCGCAATTAATGATTTTATAGTGAAAGAATACAATACATCTGTTTTTTGTCCACTATTAAACATTTGTCTAAGTAAATCTCAAACTACTTTAGAAATCATGAGTAATGACGATCAGTAAAAGAATTACTGTCAAGAGACATAACTCATTTAATAGAGTACCTTCCCTTGCATTGTAATTTTATGGGCACGATATCCATGGAAAGAAAAAAAGAAACAAAGAAAGAAATCCAGATAATTTTCAAAAAAAAAAAATAAATAAGTGTAGTGAAAAGAATCCTTCAATGTAAAAGAAATGTAGAATCTATTTTTTCAAATGTTTCGTTTTATTTCTACCGTTTAATTTAAATACGCCACGTTTTTCTTTTTTTTTGTTTAAGATTTTGTTTCAAACCATTACACAATTAAAAAATTGTTACGACATTAAAACATTATTTTTTTACTTTGAGAAAAAATTTTCAAATAATTTTTCAAATGGATAATAGAAAAAAAACATTGACTGTTTTGTTAAATTTTGATATGTTTTTGTTTTTGTTTTTCTGTGTGTGTGGAGGGAAAAAACATAACCAAAAGCGGATAAATCTAATAAAAGCTACTCACTCATTGGAATTTTTTTTTTTTTTTTGAAAAAGCAAATTGCATATACATTTGATTTCATTAATATTTATCTGATTTATCGGTGACCCAGTAGAGAGAAGGAAAGAATTCGATTAAAGTTTATATAAAACAGTAAGAGGTGATACATAAACCTTTGTGTTACGACGGTTTGATGAAAAAACAATATGTGACAAAAAATGCTGTAAACTTATACAAAAATATTCTTTGCAATAAATCAGTGTGCTATTTATAAGTGTCATATCCATTACAGCGAGGTTTCACCACAAACGTCGGCCTTTTCTCTGACCATAACTGACCAGGCTGCTGCTGCTAATTAGCAGTACATCTTTTAAATCTTTAAATCTACTCACGTGTTTGTTTTATGTCCGTCTTTAACTTCATTAGTGAGACGAGACATTTCGGTCAAGGACGCCAACATGCTTGCTGACGCGGATGCCTGGCATTCATGTCGGTTGGCTGAGACTGACATTTACTTTCGGCCTCATGGGGCCGTCTCCCTAGGATTTACCTGCTTTGCAAGATCAAGTTTATTGCTTAGAGCCTGAAGCACCCCATTAGGCGAATGCTGACGGGACCAAGAATTTTTCCTGCTGCCCCACATTGGTTTATACCTGTTCGAGGCCCCCACTATAAAACGGCTTTGTGCCATATTCCAACATGTTGGAGTGTTTTACTTCGGGACAAACAAGCTTTTTAAGACCGCACAAACTTTTAGAAAAAGAATAAAAAAGGATGCAACGTTTACCTCCCCACATCTTGTTGGGAAATATGAAAAAAACGAGTTCAACTTCTTCCTCTTTGGAACAGAAAGTGATGTCAATTTTGGTAAAGTGACCATTTCAATTCTTTTAGCTTGCATATGTTCAAAAGGTAGAAAAATTTATTCTACGTCTATCTTCAATTGACCAGAAGATAAAAATTTAATCATCTCTAATCACAAACGTTGAACACCTCATAACCAGTGAAAAGTTAAAACCAGACCCAACAAAAGTGGAAGCCATGAGTCAAATGCCTCTTTCAAAATGCAAATCAGACTTAGACTCAATTTGGATAAATAATTGTGTACGTTTCTACCGAACTACTCATAGAGTACAAAGCGATTACGCCAACTTTTACAGAAAGACATAAGATGGTCGTTCGATAAGCCACAGAGTGAAACAGTAAACAATCTCAAAAAATGATAGCTAGCCTGTAGTGATACTGGAGTAATGCAGAGAACCGGATGTTTACTGTAAGACGTTGAAAAATAGCAATGAAAAAACAGGTTTGTGCGCAT
The DNA here is from genome assembly GCA_963585895.1 of Sepioteuthis lessoniana. NCBI lineage: Eukaryota > Metazoa > Mollusca > Cephalopoda > Myopsida > Loliginidae > Sepioteuthis > Sepioteuthis lessoniana. Next base: position 3,526,909 of record OY757904.1, on the reverse strand, counting down.
CCGGTTCTACGCATTGTTCCGGTGAAAATAAAAGAAAAACTTAATAAAGGATTCTGAATCAACCAAAAGCGTTGGCGCTCAAAAATAATAAATGTTTTCGGCTCGATCCCTTTTCGGCCAGCAAACAGAGTTCCTGATTCTAGTGCAGAGTAACTGTCCTCAATTTACTCTTGGTCCACTGGGCCGAGACACACAACGGCTGGCTGTGTTTACTGGTACACAGATCGAATCGGGTGTGTTTTGGCTTAGTGGCTGTCGGTCGAGACTGACTGACGCGATAACCGGGGAGGCCTAGCATTCGCGTCTCGCGGTTGAGACCGGCATCTTTGAATCTCAGAGGGCCTTCATCACAAGCTCTCAACTTCTTCGGAAGGGACTAGATTTATCACCTGGCGCCTGAGGTGCCCCTTTTTAGGAGAATGCCGAGAGGACTCAAGGTCTTGTACCGTACTCGCGCGTACATGGAGAGCTTGATAAATACCAAATACCAGTTCTTGACCCCAGTATACACAGTGACGCCTACACGACGGACTACTACGTTAACGTAAAAAGTCAGCACCCACGAACTAGCACCTTCCAATCTCTTTACCACCACACCTGAAAAGTATTGATTCCCGCGCCTACCCAAGGACATTTGAGTAACACTTTTGCAATTATTATTCTCAATGTCTATTTCTCAAACTTGTTAAATTATTGGCTCTTTTCTATCGGAGAACAAAATTATTCACTCGCCCAAATTAGAACTCTCACACACATACAAAACAAAAAAGTTTTTAAAAATTGTAATTTTGCAATATAAAAATTTTAATCCCTAACGGATGAAAGTTTTTATTTCCTTTTTGAATTATTTTTATGGGGGTTAATCTGTTTGATTAACCTAGCAAGCTCCATATCCCAACCAATACTACAATACTACAACCCCCACTTACCAACACAAATCACCACAGACACCAGCAAACACGGATTTGGAGCAGTGATGAAGCAAAGGGGAAATGAAAATCCATATCTTTTGCATCAAGGATCCAAACTTCTGCAGAACAAAATTACTGTCCCATTGACAAAGAGGCCTTGGGTTTTGGTTTGGTTTGGTTGGTTTGTTGGGTTTTGGTTTGGTTTGGTTTGGTTGGGTTGGGTTTTGTGGCATATCAACCTTTGTAGGCTATTTAACGCCAAATCCATTTTTATGTAAATAATCAGTTCTATTTCTAATAATTCAGTTTAGCACGGGTACACAGTTTAATTGTCAAAAACACTTCTATTTCAAACTATTCTGTTTATTCTAACAGTTCTGATTCAGCTAATCCAGTTTAGCGTAGGTACAGATTTTGTTTACACTGTAAAATGTCAAAACAGTTCAATATATAACAATTTAGTTTAGTGTAAGTTCAGTTTCAATGTCAAAAACAGTTCAATTTTGAACAATTCCGTTTAGCATGAGCACACAGTTTAAATGTAAGTACAGTTTAATTGTGAAAAACATTTCTATTTCAAGGTATTCAGTTTAGTCAAGCAGTTCTAATTCAGCTAAGTATAAGTACTGATTTTGTTTACACACAGTTAAATATCAAAACAGTTCTATGTTAAACAATTCAGTTTAGTGTAAATACTGTTTCAATGTCAAAAAACAGTTCTATTTTAAATAATTCAATTTAGTATAAGTACTTGGGTATTGTATTTGCTAGTAAAAATACCATCAATACATATATAGGATTCATTTTTTGATTAAGAATTACCATAAAGCAATTAAGCCAATATTTTCAAAGACACTAATAAAATCTTCTCAAATAATCCAAAGATTGGTGCTAACCCTACAAGCGTACGACTTTGACTTAAAATTCATACCAGCTCAATACAGTTGTTGCATACCTTGAAGACATAAACTCAGAAATATCTGAGACTGACATTGCAACCATTACACACATGATGATAAAGAAATATCCCATGTCTGATGACGAACTAGACTCATATAGAGAAGACACTGTGAGTGATTCAACACTACAAGCACAGCAAGATTCAATGTACAAAGGAAAGGCTGGCCCTCAAAAGAGGAAATACCTTCAAACATTTAACCCTTTGGCTCCACTCGGGACGAATTGACAATCGTCAAAAAACTCATCTTAAAAAGCACGTGAATTGTGGTCCCCAGCCCACTCCCCTGAGGAATGTTACACCTGTTCCGCATGCATCGATCACAGGAATCAGCTACCAGGTGAAACTCTGATCAACCCTAACCCTAACCTTGTCACTCCATAGATAAAGGTAGCAACAGACATCTTCCATCTCTACGCAAATCATATTGAAACATCATAGACTATACAACAAGGTACTTTGATGTACACAAAATAATGAACTGTCAATCATCAACAGTCATCGGAAAAATAACAACCAATAAACAGAACCTTAAGTATAAATCTTCCTAACATCACCAGTAATAAATGAATACCAAAAACCGCAAATAAAAAAAAACTCTACATACATTTATGAGCGGCCCATCCAGATCAAATAACAGCGTGAGAATTAGATAAGACAATTGGCTTAGAAAGGGAAAAGCAATAAACGATAAACTAGTCCAACCTCATTCCTATCTAGTCCTCCTTGAAGAAGAAAAACAAATAAAACGCAACAGGCATCATTTAGTGAGGAAAAAGGAACTACAAACAAATAATAACATCGATTATTATGACAATAAATTCCCAGAAAATCAAAAACTATATACCCAGAATAGACAAACAGAAACATCATTACCTAATACAACAATACAAAATGTGAACACTACACTAAGAGGAAGAATAATAAATCTTCCAAAGATACAGAGAATAAGCTTAAAAAAAACAGTAACATGTTATATCCATCACAATGAGACTCTTACAACAACCACCACAGTTGTCACCCTTTATTCTGACCATAGAGGCTGCTGCTGCTAATTAGTAGTACATAATAAATCTTTAAACCTATACGCACGTATTTGTTTTATATCCGACTTTACTTCAAAAGACCGAACATTTCGCCTAAGGACACCGACATGCGTGTTAGGTAGCTGACAGAGCTGCTTGTCATTTCCTTAACCTCAGGCGGCCGTCCCCACAAGCTTTATCTGCATTGCAGGATCAAGCTTATAGCTTAGGGCTAGAGATGTCCTATGAGGGGAATGCCGACGGGGCCAAGAATTTTTGCTTCTGCTTCGCATGGATTTTCACCAATGCGAAGCCCAACGGAGTTTCAAGGTATTTTCAGTTGTTATTTGCTATCTGACACCAATTTAGTTTTCTCTCTTCTTAACCCACGTTATCTTAATTGTTTGACTTCTTGGATGTGAAGGCTGTAAAGGAATAATATGGAAAGAAGACAGGAAAAGAAGATACGAAGCCAATATATCTTTTATAATTTGACAACCATTCAATGGGTGAGGAAATTATTCCTGAATCCAAATGAAATGGGTGCGTCTCCCAGACAAGGTTTTAAAATGTGTTAGTCGTTCTTGGAGTTGTATCTCCACATACATATACAAATATATAATCAAACATAATATACGAACTTCAACGAACAAACGAACACACTTCTTTATAAGAATATATCTCACACTTTGTTCTCGAAAGGGTGATGTTTCTTGTGTGTGAGAGGTGAGTGGAGACAAGGACGGACTGTTATTTTGACCCAAGCTCTTCCTCGCCCACAGCAGCACTTCTTTCTCATCTTGGATGGGGTTGCTCAACCGTGGGTCACTAAAGGCTCAAAGCCCTCTGTCTGCCGCTGGTTCTCAATTCGGCATCTTGTCTCCAAATGACTCGAACCGCCCCGGGAACCTGGTTATATTATTGTCTGACGTCCACCTGCTTTCGCTGTTCTTCCGCTTATTTACACAGGTGCATCTCTTGATTGACGTCTCGGTCGAGGGTCAATATATAACATTGGGATTGATATGTCCAAATTTGGTCTTCAAATGCGTTAACAATGCATTAGATGCAATCTGGTGTTTTTAGTTCGATAGGGCAATTTGATACTTTTTACATTTTAGTTGTATGTTAACCGAGACAGCTGCTACTAGTGAAAGGTTAGCCAGCGCACCGCCTAAAGACGCACGCGTGGGGCCTCCCACCAGCAGCAAGAAAGGTTTTAGGATCGTCACTTCTCCGGTCACTGCTGAAAGAGAACAGATTTCTTTCTTTTGCCGAAAGGCTTTCTTTTTGTGCATGAGCCGCCCCTTTTTCTGTCAGGGGATTCTGGAGTTTCTGCATTTTTATATTTGCTTTTAATATGATTTTAATTTTCTTTTTTGATCCACTACAACCCCCCCCACTACAAAATGGCCTTGTTCTATATACCTGCAAGATGGGGTGTTGATTCATTATCCCGTCTTTTACTTCATTACGAACAAAGCTTTCTATCTTCACGCATAAATCGAAAGAGTGGTGCAAATTTTTATACAAAAGTTATTTGTTTCCTACGTTTAAAAGCAGAGAAGACGTTAAAATCAGAATTTTTGGAATGATTTCTCTGAGACGTTAACTCAACAGCCCGTCTTAGAGAGAAGCAAACCACATTTCGTTGCCAGCCAATCTTGCATTAGAATAAAATTGGATTTTCAACAGTTCAGTAGCATTCGTTCTTTGTTGATTATTTGAGAGCCTTAATAACTCAAGTCAGTCGATAGATCGTAAAAAAGTAAGAAAACAGGATCCCTTCGTGAAGAAGGCTATCAGGTTTGATTTTTTAAAAATTTGTTTTACTTTTTGTTTTGTTTTTGTTTATCGGAGTTATTCAATGCCAAAGCCATCCTTGTAGAAGGTCAATAGCGGTACTATTTAATCCATTTGCTTGCGGAGATGAAAGAGTTTATACATTTCTGAAGGTCATTAGTTCAAAAGTGAACCTAATGGGGCGAATGGAGACGGCTATCAGTCTACCTCTTCTTAAATGAGACAAACTACCTTGATTAAAACAGATAGTCGGCCTGACTTAAGCTAAGGGGGGAAGTATTACATCCAGACAGAAAGAGTCGGGTAGAAGTGGTAATTTACTAAGCTTTTCTTTTTTCTTAGATTGGCACAAGGCCATATGAAAGGGACACCCAATGAGACTCGAACTCACTCGTGTAGGTTTTCTAGTCGAGCTTGCTAACCATTACACCACCAAAGGCGCCTAGTCGGGTAGAAGTGGTATTCATGGAAGTGCTTATCGAAAATAATGTCAAAGTATAAATCTGTATTCATTTCTAATTGGCCAATTTTTCTGTATAACGGAAATAACCATGAAATGCTAATTAGAATTTTAAACTCCTTCCTGATAAATAGAAACATCTTAATCATTATCGACTACCCTTACAATGAGAATCCAAAGTATTCATGTATCGTCTAGTTTGTAGGTAATTTTCATAGTTTTTTCCGACTCACGCTTGAGGCAGCAATACGAAGTTAATTTCTATTTTTAGTACCAATCTACTACCAGACATGTCACGTGTGTTTGACTTTTCAATCGATTGCTGTTTACAGTTTGATTTTTTAAATTAAATTTTCCTGCTCATCGAGTCTAACAAGAGAAAAAAGTAAAGGATGAAAATAAAAATTTCAAATGAATACGAATTGCAATATTTTGTTTTTTGATTGAGACTAAATGATTTGTTTGCTCAATGATAGAACAATTTTAGAAATAAAGAAGTCGAAGGCCTGCCAGCATTATGCAACTCAAAAGATAAATAAATATTCTTGACTAAAAAGTCAACTTCGAAATATTGGATAGCAGAAATTTTTTAAATAGTAAAAAAGTGTATTATTTACATCAGTATTACATCGAATAAATACTATTATGGAGAGCAAATGTTCAAGTTATTTCGAGAAATGAATCATCATTATAAATTTTAAAGTTTCCCACAGAAATATTGCATATCTACAAAGAAAAATGGCGAAAATATTTTATTGTAATTCTAAATGTGTTTGATACAAGGCAAAACAAATTCAAGTATTTAGAAAGAAACTAACGGTTTTCAGATCCTTTTTGCTGATACTTAAAAACTTCTTTCTTTGCTAAAGAAATGATTAAGGAAGATGAAAAGTATTCCGATGAATTTTTGGAGAAATATTTTTTTAGTTATTGACATATTATGCAACGAAAGATTCACTGATTTTGAAATACATGATAATATTTTGAAACAAGCTTTTAAACTCCAAGTATCTGGTATATTTGAAACACCACAACGGTTTAAGTTGGAGTTGATATTATGACATCTTTTTTAACAAGATAGGTTATATTGAAATTTGGAAAAAAATGTAGTTGAAGTTCCTCGTCTTCGGGAAAGAAGGGTTTCTTGTTTTTTCAACAATTTACGTATTAGATCGACTCTCATGAATGAGATTCTAAATAACAAATATGCAACTGATTGATCAATTAGAGTTATGCACCTTCATTTTCAGAATCTGATATCCCAAAGCGTTCCCGCAAAAAAGCAATCACAAAAGTAATTAAAGAAGATTTCGTTTCTTTTAATAGTATACATTAATCAATTTTTGACTAATTTATAGATTAAATGTTTAAAATTTTGTTGTAAATCTACTAAAGATTTAGAGTGATGCATTATTAACTGATAATGTCAATTTAGCCTTCAAATATGAAAGCGTTCGTCCTCGTATCTCTAGCAGTACTGTATAACTTGACTTTGTCAGAAACAACGTTTACCGCCACTAAGTCAGTATGTTTGACTGAACGTCAACAAATATATTAGCAACTATTAAATAATGCATAGAAAAGTCAGATTTTCAATTCAAGTATTTCCTTTTTATACAGATTACGTCTCCTTCGTTTTTAACCATATGTTTTGTTTTATTCTTTAAACTTAATG